>OZ010737.1:119904033-120504033 GCA_963932295.1 Tipula lateralis
GTGAAGTAATCATTAAAATACTATATATCACATAAATTGAAGATTAATGTGTCGGTAAATTTATGTATTTATATATGTATTTACAAGTGTCTGGAGGTCATATACATGGTCGTTGTTTTATGTCTGACTTATACCTTTATGCGATTTTTTATTTTTTTATAAATTGTTACTAAGTTATTTGTTGAGACGAATTGGCACCATTAGCGTATATGGTTTGTTTAAGCTAAAAATGAATATCATCAAAGAACCAGAAGGAAAGATTACGGTAATTATAGGTTTAATAAATCGTTAAAAAACGGATCAAGACACATTCTTTTAATTTATCATCAGAAAAATTGCATATTAGGCGTAAGATTATCATAAAAGATACTTTATTTGAATTTTAATTGGTATTTAATTGTAAATTCATATTTACAAATTTCTTCGAATCGAACACTTTAAAACTGTAAGAAATTCCTTATTTGACGAAGAGATTCCGTTTTCAATTTTGAAAGAGCATTATTATTATATCTTGAGTTTCATGAAAAAAGATAGCATAAATTACTTACTTAGTTACTTATTTCCAATAAATTAAAATTTTAAATAATTCAAAAAGTATGAGTACCTATGCAATATCCAGTAAAGTAAAATTGAAATGTAAAACAAGGTTATCGTGAAACTTGATTTTCGTTTAACCACCCTAACTATATGTAACTGGGTTCAAACGAAGCGCGATAATTGAAGTATTCATACTTGTATTAATAGTTTTAAAAAATGATCTGTTGAAGAGTTTGATACAAATTTAAATGTTGAAAAATAACTCAATAACTTACGGAAACTTATTAAAACTTGAGTGAAACTACTACACAGAAAATAGTAAATAACTTTATTATTAACATAGTAAGGATCCGAAAAATTAAAAAAATAGCTTATTTTTTAGCTTAAAAAGACAATATAAAAAGACACGATGTTGCCAATCGATCAAATACCATTTATTTTACATAAGTCTGAACTTTAATTATTTTTGAAAAATAATTGCTAGAACTTTATTATATTTTATTAAATTAGACAATTTAGTCAAACCAGCGAATGATTATTCTAGAACAGCATACATTTTATCCATAGTACATTTTTTAAAATGTTCGATATATGTATGTAAATACACTGATTACTGTATATATCACTATAGTCTTCAGGATGCATCAGGACAACTTATGAGCAAAGGTTTGAAAATGGACAGTATAGTTAGTAAAATCAAAAATTT
This sequence comes from Tipula lateralis, assembly GCA_963932295.1. Taxonomy (NCBI): domain Eukaryota; kingdom Metazoa; phylum Arthropoda; class Insecta; order Diptera; family Tipulidae; genus Tipula; species Tipula lateralis. Next base: position 119,905,277 of record OZ010737.1, read on the forward strand.
TATTTGTTCAAGAAGTTTAAATTATCATCAAATCGAGAATTCCTCAACATTCTTTCGTAAAAAAATTGAAAAATACTTTTCCTATCATTACATAATATTATGTGTAACCTAACAAGGCTGTACAATTTAATGCAAATCCGAGAAATTTGCCTTGTGCTTTGTATTTCAATCAACTAAATAAAATCAAGACTTCCTTAAACATGAAGATGCCCACTATGAAGATGGTAACTTTAAGTTGTAAATTTACACTATTTGTGTAGCACATTACTTCGTAAGTCGTATATATACTCTCTTGACTTAAAAATACTGTCAGTATGAATGTAAATAATTATTTTTTTGTTTTGCGTTAGTGTCACTTAGTAAAGCATTTCGTTGTACTAATTGATCAGTGAAAGTGAAAACTTGTGTTGTGGAATCAAATTAAAAATTTAAATATAAAATAATTTGATTAATTAAATTTAAGATAAGTATTAATACAGTTCGATAAATTAAAGTATATAGGTATGTTTGATTGTTTAAATTGTTTGATTTTTAAAATAAAGAAATGAATTGAACAATTATATTTGTAGATGTCCAATCAGAGAATCTATAAGACAAATTGCCAAAGAGTTACAGAGCTAATAGATACTCGCTCCAAAATTATTAACAAATTGGCTAAGGTATCCATAATGTTTTTCCACTCAAACAACAAATGGAACTGTTGAAGTTGAACAAGAAAAATTATTACAAAGGTCTAAAAAGTGAAATCATCTGTAAAAAAATCGAATTTCATCAAAATATTCTATTTATATTCTTCTCTTCTTCTTTCCAATTCAAAAGATAAATGATAGTTGCTCGTGTTTATTTATCGCAAAAAATGTTCATATGTCAAGTTATGGGACATTGAAGATCTTTCACTTACAGTTCTATTCAATGAGTTATGGTTAAATGGTTAAATCTAACTTGGTTAAATTGTTTGAAGAATTAAATTATAAATGAAATAAATTTAAATTTCAGTATATAACTAATGATAGAATGTACCAGATAGTGATTTTATCATTTATACTTATGAAGGAGAGATAATATTTTAAAACACTTTCGCTCAGTTAGGCGAAATAAGTTGCAGTGGAGCTTCTTTTTAAGTCATTTATACTTTAAAGGTTTTAAAGTATTTTGAAAGTTTTATTATGTGTTATTCAACATGACTGTACTCCGCCAATTTTGACATATTATTTTGTAGTTACAGAGAAATCGGGTATGTATAACAGATATAATAGTGGTTCAAGAAATCTGTCTTATAGAACACCGGCACTATAGATAATTTAAGCTAGAGGTTAAGAAATTTTGCTTAAACGATATAATTTCTTTGAAACAGTATCTTAAAACCAAAAATTTTTAAGCAGATGTTTTTATTTTATATAATGTTACACCCAGAAAGACAGCAAAATAGTATAATTTTTCTAAAGGAATAATTTACAAAATTACTGAGCCTGCAGTTAGTGAGCACTACCATTTTTTTATGTTGGCTTTGAAACCTAAATTGATAGTTGATAGCTAGTGACATTTTATATAAGTATAAATATATATTATTTCATTCATATGGCCGCGGCTGGCCTTACAGTATCCCATTCGATTGGACTAATTTTCGAGCACTTTTTCGAGTATCTGGCGTCGTATCTTGACGATGGTATCCCCAATGCTGGCCTTCAAATGCTCAATGCTCTCTCGTTTGTCGGCATAACACTTGTCTTTAACAACGCAGATCTGAAAATAGTCCAATGGTGTTAAATCGCAGCTTTTTGCCGGTCAATTGACATCACAATTTTGGCTAATGAAACGGTTATCAAACGTTTGACGCAATAAATAGATTGTGGCATGAGATGTGTCGCGTGAGATGAGGCGCCATACTGTTGAAACTAAACATCGTTCACATCAATACCGTGAAGAACTCGACATAAACTGGTACGTGAAACGTTCAATTCTTGAGAACGATTACGATTCTCACGCACACTCAGCCACAGCTTTGCTATTTTCGGATGTACGCACTGTACAAGTGCGCTCGTCTTGGCGCATCTACAATGAAACCAGTTCCACGAACTTTAACAATAAATTGCGTATATACTGTTGGACTTTCTCTGCGACCAAATTTTGCACGACATTATCGTGCAGTTTCCGACCAATTGTCTTTGTTTTGGAAATAAATTTCGAATAAATCTCAACGTTGCTCAAGCGTAAATCGATTCATTTCGTTCAGTGGAGATAATATACTGAACTTTGTGACATAACTATTGCCAGATTTGAAATAATCGGTGGTTCAAATTTTCAAATTTAACCCGATAGATGGTCCGCCCATTATATTATATATATATATATATATATATATATATATATATATATATATATATATATATATATATATATATATATATATATATATATATATATATATATATATATATATATATATATATATATATATATATATTTACGCATTGCAAAATATTTGCATTTTATTTTGCTATAGACTTTTGTACCATTATCAAGGGTATTTTCAATCTTTGAACATCATAGTTTTCATCATTAACTGGATAACTAATCCACTTATTGTTATACTAGTTGTCAGATTGTGTGCCAGTGCTTTTTAAGATGAACTTATATGATCTTTGATTGTAATTTTACACTTTTTCGACTTGATTGGCTTTTCGAATTATTAACTGTTTGCTCAGGTAAAACGAAATTATTAATTGGATTATGAAGTACTTTCGATTAAATAGATCAGAATTGTTTTTATTTCTAAGCCATTAAAAACGTTGGTGGATAAATAATCCCCCAACTTTATTCTTATATCGCTTCATAAAGTTGTTTGTCTTTCGGTTTTTAAATATAAGTCTTGATCTTCAGTAACTAAGATTATCGTTATAATCTTTCCCTGTAACGAATTTATTACCAAAATAGATAAAATAATCCGTAGACTTTAGTACTGTAGTCATATTTATTAAGATTTTTGAGTCTTATAGCTGTGCGACCATCAGTTTAGCTATTCGGCTGAATAGTATTATAAAATGAATACACAAGGTGGTTCAAAAATGAATACACAGTATGTCCGATGATGAATGATGTACAGTATATCCGATGATGAATAACGAGACATATTTAACTCAAAAAACAACTTAATTATAATTAAATGCATCCTTTAAATATTTTGTGCCGATAAAGTCAAATTTTCATTAATCATTTCAAACACGACTGTAATCATATGCAACCGACCAAAACTCAAAGATTCAAAATATAATCGGTAATTTTATTATAAGTTTACGAAAGATATTGAATTAAAACCATTTCTTGCCTTTTGGGATTTATGCCCATAACATCTCACCCTTTCAACTACAGCTTTAATCAAAACCGAAGTTATATAATTTTGATTTTTAAAGCTTCAACAATTTTTTAATATTCATAAATAAGTATCTTCAAAATGACTAACTACAAAAATACAACTCATCGAGACTTCAAAGAAATCGAATAAAATACAAAATAAGTTAGCGTGTAAAGAAACCAATAAAACGCCGATCTAAAGTTTCCCTTATATACGAAATTTATTTGCATAATACTCAACATAAAACAATAAAAAATAGTGTACAAACGCTTGTTAAAACTTCAAAAGCACCCTGTTAATAACATGTCGTTATAATATCATTGACTTTCGCCGCGTGCTCATATTATGACAAATCATTCACATAACATAATCATGGAATGAAAAACGATGAAAAACACAACAACAGCAAAAAACTGCAGGATAATTACGTAAACCAACCATGAATAATCAATAAACAAGCACTCTTTGTGTATATGAGTGTGTGTGCGGTTTGGTTATATCACATACCAAAAATTAACATGAAAACAGGCAAAATTTCAGTATTTAAATGAAAACTATTGACTTTTTTGATAGTTGCTTTTAGAATTCATCATGAAAAAATTAAAAAAAATTGTAAAGCAAATATTTCCCCTTATTTTCCAACGTATTTTTTTATGAGCACGTAGAGTACATTTTTTACCAAAATGGGAAAACATTGCACAGCTTTATTTTCAATTTTAATATAACGAAACAATAAAAAAGCAGAAAAGCTACCACCACTACAACGTTAATCATCATCAACATACCAGCTTCATCAGTACGGCGGTCAAACAGTATGGAAAAACGAGGTAAAAAAAATGCAATTTTTAATCGATTTTTTTTTTGTGTTCATTTCCAACAATACCACCACACAAACCAGCTCTCTAAAACGACGACGCGGACGGGGTACACTCAACTACTATACAATAAAATATCAACCCTTTTCATTTTGTGCACTTATTTTTATATATAGCTGGTTTCTGTACACATTTTCTTTAATTATTATACTGCTGTTGATTTTCTATGCTCTATAAACAAAAACAAAAAAAATCTAACGCCCGAAATGTACAGAATATCGCACATTGAAAATGTCACAAGTCAAACGTAACAAAATATTTTCTTTTATATATACGAAAATACATATTTACAGTCTACACACTATAAACTTTCCTACCAAGTAACTAAGAATATATTAATCACAAAGAAGAAGTCGAATATCACAAAGACAAACAAAAACAAAGTTAATGTAAGAATTCAAAAAGAACATTGTCTGACAGACTCGAAAAGTATAAAATTTTTCCAAAAGAACTGAAATGGAATTGGTTTTGCAGTCAGTTTAAAAAGAGAGGGATTTTGTGTTTGTTTGATGTTGAATTGTTTTAATTTGTAGTACACAACATTTTTTCTTTTTATGTATTTTAATCTTAGGGGAATCGATTTTATTTCTGTATGACGATGAAAATAAAAAAGTGGAATGGAAATTTAACGTTCCAGAATATGTTCTGTTTGCACACACAAGTATATACATAAAATAATTGGCTTGGATTTTTTTTATGTTTGTACTTCTTTTAAATATTTTTCACTTTACCTATTTTATATTGTCTTAAACGAGCGAGAGAGTATAAGACGTAAAGTATATAGACGGTGATCCATACATAAAAAAAATGTGATTGCATTTTATGAACTTATGTACACACATAAAATAGAATTTTTTTTATGGGGTTAGTTAAAATGATTAGAAAATTATTGCTATTATATTTTGATTGTGTTTGTGATAAACGATGGCGTCGTCGCTTTATCCTCTCATTCTTATATTATGTATATATTATTATACGTTTGCAGTTGCAATGTTTAAGAAAATATTTTCTCTTACTACCTACTTGCATGATAAGACATAAGGTAAGTGTAACTATACGACTATCTTTTTCAAAATAAGCAGATGTTTATTTGGTATTGATGAAAAGAGGATGTATAAAATAAGGATTAAAAAGGACAGGGCTCGTTAAAGTATTTCTTAATACGGAACAATCATCAAGAAGATAGAAACTGATTTGAAATTATACTTGGTAGTTAGTTAATCGGAAGATATTTGTTTTATGTCGCCACTAAACAATATTTTCTAATAACAATATCTTAGATATTTACTTATGTACTTATAAAGACCATTAAGCACAGCAATAAAGTTTCACACATAAAATATTCAAGCCATAAAATATAAATTTATTATTATGTTAACGAAGATCATTTGGATGATGTTATTATTTTAAAGTAAAAAACATGTTTAAAGAGGCCATACAAAAATATCATACCACCTGCCAGAGATTAGTATTAGCAAAACAATCTCAGCACAATATCAATATCAAAACTGCATGAATTATAAGACCAGTTGGCAAAATTATCTTAATTTTATAGCTTTTATAGCAACATAATAATAATTGGTGGAGAATGTAAAAACATTAAAATTTTCGAAAGAAATGTTCGAATTGATTACAAAAGCTATAAATATGTAGATTTATAACAAACAAATGAGATGATTTTAAACTGAATGAGGTAAACACCTTAGAGTTCTGTTTATACCACCATTGTCAAAAGGTTTCAGAAACGACCATCCATAAACGAGCTCTCTTCAATTTTGTATATAATTTGAAAAATGGAACCAACTTTGCATAACATTTAAATATTGTGCTAGAAACAAATTCATTGGTGCAAAAATCTACAAAAATACTGGAGTTATACTTTTGCACCGATAAGTACTCTATCGAAAATAAATTTTTATTTATAGCATGATTCAAAACTGGTCGAGAAACCGTTGAGTAACGAATTTAGCGATTAGTTGGCGACATCGAAAATCTTCGAACCAACGAAAAATGCTTATAGCGTTTTTAATTTGATTTACTTCGCAAATAGACAGCTTATTATAAAATATTGATCACAATGATAGGAAAACGTACACAAAATATTCGAATAAATCATTCGTAAAATATTTAATATTGAACGGAAATCCAACCGACAACAATTACCTGTTCATCAATCACCCTTGTTCATTTCTATAATAATTGAATCTGCAACAGCGAATCGAATACTGAATCGGATAAAAAAACACAAATATGTAATTGAAAAAACCAACCCAACCAACCCACCTAGTGTACTACTGCTTTTAACACAGTTTTAATTTAATTCATACATAATATTGCCAAACATTATATCATGGACAAAATGTTTATCTTCATAACGTAGCCAGACCAGTATAGTAATGTATATCCACATTGGACAAAATGCAATTCAATTATAAAAATGGAATTAAATTAGTTTTAACCAAGTTCTGACACATAATATAAGCTAGTATCAACGTATTTTACAAATGTATTTATTATACAACGTTGCTAAGTAAACTCCCAAATTAGATTTGGAATTAAATGAATAGTCACAGGATACAAAATTGACTACATGGAAAATAGAGAAAATATTTTTTTTTAATGTAAAAAGATGATTTAAAAATTATATTATTTACTTATTGTGTTTATATTTGCCACATATAGCTGTAGGCTTAACATTTTCATTATTTTAATAGATTATACATTTGTACTTTGTACAAAGAATGTAAGTATATCGTATTAATAAAAACGAACGATTCATGATTGTATTTAAGAATCGTGTAAAAAATGTTTAATGGATTTTCTTTTAACTAAAGTAGCAGCGCATTATTAACCTTAATGTAGTTTATTTGCAACCTTTCATTACTACCTTAAATATTGGATAAACACCAACCATAGAAAACTTAAATTATAGGGTTCAAAAAACGGTGATAAAATATTTATCCGTTCACCAATTGCCTTAATTTCGGTTAAAAATTCCATTTTTATTTCTTTATAAATAAAATTTAATCGTAACTGCTACACCTTTTCTAATACAGCAAATGAATTAAAAATACAGAAGGGGTGAATAAATAATATTTTTTTTAAACCTAACTATTCGCTTGACTTACTGCATTTCACAAACGTACATGCAGAGCATTTGTCCGTTTATTTCTCAGACAAATAATATAAAGTCATTCAACAAAACTATCCTGACTGGTTTACCTTTGTAAAGAGTAAACAGACATACTCGTATAAAATAAAACCAATTATCTAATTTACTCATGTTATATTTGTGTTCTAAACTATATAATTATCATAATGCATTTTACGTTAATTAATTATCCTCAATATGTTATTACAACTCATGCATATTGTATGTAAACAAGTAAACTACAACTAACGCTTATAAAATGTTTAAAATTAATTTACAGACGTTATTCGACGACGACTAGTAATGTTGTACATTTTAACTATTTTATAGTAAGGGTGTTTGAGGTTAATTATTAAATTTTTAATGAAACACAAAGTTAATGAGAATTTTGATTGCAACTTAAGTTTTGTATTTGACTGTACGGCAAGTACCCAACATGTTACCAACATTTTCGGCAGTATTCTGGCAACTCTATCGCTCAATTTTCTGAACACAAATAGTAATGGTCTCTATACTTTGGGAATTTGGAATTGCCTATAGCTTAAATTTCCTTTTTATCAAATCGAAAACCAAACCGTTCTCATTAAAGATTGCACCGAATAATGTGGTTGGTAAAATGTGTAAGTAGATCATATATTTTGCTTTTTTCAAATTTCTCTTCCACATTCTGCACCAAATTTTCTTACTTAACTTCAATTATGCTTCTCCATAACTTTAATCAAATGCAACTGTTCTAACCCGTTGTCTTCTGTCAAATAAGATAGTACAAAAAATATAAATTGGTGCCAAATTTAAACATTAACCGCAAATTGAAAGACCTATTACATGCAAAATAGAACACTTATACAAACTAGATTTTACTAATGACAATAAACAATAACGAACTGATGATTTGAAAGTCGAGTGATACAAACATAATGTATGCATGCATAGGCACCAATAACAAGAAAGTAATTATATTTGGCGTACATACATAAACTACGACTGCCATTATTATCATTGCCTTTATTTTTATTAATACTGTTATTATTATCATTGTTACTAGCTATTTAAATTATACATACAAAACAAAAAGTAAAGAACTAATGATCATCATGATGAATAAGTGATTGTATTGAACTTGGAATATTTTATAAAGGGTCTTCAAATAAGAGGTTTCATTTGAAATATTCTTATTTACCCTCTTTGGACAGTTGTTAATTTTAATGCTGTTACATTTTAACATTTGACAAGTAAAAACTACGCCATTATTAAAAATGGTATGATAAACGCTTCAACAACGCACTGAAATTGTTAAAATTCACTACAAAAATAATGTTAATTTTGCACAGTTGACACAGTCATCCTGTTTGGCCGACAATACTGAAGCTGGTGGACAAATGTTGAGACAAGTTTAGTGATATGTAGAATCGAAACCGCGTGGGGCGCTCAAGGACAACTGATAAAATTGCTGCTGCTGTAGCCAGTAGTGTTGAAGAAACCCAGGTTTGTCGATTTCTTGTCTTACTTTGGAATTAGACATTCCACAAACGATATTACACCGTATTAAGCATACAGACTTACGTTTTAAGACTTTTAAAGTTTAGCTAACACATCAAGCTAGTCGATCACCATAAACATCAAATCTCTGCTGATTAGGTTGTAGGAAGGCATCAAAATGATCCGGCTTTCAATCGAAAATAATCTTCAGTGATGAGGCCTCTTCAGCTCCAACGTGTCACTGTTTGATGCGGATTTTAAGCTGGCGGTGTGATTGGACCTTACTCTTTCAAAAATAAATTTACTATTACGGTGTATGGATTGCGCTACCAACCCATGATTACTGATTTTATATGGTCGAACTTTTTATGTGGACGAAGTTTATTTTTAGCAAGACGGCGTTACGTACAACGCAAGCAACGAAACAATCGCAATTTGGTAAGAAAAGTTTCTTGACCGGATTATTTCTCGAAGAGGTGATCAAAATTGGCCACTAAGATTTTGTGATATAACACCTTTAGATTTTTTTCTTTAGGTCTACCCAAAGATAAGGTTTATGCCAATGCTCCACAGTCGATACAAGGCCTTAAAAATGAAATTAGTGAAATTATCGAGTACATGCGGCCGCAAATGTGCGAATTGGCCATGAAAAATGTTAATGGCATACCTTCCTCTCTTTACAATGAAATATACATTCATTGATTTCTCTTATATAATACTAGTTTTTTTAAACATCAAAATGAAACCTCTTATTGAAAAACCCCATACTTATATACTCTGCTGATATGAACCGATTAAAAATTTGTTTTCTTTGTCAATAAATTCATTATACTGCGTGCATGTATCCATATATACTTATGTACTATTGTATATTTACTCTAATTACTTTGCAAATACGTATAAGTATACTCGTATTCATATGTGCATACAGAAAATTAACCCTTTTATTATTTCAGTTGCGTTTCATGAATGTGCAATTACAATTAAGAACTATATACGAGTAAGTACATATATGTGTTTTATTTGAATTATTTTTGGTGTTTTTGAATGAACAGCACTAGACTCTGACAAAAGAAAACCGAAAAAAAAAACATTTTGGTGGGCATATGCGAAAAACATGGGGTGATACTATTTGTATTGTGTTAATTAATTTTTATTTTTTGAATATTTAAGGGATTGCGTGTTTGGCGAATTTTCATTAAAATTAAAATTCAATATGGAAATAATTGACATATGCATTTAGGGATATATTTAATAATAATAAAATGCAATAATGAATTGTTTGTCGGTGGTCAAAATGGTGGGAGGATGTCATAGGGTTATTGGTTATTTTTAATTGCATATGTCAATATAAAATATTTATTATGTACGTAGGTATATAGAAACTATTGAATTAGGTGTTCATTTATTGAAAAACGATTTATTTTCAATCTTTAGGTTGTTAGTTTTAATTAAAATGGAAAATTCGGTTTTGGTTAATATACAAATAATCAAATGGAAAATGCGTCATAACGATTACTGTCGTCATTTTAAATCTACATATACTAGATATATGTACTTATATAACGAGACAATATTTTATTTCACTTCGATTGTTATTCATGTGCAAGATAATACAGTTAAAAAACATATTAATTGCATAAGTAATTATTTATTGATTAAAGCAGAAGGTATTGATAGTGTAATATTATTGATAAAATGTAAATAATTTGTATGATAATTGGTTAATTCTTGTTAAGGGCAGACACTTTTCAGTCCTTGCTTTGAATCAAGTGTGAACTAATAGACCTTTGTTTTATCCATAAATCAGCGCAGAAACTTAACTTTATTTACACGGCTTTATTGGGTACGAGTCACGATGCTGTTTTTGATCCATTGCGAGTGTTATATGTTTGTTTGTTTTTATCTTTGCAATCTTTTTTGGGGCTCAAGATACCAACTGATTCGCAGTTCACTTATTTATGTCTTCTTTATGCCATTACAGGCAGATCAAGGACATACAGCTATAGGTTCGATTTACAAAAAACCATACAGGGAGATCTGTTCATTAACTTTTTATGTACACCAGTTTTTGAAATACCTAACATGTTTAGTAATTCGTACACTTTTAGTCAACTGTTATCTGATATATAATTTGGTGGAGTTTGTTACACCATTTATGGCCAATTTTTAAAAAGCTTTAAAAAAACATAAAATAAGTCATTTTGCTTTAAGTCAGATGTTTTTTTACAACAAAATATTGTGAACTTTATATAAATTGTAAGTTGGAAAAATTCAAAACTAACAAAACTTTTTATTATTTTAAGTAATGCGTGATTCATGTAGCGTTTGCAATTTCAACTACTGGTTATTTGGAGTTTGGCAACATACATTATTCTTTTTCACAGAAAATTAGTTGAAAATTATTAACGAAATGACATTAAGGAAATATTGAAAACAACTTTCAAAGTGACAGTCTTCTACCCAAACTGTAAGAAATTTACGTGGATAGAAATGAAATGCATACAGGGCAATTTGTGGATCAAAATGTTCTCGCACTCAAGAATTGAACATTTCACTTAGTACTGTAATGAGAATTTTGCATAAAGATGTTGGTATGAAGGCGTACAAAGGTCAATTAGTGTAGGAGCTGAAACAAAATGACCATCCGCAAAGTTTTTGGGTGCTTATTGGACTGTGGAACGTTTAGATGAAAATGAGCCCTTTTATATAACACACAATTAATAATGTTCTGAAAAATAGAATTGACAGAATGGAAAACTGTAGTCAATGGTGTGTGAGTCATTTGAATGAAATTGTGCTCCATACTTAATGACAATGTATTACTAATAAAACAAACACATTGAAAATACCGATTCGTTTTTGAATTAAGATCCAAATTAAATTGCAAACATTAGATGGGCCATTCTATATATCTAAGTACTTTTACTTAGAGTAAAAATATCATTATTGTGCCGCTATTTGCCTTTAACATCTTGTGTTCAGCTAAATCGAAAAATGTATAGGATCGAATCACACTTAATATCTGCGCATACTATAGTGCCATAACATTCTAGAGTACTGCTGTGTTGTAGAAGGGTGGGCCTATTTGTTCTCCACTTCAACAAGGGATCGTGTATATGTTCATTCAATGTTGCCAATCGTTTTCGAAATTAGAATAGATCACTATTATTATAAATGGTCATGTTTCCCATCACTGCTTTCCCTAAAACAAGCCAAATATGGGTAAAAACTGAGCTATATGCAAACTCAAATTTAAACTGTACAGACGAAAAATAAACTATGAAAGAGATGATAAAATTAAGGAATCTGTTTGGTTCAAAGCTCACTATTGGTCCAAAGCATGTTGTACTTAAGTTCAAAACATCAGTTCGTAAGGTTTATGGAAAGGATAAATTCTACTTTATGTCAGTATAAAACAAACAATCAAGATGATTAGATCTTTTTTCTTCTCTTGAATTTTCGACATTTAAAAGCAATATTCAAATTCCTCTTTTGGAAAATTCAGAGCAAACGATGTATGGCCAAATAGACAACCAGAATATGCAGCAACAGTTTGAAATAGAATCCTAGTGATATTTGTTTACATTTTCAGATTCAGACCAGATTAACAAAAAGTGTTGCAGTTTTGGTAAAGTGTAGCATATCACGAATTGTAAACCATTTTATTTATACATCATGCTATCAAACATCAACAACTACAAATTGATGAAATTGTGATCGTTGTTTTAGATTTCAACTTATTAAGTACATGATGTTTTTTTGTTAGAATTTTGTGACACATGTTGCACATTAAAACAGTCTAAGGAATCACACTAATAGTTCTATTGAAGATGAGCATTTACGCAACCCAAAAATAAAATACAGCTTAAATTACATAATTGAAAAGCAATTGAAATAGGATCCATCCCATCAAGTGATACGAAAATCACTTTAACTTGTGGGGGCTTATAATCATTTAAAATCAACTTTATTCGTAGGTATTCCATTACACCACAAAACATCAAATATAATCCATCAACCATCAAAATCGGATCAAAACAAATCATGTCCCATTCAATTCAAAAACTACTTATTTATACACATACATACATAGTCAATAAAAATAAGCTACCAAAAAATAAACGACAGAAAACATACATATACATATATATGTACATGCTGCATTATTGAACTTTAGTAATCCCCCTGTGTCAACGAACAACAAAAAAACAACAACAAAAATGTGTATGAACCATGTGTATGAACTAAATAAAGATGTATGCGTATTTTGCACAAAACAAAATTAAATAAAATGGACAAGCACACAAATAAAAAAAAATTAATCGCAATTAAATATGGATTACATCATATTTAAAAAAAAATTTAAAATACAAACAAAATTATAATTACTTCTATTTGTATTAATTTTTTTGTGGGCAATTCAATAAAAATCGAAAAATCGTTTTTTACTTTACTTTATAAAACGTGTTTGTGTATCTCGCTTTATACAAAGTATATAAGTGAATATACATATGTATATAGGCTTGTATAATTATATAAAATGACGGCTGCATGTGTATTAGGGGAGAAAAATATGTAGAAGCATATACGCGCGCTCAAAAAAAATATGTCTTCTGTTTTCACATATATTTTTATACTATTAAATAGATGTAATTGTAAATCACACTTACAATATTAATTATTAATTAAATGTAATTAAAACGATCTATTTAAATAGACCAAACAAAACTAGAGATAGCAATAAAATATAACTTTTATTTACCTGAATATTATTATCGTCACTGTCACTGGTGTTTGTATGTGTTGATGTTGAAGTAGTATTAGATGATTGTGACGGAGATTGTGCTGCTTGATGATGATTTGTTGACGATGATGATGTTGATGTTGTTGTTGCTGCATTTAATCCATTATTATTCCATAAATTTGCGACAATATTCTCGTTATTATCGATAAAATCATCATCATTTATAAACAAATTAGTATCACTATTATTACTACTGCCACTAGATAAAACACTGATTCGTTTTTTATTCACTAATTTTGTTGGTTTACCTGGAAATTTAGATCTACCCATATTTCTTTCTTACGATATGGATTTTCTTATTTCTTACGATTAGCTTTTACTTTGATTTCTTTTCAATCAAATACAAAATCACACACAATTGCTATATCTAAATAACACATTTTATTTATATATATTCCAATAAAACTTATTGGGATTTTCATATTATAAAACACGCAAAAAAATCACATTTTCATTTTTTTTCACTTTTATTTTGACTGACACTACATTTTACTCAATATTTTAGCAACTTCTCTTTTATATATATACAAACACACATACACACTCACATAATATATTATATACTTTTTAATAAAGCAGCCGTTTATTTACTTCAATACATAATATTTTTCACATTTTTGATTCACAAAAAAACACTTCATATTTTATTATTATTAATTAATTAATAATTATCAAATAAAACAAATAATTGTACAATATTAAATATAAATATGGTTATTCTTATTTTTTGAGTTGCTATTCTTTTGAAAAATGAAAATACAAAACTAAAATAATAAAAAATTGTACACAAAACACTCACTATGTGCACGGTATATGGTGCGCAATTCATAAAAGCGCAGCCGCAAAACTGATGAAAAATAAAAATTTTCGTGTTTCGAAAAAAAACGATCATTCAAAAATTGTTGTTTTATTTTGTAGTTGTATAGGTGTTTTATATAAAAATAAATATATATATACAGACAAAATGTGTAAGTGTATTTACAAATGGTGAAGAAGAAAAAAATTAAACCATTGATGTTTTTACAGAAGAAGAGAAGGAGAATGGAAACATTTAAAAAATCCAGAAAAAAAAAATTTTGTTTAAAAAAATTAAATAAAACAGAGATGAAATAGAAATTAGAGTATGGGGCCGACAGTGCTGCACATTCGGATACGATTTATAAATATATGAAGTGCGATATTGTTAGCATTGTTATGCGGCGCTGTACACTACTGTTAAGTATTTCAGTAATATAATTTAAACACAAATTCGATTTTGATGAACTTATATTTTTTAACACATAATAAATTCCATAAAAAACACTAAATAATTTTAAGCCTCACTTATAATTCAACACTTCTTAAATAAACATTTTAACTGTCGCTTTCCGATTACTACTCGTTAAAACTCAAAACTGAAATTCACTCGCAATGCTAAACAACTAAACGATTTGTAGATATTAACAGTTAACATTTTTCTCCATTTCGCTTACATTCCATTTTCATGGATTCGTTGTTTACTTATGCTCCATCAAATGAAACTACATATAACCTAATGTTTCCGCTAGTATCCGCTAGTAGTTAGAGTTTTGTCTTTACTCAAGTAACTACCCGTAACTGTTCTTGCTTTTTTTCTGTTCTTGAGTAGTTTGTAGCAGTTACGCGTAGTGGTTAAATACCGACTTCGCTTTTTCGTTCAAAAATTGTTTGCTTTGTTTGTGTCACAAATAAAATTATTTTTCTTTTCTATGTATCGACAGTTTCGGCTCACAGAAAAGTTTTGATAACATTTTTTGACAGACTATAAACATATAAAATATAATATGTATATGTTGTTTTATTCTTATATGTTATGTTTTACTCATATCATTCATTTTTATGCGTTCCAATCGACCATTGTCAAGACAAGAACCAAATCACTAGCGAGTACTAGCGGTTGGTCGATTGGAGAACAACTATTAGGTGCTTTTCAATCGAAGAACTGCTAGTACTCGCTAGTGAGGCTAGTAGTTCGTTGCGTGTCGTTGCTAAATAATTCGTTGTAAATGTAGCAAAAGCACCCAGTGAACTACTAGCGGTTCACTAGCGTGTACTAGCGGTCGGTCGATTGAAAAGCACATAATAGTTATTTTCCAATCGACCAACCATTAGAAAGCAACCAAGTTATTTCTTATTTTGTGTCAAATCCAATAGTTTCGGTTCAATCACAGGATTGTCAATAGAAACACAGAAATAATAATTAATGATACATACTTAATTTACTAACAATTATTGACACTGTAAATGTTTAAATACAAAATGTTAACTATGCACACCTGTATATGACGACAATGCTTGTAGAAATTTCGATAGATTGTTTATATTGGTCTACATTTCACGAACATTCTATTTTTATTGATTCGTCCTATTCGTCAACATTACACAAACATTCCATTTTCTTGATTTTTCGTATTTGAGCGGATCTCAACATATTGAATATTTACCTTCGATTATAGAGAGATCTAAATTTTGTCATAGTATTGAACCGTATTTACACTCTATCCTCCGCTCAAAACTCTTTGTCGTCAAAAGGATTGTTGGGCACTTTCTTTCTTTGTTTGAATGTTTTTGTAAGAACAGCAGTACTCAAATTCCTAAAATTCTTTTTGATTTTTTCTTGATCAGAATTTTCCGTATATTTCCTCAAATAATTTTAATTCTTCGATTGTCTTTCATTGGTTCCTTTATTGGGGTTGTGTGGCGTCATCATAGCTCTATGTCATTAGCACAAAATACAAATTCGTTTTTTCATGAAGTCCATTTGAACTTCGTACCAAAATTAGTTATAACCAATTCGTATGGTTACGTCCATCATTCATTTTATAGCTGCAGTCTCATCAATTTGAACTTTGAATTTTTCCATTGGTTAAATTTCACTACTATTTCATCAGTTCGCACAAGATTCCCAAATTAAATATTATTAAACTGGATCTGTTCTAGTTCTGCTTTACTTATGAAGCTGCCTCTATCTAGACCAAGTTTATTTGACACTTTTAACCTTATATAGTCTTCTTCATTGGCCGATTGTTCCTTTACCTCTTGTGGTATTCGGTATCACTTACCATACCTTGACTGCTGGCTAGATTGTTTAAGTCGAATTTGTTGATCTGAATCCAGTTCCGAACCCCATATCGAATTATCCAATTAAGCACCACGGAATTAACGGTTGTTACTGTTTCTTAGTTTGGTGTTTGGTAGGTACATATACTTCTTTTAGTCATTTTCTAAAGGTAAGCTTTAATTAACAGATCCTGTTATTTTCAAATGGTTCATTTTGTTGGACCTTTTGCCACCATTTTCAAAGTTTTGCTTAGTATAATCTTTGGAGGACTTATTCTTAAGCCATATTTATAGCCATCTTCATTAACAGACTACCATATTGTGTCCAATACGTAGATATTCTTTATTCTCTGCTCGACCACATGCTTACACTCCACATGACATGGTCGTCTTCACAAAGCCTTCTTTTTCGATTTCGAATTTTATAATCGAACCGATCTAAGCCCACTTCTCCTTGTTGCCAATGGTTACTTGCCGAGTTTTTTCTCCGATAATCCGGTGTGTAACCAAATTGGTTTTACCATTATCTTCGAGTACAACAGAAAATGAACAGAACTTTACGAACAGACTTTTTTACACAGTACTTGCTGTTATTGCTTGCTGTACCTCCATCTAATTTGCCTAAAACAGCAGTTATTGCGGGTGATGTCCATACTTTGATTGTTAGTCCAACTCGTCTATAAATTGGATCTCTGCTATCAATTGCAATGGCAACTTTCCGCACTTAACGTGAAGCAATACTATCATTTTGCCAATCGGGAGACTGTAATGAAACTGGATAAAACTGTCTCTGCTTGCTTGAAAATGTATCCTTTTGCCCCATTGTTTTAACCACCATTCCCGGCCGTCTCATGAAATAAAGCCTTGTTTATCATTGGCACAACATCTTATGGTTTTTCGTTGCCTCTTAAAGTGTTACTATTTAGCTCTAATTCAATTTGCTGTATGTTTACTGGCAATTCACTTTCTCAAAAACAATGTGTGATCGCGATACTACACGGGTCTTATAATTGTGGTCTCGATATTAAACTCAATCCTCAAAATAAATAATTCACTCGTTGGCTAGAATCCACTCTAATGCCAAATATTAAGGTTACGGAGGGTCATCATTCAAGCAAGCAAGAAAACCAGTTAGATTTTTTCACCATTTGGTCCTTTTGCGAGACCCTCTTATAACTTAGTGCTTATTGAAATTGGTTCGTGTATAATTAAGTGTGCCGCCTTTCTTTCGCTGACACCCCGAATGCTTTTTCTTTTTAAAAGGAGATTTATTTTTGGTCTATTTGTAACTCAGAGTTTATTCATCGATAAAAAATATTAATTTAACAATTAATTCCAAGTATTAATTATTGTTGTTTGAATATGAAATAAAATTTGATAAGCGGATACTATTTATATTCAAGCACACTCCCGTTGAATTATTTCATTTTCTGTACTACGATCGAACCAAAATGTTTAAAAAGTGTGTGCTGTTTGGTTTGATAATAATCAAAGTGATTCAATTATGTGTGGGTTGCGATAGACCAGCAAGCATTTGTGAAAAATACTGTGAAATTGAACGAACCACATGTGCTGGACTAAAACATCCTCTTTGCACCACATTCAACTCATCCAACTTGGATCCATCATTTGGCGAGGTGATTGTAAATATAGACCAAAGCGATGTACGCAATACAATTTTATTTGAAATCAATCGATTCCGCAACGATTTGGCATACGGATACGTTAACAACAAGAGGGCTGCAAATTTACAAGTTGTGGTAAGATTCCTAAGGGACGAGATATAAAGTATTGGTTTCTATGTGCATATGTTTCAGAAATGGAGTTTTGATCTTCAACTGATACTTGAAACTAAGCTTCAGTATGAGAATGTGTGTAGCCGAATTACATCCGACAACACCAAATTTGTGCAAGTTGCAGCATTTAATGTCTTCAAAAAAGATTATTTTTATCAGCTTACGGAGTTGACAACCACTATTAAGTCGTCATATCAAACCATCAAATGGAAAGAATTGTTTGATGCTGAATTTAATGAAATCGGCTGTGTCATGACGGAGATGGTTAACAACTATACATTAAAGTGTCTAACGAATACCAAATACTCTGAGAATATGACATTTGACCTTAGCTCAGCTTACAAAATTGGGGAGCCGTGTGGATCGTGCAAATGTAGTGAACATTGGATGGGCTTATGTGGTATGTATTCAGGGAATAATGTTAAAGACAGATGAGTGGATGATTCAAACATGTTATTCTAACAGATCATGACGGCACTGACAGAGCTGATTCCCATCACGATGACGATACTAATGATGATATGATTGTGCTCTACATAATGATTTTGATCGTCATCATACTTATAGTCATAATAGTTGGATTTGTGTGTCTATGTTTGTTCTGCATTGACTGCGTATCGCAACCGGATGAAAAGGGTACCTATATATTGCGGAATAAATTTAATAGTCAACAGCGACGTGGCACGTTATTCGAAAAATAATTTCCAAGCGGATTATAATTGACCTTTGCTCGTGTAGTTTGCTTTCTGTTTAATTTGCTTCAATAAAGTCAGTAATTGTTGGCGATCTCTTCGCCTATAAGGTTCACATAAAGTTAGAGAGACTTATTCACCATATCCTCTATATTAGGGAACTTAAGTTAATTTTCTGCTGTCTAGTTTGAGAAGAACTTGGTATTTACCGTCGATGTTCGAATATTAGAAGCCATCCATCGAAATCCAACCCTCACATCTATTCAATTTAACGGATTTGATCAAAACTCTGAATAATTTTGGCTTATCTGCATCGCTATCTCTACAATCTATTTCGGGGCTTGAGGCACTTCCAACACTTTCGCGGTTCGCTTATTTGCGTCCTTACTTTAAGCCATTCCTCACTTTACGAATTCTGCACTCCAAAAGATTATCGTATATATCTTTTCTAACCGCTACTTGGCCTGGACGAGTACATCTTCTAATTTTCTGGGATGTTGTTGCTCTGTCAAGAGGAATGTGATCATCTTCTATATCATAATCGAACATATCTTAAAGCGCAAATGCTTCCCTGTATAACCTACTCCAAAGTTTCTGCACACTTTTTTCCATTACAGCTCATTCCAGCTTTCGATACTTTTTTCAGTTGATTTGTTAAAGTAATTTTTACTAACTCCTCACTTAGTTCCTGCCAGCTTCACGAGAGTGCTGATGAACAGGTCAATTAAAGAACTCGAAATACATTTACACGCCATCTGCAACAATTCCATTAAATTTGTTAATCACACGATGCAATGTCGTTTTTTAAATTCTCCTTGTTTCTACCCTGTTGCAAGCTGCAAGGCCATGCTGTAAAAGGTCAGATGCCCGAGTACCGAAATTAACCGATGTTTTTTTCATTTATAATATTCGAAACCAACAACAACAAAGACTCAAAAGCGAAATACAAAATATGTAGTTGACACACATATATACAATAAATAATTTGTCGTGCATCTTTTTTATATAAATTCGTATATACATACACAAAACATACACATTCGTAGATTTTATATTTATTTTTGATTGGGGTGCGATTTATTTGTATTGAATTAAATATGGCGGATTATATACAAAAAATAATACACATATGCTAAACTCGAGTATCGCAACAATATATCGAAAACCATTTTCTCGAAATTTACGATTTATTGAAAATTTTGTTTTGTTGATATTTTCACATTTAAAAAATAAAAATTATGATATTTCAAAAACTAAAATTTAATATTGTTTTATTCACTTTCATCTTTCTCTTTTGTGTGAGATTTCTTCTTGTCACTCCCGTGACTTCGTTCCGTATCCCGAGTCGCTCGCTCTGCCTCGGTTCTACTTCGTTCTTTGTCACGCGGCCGTTCACTGCCCGCTTCATTTCCACGTGCCGATCTTTCCGGTTCACGTGTACTCTCTCGATGGTCACGATTGCGTGTAGTACGATCACGTTCTCGGCTACGTGAGCGACGTCGCGATCTTTCTCTACTGCGAGATCGATCTCGTCTTCGATCACGATATCGATCAGATTTGCCGCCATCACGATCACGCGTTCGATCATCCTGTAATTAAGAATGGAATTTGTAACAAATTAACTTATATTTAGAAGATCGTTACACTTACTTCTTTGATATCACGATCTCGTCCCTCACGATCACGTTCTGGTTCTCTGTGGTCACGATCTCTATCACGCTCCCGATCTCGATCACCTCTATCGCGATCGCGATCCCGATCACGGTCACGATCCCTATCGCGATCTCGATCACGATCCATTCCGTGTGGTGGTCCAAATCGGGGACCCATATTCATGCCGCCCATATGTGGCGGTGGTCCATTCATTGGACCACCACCGCCCATTGGTCCCATTAGAGGACGCATCGGTCCCATCGGTGGACCAACCATTTGCGGTGGAGGCATATTCATTGGTGGGGGAACCATTTGAGGACCCGGTGTTAGTTCTTTGATTCCGGACGGAGTCCAGCCCGTGTTTACAGGCATATTTGATGCCCAGT
The DNA here is from genome assembly GCA_963932295.1 of Tipula lateralis. Lineage (NCBI taxonomy): Eukaryota > Metazoa > Arthropoda > Insecta > Diptera > Tipulidae > Tipula > Tipula lateralis. The sequence goes on from OZ010737.1 coordinate 119,926,546, forward strand.
CTTGTGTTGGTTCATATCCATAGTTATAACCTTCCATTTCATTGTAGAACTGATCTTGATCGCCGCTGCCGAATGGTGGCGGAATCGTTGTATCAAATTTAGTGCCTGTACGGCTGTACTCTCGGCGATCTGCTGTCATTACTTGAATGACATTTTCTTTGGCTGGCGGCGCATTTGGTTTGATTAGTGAACCATCCTCACGTCGGCTGGAAATTCCATTTCCACCAATCACATCAATCGAACCAGTCATTTTGCGTCCCGGTGGCGGTCCAGCTCTTCTCGCAGCTGATGATGGTGGCGCGGTATATTTACTGTTATCATTGGCGAGTGTTGTTAATGTACGATTATTGCTGCCTGTTGTATTGTTTACCGAATTTAATGCTGCGGCCAATCCTTGCAGACCAACTCCACTCTCGTTCAATCGCATTTTCTTTTGCCGTTCGCAATACGATCGCCATGTATCCTCATTGAAGCCATAATTGAAATAATCTGTGATATCAGCACCTGGTTTTCGCCACGGTTTTTCATCCAACGAATCAATACTGAACTCGTGCGCTTGCATACCATTGATTGTGCCCACCGTCTCAAATTCTTCGATATTAAATTTACCGGTCGATTGCTTTGGTTTTTCCTGCACAGTGGGAATACTGGTCTGTAACAAGGTACCTCGTTGTTTTATATTGTAGCTGGGGCCCGATTTAATATCCCCAATGACCACATTAATATCATCGTCACTTTCATCCGAATCAATATCACCATTTTCATCACCACCTTTATCCTCCTCGTCATTATGATCACCATCATGATCTTCATGATTATGATCATCTTCTTCCATTTCATCAGCTGGATCAGGAATATCTTCATTATTCCCATCCGTCTCATCATTTGTTTTCGGTTCATCTTCATTCATAGTCGAATCTTGGGCATTATCACTGTCATCTGTAATTTTTTTCTGTTCACTATCTGACCCACCTTCACCACCGCTGTTCGTATCGGGTGGTTCGGGATTCGAACTTCCATATAACCAACTATCCTCATTACCGTCATCTGCCATTGTTTTTTTTTATTTATAAATTTATTATTGAAAACTACAATTTAACGTTGTAAATTACAACATTTTCGATAAATTGTTTGCGAAATAAATAAAAAAAACAGAACCCCTCACGACTATATTGTGTTGTCTTTAACAAAACTAAAATGACAGCTGAGAATAAAATTGACATTATCGAAATCGGGAAATTATTTTTTTTATAGCATCTGCTACAAAATATTTTATTGTCTCATGTAGATTGTACATAAATTTTAATCAACTAATTAAATTTCGCATTAAAATTTAATTCAAATTTATTAATCTTTGTAAACCACATTGTTTTTCAATTTAAAAAAAGTAGATTTAATCATTTCTATTTTAATATTTGTTTAATTTAGTAGACATCTACTTTATAATACAACAAATAAAAATGGCCGCAGCGGTAAAATAACCGGTAGCTAGTACATTTTGATCAGCACCAACTTCATCAACTTCCTTTCGTTCTTTCTCTATTTGTGCTTCAAGATGGGTAAGTACATGCGATTTTATGTCTCCAAAAATAATTGATCATCATCTTCATAAAAATAAGTGAAATATAGTTTAAGATAATATAAAAATGTTGCTAAATATTGTGGTTAGTATAATATAATAAAATTTTCGTTACTTTTATGGAGATGATAGAAAAAATTATTCGAATTTAATGTTATATGTAATGGTTTTTGTGTTTTGATTTTTAGGTATTAGCCGCGACAGCTATCATAAAAGGCGATCTACTGGTGGTAAAAGGAAGGCCATCCGTAAGAAGAGGAAGTACGAGTTAGGCCGCCCAGCCGCCAATACAAAAGTAAGTTTATTGTTAAATATTGTGTCCAAGATCTGTCAAAACTAGTGATGAATCTGCGTGTCAGTTGACTGTTGAGTGATGTATTTATATCCTAATGCAATTTAATAATTGTAACTGAAATGTGCTTACCACTTTTAAGCTGTAAACCAACACTAGATGTATTAATTTGGGATATATTTATTTTTCTAGATTGGAGTTCATCGTGTACATTCAGTAAGAACTCGTGGTGGTAATATTAAACGTCGTGGTCTTCGTTTGGATACTGGAAATTTCGCCTGGGCCTCTGAAGGTAAATTAGAACAACCTCTAATAATAATGTATTTTCTAAACAAGATTACTCGTTTTTATTTTAGGTACAGCACGTAAAACACGTATCATTGATGTAGTATATAATGCATCAAACAATGAATTGGTACGTACAAAAACATTAGTAAAGAACGCTATTGTTGTAATTGATGGAACACCATTCCGTCAATGGTATGAAAGCCACTACATTTTGCCATTAGGCCGCAAACGTGATGCTAAGTTAACAAACGAAGAAAACGATATTTTAACTAAAGAACGTAGCGCAAAAGTTATGAAAAAATACGTTGCTCGACAAAAATTCGCTAAAGTTGAACAAGGATTAGAAGATCAATTCTCGTCTGGCCGTCTTTTAGGTAATTTATTAGACCGGTTAAATATATATAATTTTTTTTAGATAAAATGATGTTATATTCCAAAGCGATTCGCAAATCTTACATAGTTAAGTTTCATTCTGAGACGAGATTATATTGTGGAAATGATTTTAGCTTGTCATAGTTACTCTGATTCCTTAAATCAACAAATATTGTTTTTTTTTTGGAACCAGTTGAAATTAATTTTGTGTTTTTTGTTATTTTAGCATCAATTTCATCCCGACCAGGTCAATGTGGACGTGCCGATGGTTACATTCTCGAAGGTAAAGAGTTAGAGTTTTACATGAGAAAAATAAAATCAAAGAAGGCAAAATAAATGTAAGATTTATGAAGTCTTTATAAATAAAATGAAAAACTAAAAAGTATTTCCTTATTTCATTGTGATGTTCCGCGTGGCTTAAGACGCAGTCGTTTGTCATTACTTAACTCCCTTCCGTTGAGTTAGTGTATTTTTAATTCTTAATTCTACCGCAAGAAGCGACACTAAGTAATTTACGTTTTACCCTACCCAATTGTTCTACATGATTATTGATCAACTCATGTTGGTTGGTCAATTTCATGTCCATCATTTTTAACTCGGTATCTTGCCTTTACATAATTTCTTTTATGGTGATATGCGATACATGCAATTATCATACATTAGCTCTACAACCGAGTCGGCATTATAATAGCTAATCCGGTCACAAAATAAATGTAATCATTTATGAAACGTTGAGTTGATTGGATAATCTGGTGCATTTCAAATTTTTTGTCGCGTGTATAGAACACTTGTGCTCACTGTTCTCTTAGAAATTTGGTGACGCTTCTAATTACGCGATTAAGGTTGGTTTGAAAAAAGGCTCAAATTATAATGAAAATTGAATATGTAAGCTTTCGTTGAGGATGAGCTAAGTGTACTTGCGCTTTCTGATATTAGCGTATGGCGATATGCAAATATGTAGGAGATTTTTCGTAAGAAAAATGAAACTTGTTCGAATTTGAATGGACGACGAAGTTGCTTCTGGTTATTATGGTTACAATGCCTATATAATGATCATTAGCATTTTCTGGTGGCTTCTAGAAGTATAAAGAGCTGGGTGGTGGTTGAATACGATATGGTAAAATTGTTGACACGGTACGGAACGGTAATAGTCTATAACTACTAGATGTGTAATTATATCAGTCTGACAAAACTTCGAGAGTTTCGAAATCTCAGGCATTTCATGATTTCTCGTGTTGCTTTTATAAAAGACTGGTGTTAGTGTAATACGTATTACTAAAAGTAAGAACTTATGTTCCAGCTTGATGATAAAACGCTACAAGACAGTTACCTAAGTACAACACAACAACGATTATATGAACCAGTAATTTTTCTGTACAAATGGCACTTTGGTTAAAGACGCGGCAATTGGAGCAGGAGGAGGTACCGGGTTCGTCCTCGTTATAGCTATATAATAACGTAAATAAGCGAACCGCGAAAGTGTTGGGAGAGCCTTGAGCCCCAAAACAGATAGCGAAGATAAAGAAAGATAGGCAGACAGGCAGTTTATCTGTATTAATATTGCTTCGGTAAAATAAGATAACAGTTGTCTTGTTGAGTGAACTCATCAATTTTAATATTTTTCGTCTGAAACTTTTGAGTAAGATGCAATTCAAATCACAACCATTTGTTCAGAGCTGAAAAATAGTTCTGGGCTACTTTTGATGCACCCCAACCTAGCTTCCATTATTAGCACCAATTTAGCCTTAAACAAACATACATAAAAAGATCGGTTTACTATTTGGTTGACTGCAAGATCTAAAAGAAGTTTGGTTGGTCTTGGTCATTTAGTTTGCTGTGAAAGATGCCCGCCTAAGAATTTTAACTAGTCTATGACTTACAAAGCTACTTGATAGAGATCAAATTTCATAGCATCAGCTAGAATAAAATTTATAAGAATAAAAGGATTTACGAAAAAAGCAATATGAATCAAAACCAGCTCCAGATTTAATTGCAGGTCATTGATAACCAAATTTCAAAAACGAGAGAAAATACTCCTACTATACAAATTTACAAGTGAAAGACTTATCATGATTAGTATTTATGTCGTTATCTTCGTGCACTGACTTGTCCAAGCCAAATCGTGAGAAATCATCTCTGGTCTGACATTTTTGAAGGCGCCGTCTATATCACAAAACAAACAACCAGAGAGGATTCCGTTTATTCGAAAATTTCTTAAAAGCCTATCTTATTGTATATTGAGTCCTATTGTACATGTTGATGAGAAGCTGATTGGCCCTGTGGCTCTGTGTCGCAATAAACGACTTAATTTGGTTGGATCGCCGGGCTGACGACCCGCATCCGTAAAAAACAACAAATGTTAAAAATTTTAACTAACAAAAACATCGGAACCGCCAAAATGACAATGATCTCCCGCTTATGACCCTGACAAGAGATTGAAGGATCGACACGTAGAACGTTCAGTCATTTAGAAGACCTGGCGCGTTTTACAACTTTATCACATGTATGAAAGAGTATCGGCTGTAGCTCGTAGCGTTCCAAGATACTCGGTGGCCTAAAAGTGTTGATCATGTTTCACAAGACAAAACATAGCTTCACAGTTGAGATGGGCCACTAAATGAAATGTATCAATCCCTGCAGTTTAATTTTTTCATGTTGAGTTGAATTACAGCATGTTGTCTTACAACTTGAACTTCATTTCTGGTTACTGTACTGAGGTTTTTCCGTTGATTTGCAAGAAATACAAGTATATTTTTTTATGTACGACAAAAGATGTGGGATCTTATCGGAACAAAATTCACTAATATCTGGTCACTGCAAAGTTACTATAGAAATGTTTGTACAAGTCAGGGAAGACAGAGGAATATACAACATAATTCTCCTGTGAAGGTCTGATAAATGAAGCAATGAATCGAAAATTTCAAGATATTGTAAGCAATAGCATTTTGCGATCTAATTACCAATCATAAGAAGTGAACAGTGTCTGGGAAGTATTCACAACCTCGGTTCGGTCTGGGCAGCTCGGTCGATGCTGCCCAGCACATTCTCGGTATAGTGAGAACTAATCCCAAAAATGATTGGTTTGATGAGGAGTGTCGTCTTGCTGTTGAGCAACGAAATATAGCCCACAATGAAGAGCAGGCTCGGTTTACAATAGCAAGAAGAAATAAATCAGTTTTTACTGGGAGGAAAGTTAAACGTAATTGTAGACAGAAGAAGCGCAAATGGTGGAAAGCTGAGGTTTTAAGAGTATAACAACTCATTGTGTGGTTTCTTTAAAGGAATCACCGAATTACACCATTCTTTAAAATCTCGGTCAACAGGGGACCAGGATGGAAACCTCTGTGTTAGCTTCGATGAGGTACCCGATACATGTTCCACATGTATCACAAGTTGTATTTGAATACCCTTAAATAAAGACCGCGAAGATGTTCATTGAGGATCCATCCTATGGGGAATTCACCATGACCATGCAGAGATTAAAGAAAAATCGTTCACCTGAAGTTGATCGCATTAATTAAGAGTTCTTGATATTTGGAGGGCTTACTTTGTGGAACTGTCTTTTCGATCTTGTTCGATTGGTATTGCGAATTGATGTTATGCCCGAAGAATAAAAATTGTTCGCGTTTTGTCCAACATTCAAGAAGAATGAGAGCTTGAAATGTGAGAATTATCTCGGTCTAGCTCTTTTTTGCACAACATACAAGTTACTGTCATACATTATCTTGGCGAGAATTACTCCTATGGCACAGAAAATTATCGGAGACCTTTGTAGGATTCCGTCCAAATCGGTGAGTCTCTGATCAAATTTTCTCGCTACGGATAATTCTTTTCAAGTACTACGAAACATCTCGCGATGAACACCTGGTATTCCTTGGTTTCAAGCAAACCTATGACTCGATCAATCGAGAAACACTATGTATGGTATGCGTTTGAATATTTAGTAATACCAAACAAATACTTACATCTGTGTAAAATGACAGTAACGCAATCACAATGCTGTATTAAAGTTGAGAACAGGCTATCACAATAGCAATAATTACTTCTGGTGTTCGACAAGGAGATGCGCTGTCCCGATACTTTTTGACCTCTTGTTGGAATACATACAATATCTTATTCCGACAATCCAATGAACTTCTTGCATATGCAGATGATATCTGTGTGATTAGATTAAATGGCAACGGATTTCACTCCAAATCCATATCCAAGATATGAGTCCAAATCCAAATATCTGATTACTGGGTTTCGAGACGAAGACGCAATTTATTTTAGTAGTGGCAACCGCACGTTTGGAGTAACAAGTTTCAAGTATCTTGGATCTCTCATTACTCACCATAGTGAGGAAGAGTATTTAAAGGTTCACCTTGCCGCTGGCAATCAGGCTTTATATCCTCATCGTCCACTTCTGAAATCAAAATATCTTGCAAATGCGAATAAGCTGAAACTGCATAGTGATCAGACCCGTTGGTTGTTATGTGTGGATGTGAGAGTTAGACCTTGACGGATGAATACGAGAGACGGCTTCTAACATTCGAAAGAAGAATCATGCCTGTGATATAAGACCCAAAACGTTACGTTGATTGCACATACCGAGTTCGTTTCAACCACGAGATCAGGAATTTAATGCAAATTCCTGATATCGTGTATGAAATCAAAGGACAGCGAGTACACCACTGGCTCGGTCACGTTCTCCGAACCGAATGATACAGCCATCTTTGAAGGGAGAGTCGCCTTTTGGTATGCGAAAAGGTCACTGTCGGCGACGATGGCTTCACGGCGTAGAGAGCGATCTAGTATATCTTCTAATTGCTTGCAACAGTATCAAGAGTTGGCTCGTGATCGAAAACGATGGAGTCAGATTGTTGACAAGGTACGGGCCAACAATGACCAGTAAAACCCGTAAAAAATGAGTTGCCGATACTTTTACAGGTTGATCTAAGCCTACTTGTCCTGCAATATTTTAAAAAGACGCGAATATAGACCATCAGACCCAGTATTTAGAACAGAAACACAAACGGGTTCTCTTCTTAGATATAAAAGTTACTTTTACGTTATTTCATTTGTTGGGAACGTAAGTCTGTTTAATGTTTAGTTTGAAAATAAAGAGTAAAATAGTAAAACAAGGCTTTCTAGTGTTCCTGTTAGTCTCTAACGCAACAGTAACTGTAAGGTGTGTAATGAGTGAAACAGAAGTTTATGTACCTTCGGAATCTTGCAAAATAGTCAAGCGATGGAGCTTACAAGACCACACATTTGACTAAGATCGGTTATCGTTATGTTTTATATTTCATTCATAATTACACAAACGAATTACGAATTACGCATTGCATCATTCCACGACAGTATGCCATATACTCAAGTAATTCTCCGAATACATATACGCTCGGTTTTGACCCCTTAATCCACACAAAACCCGTACAATATTATGATTACATTTTAAACATTGTGCATTGACTATTGACCTGCTGTTATCGTTAAAAAGCATTTTATAAATGTGTAGACACGCATACCAAGTGATATGACGATGAGAGAGGCAATTAAGCATTTCTTGTTTTTGGTTCGAAACGGATAAGAAAATCAAAATAATAAAAAGAAAATAATTCTTATCAGTTATTTAGCTATTTCAGCATTTCTATTCGACATACTTGCAGTTTTAAACTGAAAGTTGAATTGAGCGTTGCATGTGGTACATCATACATCATACACGAAAATTATGAACATCATGGCAAAGTGGTCGTGTATTCTACTGATTTTCACTTCAATTGGATTTAGATGTGTAGCAAATGCAGGTAAGAAGTGTGTTCAGTGTATACAGTGAAAAGTGATCAAAGTGTTTTGAATTTTATAGCACTCGCGTATACGTAATTGATGAGCACGCACAAACTAATTACAATGATAAGCTATACTCGTGGTTCAGCTGAAATTAATTAACAGCAATTTCATTATAAATGTGATAACCGAAGTCTTGAGTGACAAGCAAAATGTTTTTGTGTCCAACGCTTCAACGGTCCCTACAACACATGTACCCAATAAATATGAGCATTTATTTTGATGCCACGGTCCAAAAAAACAAGCGGTGAACGGCTTTTGGCCGTTACGGCGGCCCCAACCATCACCATCACCATCATATTGCTCAATAATGAACGGTGACTCATCGGAGAAAAACAAATTCGGCAAATCGCCACTTTCATGCAAGCTTAGCAACTTCTTAGCTCTTTCCACTCTAACTTTTTTTTCATCGATGAGACCATGCGTTTTATGGAATTTCAATGCATTCAGTCCATTTCCCAGGGAAAATGATTTTGTACGTTTGTAAATAATGGAATGAATAAGTGTAAATTTGAGCGCACGCCATCACTGGTTTGACAGAAAAGACAGCCTGACGTAAGTAACGCTTCGTGTCAGTCATACCTGTAGTATACGAGAGTTGTCTCCAAAGTGTTAATTTTTCTTATCTTAATTACTGGTGGATTATTTGGACTAAACAGCACTTTCGTTCTTTCCAAGTTCTGCCGTTTTTCTTGATTTCATCACTCAAAAGCTGTAGTACAATATTCGCCATATTGACTTATTTATCCCAAAAAACTAACGTAATTCACATCTTTGTCACTATCCTCGTCTTTCAGTTTCATTATCTACCAATGGTTTGTTCGTAAAATCAAAGCCCGTAAAGTTGACATGGGCAAATTTTAATTCATTAAGTTTTATTTTTCACCGCTTGGTCCACGTGAACTTGCACATTGAAGTTTATTTGCACGTTTATTCGTCGTCAGCAAACGTTGCTATGCTTACGTGGTTGGACTGTGGTATATCACTTGTATATAGTAGGAATAGGACTGTACCCAAAATCACTATACCTTGTGGGACTCCTGCCCTTACTTCTTTCAGTCCAGAATACTTATTTTCTTGTCTTACTCTAAAAAGCCTTTCAGATAAATATGATCTCAAAAGATCTACGTATGGTCCCGAAAGTATAAAATTTAGTTTAAGTATCAAACCTTCGTGCCATAACATATTGAAAGCGGCTGCTACATCCAGAAATAAGATCGAATAAATTGGTTTATCTTCTAACACCTTTTCTATAATATCTGTAATTCTGTGAACCTGATCATTTGTTGAATGTTTACATCTGAATACAAATTTGTGATTCAGTGGTCTCTACTAGAAATTATAAGAAGCAGGGATATCGGACGATACGATTCAGCTTCATTGGGCGGTTCATCTGGTTTCGGTAACATATAATAACCTCCGCAACTTTCCAGGCAGAATTAACATGCCATAATCTAATAACTGCATTAAGCAAATGATTTCGTTTATTAATAGCTTTCTTTGATAGTTGCTGCAGAATTTTCCCGCTAAAAGATCATATCCAGGCCTTTGCTCGCTTCAGATTGAATTTTATTTCCCTATAAGCTTCTTTTTGGGTTACTACCCCCATAATTATTGCTTCCATTTTCGATTATAATATCCGATTCGGTCTCATTTGGTTTAAAATATCAGCCAGATGATTAAAAAATTCTTCAGTTTTTCATTTGTTATCACTAGCCTACGAGCAATTACTTCACTTAATAGGAGGTGTCTGCGTAATTGGGGTTTCTATACTTTTTGTTGCCTTCCATAGTAAGTAGTTCGTATTTTCACCCTCGGTCAATTTACCAAAATACACAGAAAACGACTTTTCATTAAGCTTCTGAATTTCTCGCTTAAGGTGTTGTGATTTGTTTTTTAGAATCGTCTTGTCAGATGGACTCAGACAATATGATTCCAAATATTCTCGTTAGTTGCCATGTTTTCCTAGTTTTCATTTTTTCTAAGACGGGATTCCATATTTCTCTTGGGCAACTTTTACCAATTGTTTTGGATTTTGTTCCCTTAGTGCTATCTGAATGATATCAGTGAAGTTTTCTCTCTCATCTTCAAGTTTCTGTACCGTTTTTAGTCGTGTTTGTTGGTTGATATTGCCTTATAATTCAGATCTGAAGGACTCCCAATTAGTTGTTTTATTGGCAAGAGTTGGTCTCGTTTGCTTTCTAATTATCTTGTCATGGAAAGTATCACTGCATAATGATCAGAGTCCATATCTGAATTATCCTCTACTTCAATGAAATTTGTTATAAAGATATAAAGAAATCCAGTAGATCAGGAGTTTTACCTGCATCCGTGTGCCTATATGTTGGGTTGTCAGTGGAATGTACGTTACCTGGTTGTTGTAAGCCTAGAGCAACATGCTTTGCATTAAAATCATCCCTAGTAAAAATCTACGATTGAAATGTTGTAGGATATTTAAGTAGTTCGGTTTCTTCAGGTTTTATCTATGTGAACAATACACCGCTCCTATCTGAAGGCGTTGCTTGGTAGATGTAATTTCTACTATGGAAAGCTGGGTTTCAGGTGATTGATAATGCTGGCATTCATGCTGTTTTATAATGGTTTTTTATTATAACAGCAGTTCCACCTCTTGCTTGGTTATCCGGATTAATTGATTCATAAAGTTGGTAACCCTGAATTTTAAAGTAAGATTCCTAGTAGAGTGTGTCTCAGACACGCATCGATATTTTACATTTTTTAAAATGACTTTCATGCTTTTTATTTTAATATCTTTATCATTTCAAGTAGATAGCAATTCACAGTTTTTCTTGGTATTTCATTTTGAGAGGATAAAGTCGCCGATTGTAGCTTAATGGTTAAGAGTGTTTCTTATCACGCCGCGGTCTCGAGTTCGATTCCCGCCGTTGACCAAAAAATTAACATACAATCGGTTGACATAAAAACGCGTTTGTGTGTAAGAACATTCGTTGGGCTGACCACCTACAATGTACACCAATCGTTAAAACTGGTTCGTAAGGTCTCAGTTGAGACGCGGCAAGGGCCGTTTACGACCTCTATCTAAGCCATAGATTATTTTTAGGATAAATTAGAATAATATAGCAGAACGGCCCTGCTGCAATCTTTGTAACATTTCAGAAAGGTTGTTTATGGTATTCATAACAGACTGCATCATTTTCATGGAAACTCTTTTTTTCTGTCTCAGCTACTTGGGCATATGATATACCACCTCTTAAATGATGATTTTGATGGTTTATGATGATTTTGATGTCCATACAAACATTTGTTGGTTTATTTAGATTATTTCTTCTTTTTTGAAGTTCTCTTGCTACCAGACACCCTAGGTAGTTTGCAGGATGGGCTTATGCACAATGGTTTCTCACGAGCAATAGTTAAATGTTACGATACGACGGCGTGATGAGATTCTCTCTTAACCATCAAGCTACAACCGATCAGATTAGATATTTTTGCTTGATACGTAATAGTCTCGTATTGTACATTTAATTTTTAGACTATCTCTTATCTAGCCAAGTGGTAAATGTAAGCTTTGATGGTAAATAATGCAAGCGTTGTGTGCTTTCTTTCTCAAACTATTCTAAGTAGGTATTAAATATAAGGACACTTTGTAATTATAACCACATAGTCGCTGTAGAAATATAAACAATCGTTCGAGGAACAAATATTTTTAGAGATGAAGTAAACTATACTCTTCGTGAGCCAGATGGTATCCAATCTAATACTGCCTACTGTGTAACTTGTGTTATATTCCAACATTTTAATATTTTAGAAAACATTGATTTACAGTCTTCCTGCATTGATACTAATTATTCCCTTTCCTGGATTTTTTTCTAATTGTTCAGCGCACTTTCCGACAGCTAGTTAGTGTCGCGGGTTTCTACGTTGCACCATACTAACTATTGTCTACTACTATACACAATTCAACAGATCTAGCATGATTCCAACTTAAAATATTTCATTTTTTTTACATTTCAGACAGTTGCAATACATACGAAGTGCCACCACATCTATTGGAAATGATCTATCACGACGAGCATAACAGTAATATAACAAATCGAGCATTGTGTTTGGGTACGGCAGTGAGTAGCACAGAAGTGCTTACAAATGTAAATTGTTTGCCTAAAACAGCCAAATATTTGTATGTACGACAAGTGCATTTGAACAACAGTGATCCAGAACCGCCACTTTACAAGGCGGCTAATTTTACATCGAATTATAATATTCACTTCCTGTTTACAATGTACAACAATGTTGCAAAAGTTACGTTAACTGAAGCCCTACCGTAAGTATCGGATGCCATATAATAAATTTAATTTACGTTTAAATTTGTGTCTATTTACAGAGAATTTATAGTTCCGGGAATAAAAACTAGTACAGTCAACGGCGAGGTAGCTACTTCCATTTTTGTCGGACGATATAAGCGCACGAAAATACCATTTACATTATGTGTCGAAAGTATTCCTGTTCGTATGATTTCATACAGCGAATGCAATGTAATTTTGGGCACACTTTACGACTCTCCGATACCTAAAGGTGTACTAGATACGCAGCTCTGTTTCCGCTACAATAAACCACCTCAAAAAGATTATCTTGTAAGTGGTCTATATATAAGCTTTTGGTTTGAACTCTTGTATTCAAGTCTAACTCGTAATTTGTTATTTTATTTTTTAGCCGATGCTGGGTGGCCCACTTCAGGTTGATTTAGGCGATGGCCGTTTTGGTATTATAGGAACCATATCGTATTATCAAGTGTTGCAAGAGTTTGGAGTGGGAATTGTAACGCCCGTTACGACTGATGTTACGACCGTATAACGTAGCACTAGCTTATCGTAATTAAATAATGTTAAATGAATTGTAGAAACGGGAACTAAATTATAAAATAATATTATAAATGTATTGGTGTAGGTGACCAATTCAGTTTAGTGGTTATTGAACCGCAATTCTTTGTTTGATTTGGAGTTGGAGGGATCTTTTATCGTAGAGTAGACCTTCAATGAAAATAAATTTGTGATATCTTTATGGATCGACACTGGTCAATAAATTATTATGAGAATATATAGATCAGAATCGAGTAATCGATATGGACATTCTAGCTATACTTTTCAGAGAACGTCGTTTTCCAGACATTAAGCTCGATTAATATGTTGTATCCAAATCAACGACTAGTGAAGACCGTAAACACACCATGAAAATCAAGCCCAGCAGTACCAGCAAGTTTGATTTCTCCAAATATCTCTACCTATATATATCCTCTCTATTAAATATCCTCTTGATGACAAATAGTAGTCATGATAGTAGTCATGGTCATTGCGAAGCAACAGGTGTCGGTACGTTGTGATTTCGATTCATTTGGAGGTGTTTTTGATTCATTTTTGGCTAAATTGTACATGGCGAAGTTTGTCTACCATTAATTTGTTAAAGCCTTAGCACTCTTTCTAAGCGCTGTAATCATTCTCACACCTGTCCCTTCCGGTATCAATTGAACAGTACCAATTTTGGCTAGCTCATCTGCTCTGCAGTTTCCAAAAACGTCCGGACAACGGAGCCAAATAATCCGTTATTTCCATTTGTTGAAATGTTCAACTATCTCGTTTAGAGATAAGTGGGAGCAAAAGTGAAATCGATTATAGTGACTTGACTACCGTTTGACTTCAATCACTCAGCTTGTTACATATGCTGTAGTAATCAGGAAGAAAACCCAACATGCTAACCTCGAGTTTATCACAAAAAACTTTATAGAGTTATCCGTGTACAATTGTAAACCATCTGTTTTAGGTGCCAGTCTACCCTCTCAGAAGGCGTCTGAAAACATTTCCACTGACCTTCTCTCAACCTATATTGTCTCTATACATGTTTTCCTGGCAAGAGACGTTCAATACAAGCAAGCCTCGTACATTAAAATAGATCCAGCTATAGGAATGTAAGGCCAATGCAACAATTCTTGTTTTAAGCCCAGTGTTTTCCCAATGGCACTTTTTAATGAGTAATTTGAATAAATTTTATCAAAGCTAGATAATATCAAACTCTAGGGGTTCACCAGTGTTCTATCTGATAAAAGTATTAACGATATGTTAGTACTTTTGCAGAACATATTGATCGAGAGATGGGATAACACTGGTCACCTGCCTCGATCAATGAAACGATGTAGTAATTATTGAAGTATAATTAAGCAGGACATGCAAATTTACCTTTTCAACAAATCTCATCTACATCAACTTTGATTTTTTTTCCTGAAAACTCCCGTTGTCGTGAACTTCTAATGAACGCATTTACTGAGAAAGAGAGATTTCTAAGTATTATCTCGAACAGAAAGCTTAGTTGATTGGTCAAGTTACTTTTCATTGTGTCATTGGGATGTGGTTTGAACCAGAGATCATATGTATGTGCGGTGGGTTGAAAAGGAAATCTATGGTATCTCCGGTAGGCCGAACGCCATCCGAAACGACGAAAAGAAGTGTTTCTGTAAGAGATCAGTGGAATTATCTTACAAGACGCTCTATAATAGTTCGGATACAGAGGTTCAAAGTAAATCTTAATTAACATCTTTGAAATCTAAGTGTTGAGATTTCGCAAGATTTATACAGCATATGAAGTGAGAAATACACTGATTATATTGCGAATCTGATCTATGCAGCCCGTTGACAAATATTGAATAAAAGAACATTATAGTACGCGCAGAGCTGATTGTCAAATCAGCCATTTGTTCTTCGGATTATCAAAACGAAAATGTATTCCAATCCGAGTATATTTTATTATGACCAACAAAAATTTCAACGAATTCAGCGACCATTAGAAACTAGACGATACTTTGGACTGAAAAAGTATACGCCCACCAAATTATTTACGAAAATGAAACAGCTCGAAGGCAAAAGCGGAACTTTTTTGGACCCTATACTTCGTTCAACAAGCATACAAGAGAAGGTCAGTATTCGTCTACTTAAATCGATTGTCCTAAATACGGACCGTGAAGTCTTGCAATCGAGCGCTCCCGAAATGTTGAATGGTCTGGTACAGAGTTCATTAGTACTTGTGCAAGCGTATGTTGCCCATTTAAAAATTCGGCGCAATTTATTTGAAAAGCTCAAAGGCAAACCATTCGCTAAATCTGTTAAATATTTTCATTTGCTAATTTTTAAATTGATTCCCGAACTGACCGATTTGGTACTCGATTGTATAATGCGATTCTTAAAAAATGAACGACTTTGGAATGTCGAATTTATATGCTGCGAAATATTAACATCGGCGCTTGCATGTCGCACATCGACCGCTAAAATTTTATCAAAAATTTTGGACTATTTAGAGGAACAGCTCAAAGCGAATAATGTTAAGGAGGCGCGGCACGTGATTCGAGTGCTGTTAACAATATTACAACAGGAATTTTGGAATGAGCACAAAGCAGACGATTGTCAACGCTTAATACATTTGTATTATGTTAGCGTTGTTGAAGTCGATGTAACAAATCCGTATTATCTTGTGCGACGTGGCTTTGAAATGTGCTTGGTGCGCATGTGTGAAGTAATAAAGAATCACGAACTAATCATTGTGATTGGAATGATGTTTGATTTGTGCTTTGGCAAGAAACTACCACCCGAAACGATAAATGATTTTTGTCACGCATTGGAATATGCCATCATCTTTGCGGACGTCGAATCTATTGCCGAAGCTGTCCAACCACAAGTACTGCAGTATATATTGGAGGCGATTGCTTCCGACAATCAACAAAAGAGTCGGTTAGCAAGCCGACTATTGGCTCGCATGTTCGATAGGCATCGTAATTTTGCCGAATTCATAACGCCAAGAATTTTTATGCCCAACAAATATTACAACATCAATGTATCGGTTTATTATTCAGAGGATAGAGATTTTTTGAAACGTCATCGGACCAATATCGCCTATCATTTGTTGTTAGCGCTTCGCCAACACCAAAACGCATGTAATATAGAAACAATATTTACAGTTTTATGTACCATGTTGGTCGAGTCACCATTTGGCTATACTACGTGTCAGGTCATTTGGATTTTACTAGAACTTCAGGAATTTGCGTTGGCCTCGAGTGAAAATTCATGCACAACGGAATCAAATCAAATGCATGCGATGGTGTTAAGTGTAATGACGCTCATAGCATGGCTACATCGTGCCTCGACCCTATCGATTTACGTCCAACGTATATTAAATCGACGTGCGGACGAAGCGCCCCATTTGAATCCACCTATAAAATTGTCATACCAATATGCTCAGCATCATATTAAGTGGAACGAACCAAATTTATTTTTTGATTTGTGGGAAATCCGATATGGCATGTGGAAACGTTTTCGGTCGCATGAGATACAATTACCTTTGCAAAGTCGAAAATTGATGATACGAAAGTATCAAAAGCCAGACATCAATGTGAATAAGAGCAATCGGGTACATGATGAAATTATTGCATCGAATTTAGTGCGAGAATCGGTTGCTACATTCTTTTGAGTTTATGTGCATTAATTGTAGTTCATAATGTATTATTTTGAGTTAATAAAACTTGTTAGAAGCTGCAAGTGAAATGTTTGAGACCAATACACCCATTTAACTATAATAACAATACAGAAAGTAACATCTGTTGGCTGTCTGGTGGATTAAGAAATTTATGGCTAAGATGGTCCTTATGATTTTCAGCGTTTTTTCAGCTATTATTTTCAGCTTTAGATGACGCAGGTAATTTCCGTTACTTTAGTGAATTGAGTGCTTACTTCCTCCTCATCATCTTTCCAATTCTTAAAGTAATCATTTAAATCTTATGCTTACCAATAAGACTGTCCAGTAATAACAACGACGACTTAACTCCGTCTCGCCGTTTCATACAGCTAATGTTCTGAGTAATTAGTAATAAAGAATAATTACGGGAGGGATAAAATTGTATTCTTAGAGAGATAAAAGGAGAGGAGTGCTCTAAAAAAGCGGAAAGCATATTTTTTGCTGAAAGTTCTAACTTGAAACTAATCCGGAAAATCGAATGATTTTAAGGAAACTAAACAAGAGGCTGAGCAGCCGATTTCTATAACAAATTACTGCCACTGATCAATATTATTGGCATAACTGAATATGATACTATACAGAGCCATATAAAATCGATTACTGATAAAGAATACAGGGTAGATTCATTGAACAATACTATAGATACAACGGATTGAAACACACAGAGCGTTAGCTATACGACGATAATAGATGCAGGTCAAGAATGGTACACGTATGAAAATCAAAATCAACATCTGATTAAAGTTATGGTGAGGTCTCCATCCCATATTTTCATAAAATGCTGCAAACATTATAAAAAACTAAAAACAAGAAAGTTATCAAGGGGCGAACATCAAAAAAATTATTAAGCATTAAGAAAGACCAACCTCTGTAAAATAAGTAAACTGTGAAGCAGAACACCTCGCAAACTATACAGATGGTTTAAAATAGCTAAAGGACTGAAGTATAAGTCTAAGAAAATCGAGAAATTCTAAGTGACCGAATACCATCAAAAAAACCACAAGCAATCTCTGAAATCGAGCACCACAAAGTAAATCGGGGCTTAATTATCTGGACACAAACTAAAGCTAGTAATCAAAGAAATTAATCGATTCGTTAGTTAGGTATTCACTTTTTTATTTAAACGGTTTTTACAGGAAATTATTGGCCTGTACCGTGTCAACAATCTGACTCCATCGGTTTCGATCACGAGCCAGCTCTTCATATTGTTGCAAGCAACCAGAAGATAAAAGATCGCTCTCTACGCCGTGGAGTCATGGTCGCCGACAGCGACCTCTTCGCCTAGCGAAAAGTGTCCCTCTCTTCAAAGATCACTGTATCATTCGGTTCGGATCCGCACGTGACCGAGCCAGTTTATTCGCTGTCCGTTGATTTCGTACACGATATCAGGAATTTGCATTAAATTCCTGATCTCGTGATTGAAACGAACTCGGTATGTGCCATCATCGTCTCGTTTTTGGCCATATACCACACGCATGATTCTTCCCTCGAATGCTAGAAGCCATCTTTCGAACTCATCCGTCAAGGCCCAACTCTCACATACATACATGGCATACTCTGTACAGTTTCAGCTTATCCGCATTTGCAAGATATTTTGATTTCAGAAGTGGACTTAGATGATGTAAAGCCCGATTGCCAGCGGCAAGCCGAAACTTGATATCCTCTCCCACACTAGAATCGTGAGTGATGAGAGATCCAAGATACTTGAATCTCATTACTCCTTCAAACGTGTGGTTACGACTACTGAAATCAGTTGCGTCTTGGTCTCGAAAACCATACATTTTGTTTTGGACTCATTGATTTTGAGACCAACGGATGCTGAAAACTGTTTCAGTGGATCAGGTATCTCTATCACTCCGTTGCCATTTAATCCAATCACACAGATATCATACAGTATTCACTACATTGGCCAAAAATGTATTTCGTTTTGGAAAGCAATGTTCCATTTCAGTAGAAGGTCGCATTGGTGATAATGGTTTAAAAGCCGAATAATCCTTCTAATTCCAAAACATTGTATACGTTGGTCAATATCGGTACAACATGCAAAACACATATTTCATCACATTCGATTTCGATCGGTGTAATGGATGAACACATCTATGATCTCCAGTTGGTGTTCATAATTCATAGGCCGATCCATTTCCCATTTAAGGCTGGCATTGAGTAGTGCAATATGCTATATGTTTATTTAAATCGGACCTACATGGCCATACGTCCTCAATTTTCCTGGCAACGGCGTAAGGTAGAATGTTAAATAATCTGAATTCCTGCAATAATTTTTAAATGGTGGATAATCTGTCATGGCATCTAACGGTTGGTCACCATGGATAGTCCGTCCAATCGTTCTCGAATGGGTGCAGAACTTCAAGGCTGTTCTAGTTCCTTGTAACGGTAAGACCTCCTGCACCCAACGCGCGTTCCTCCAAGTAAAGGTCAATAGCTGTCTTAAACTTGCGTATACTCCAACGGAAACTGAAAACGGACCAACGAATTCCACTTCCTATGTTCGATAAATCTTTCGATTTATCGAACATAGGAAGTGGATCTTTGGGTCGAAGTTTCAGCAGCTTCACCGTAAACCTATGTGCATTAACCGTTCCTCATGTTCCCGCCCTGGCGTAACAAATGGTGGTATTTTCTCCTTTAATTCTGCAGAACATTTACCATTTATTAATCTATAGAGTTCTGCAACATCTCTGCGGTGTTGTAGGCTGTCTAGATCTTTCGTAAGTCTGGAGTTTCGTATTATTCGGATGGCACACCGCTGAACTCATCCCAAACCTGACAGCAATTGCTCTATACACGGTCTAATAGAGGTTTTATATATATCTGGAGAACCTGAAGCGATCTAAAAACCCGTCTGCATCTACTGAGGAAACTGAGTTTACGTGAAGCTGATTTGGACAATGTTATAATGTATTCGTACCATTTTTAAATTGTTGCTTATCTGAACATCAAGCAGACCTCGAATGAAAAAGAAGAGTGCAATGTCCTTGGATTACTCCAAGGAATGTATGTTAAGCGTCCCTTTATTCGGACATCATCCGACAAGATCGTGACTGTTAATATTTAAATTATCTTTTGATATTGTCGGCAGATGTTTAGGAAAAGAAATATCTTTATGTACACCTAGTCGACCTTTCCATTATATTCATCAGATCAAGGTAACTGCAAATTATTGCCGAAACTCGAAGTATCGTTTAAGTTATTCCGTTTAGATGCTCTGGATAGTCACTATTATATTATAATCATTGACAAGCCTTGACTGACAAAAATAATGAGCTTTGAATGAGTATTAAACTCACTCTAAAAAATTTTTGTTGAAATTTACTACAATAATTGTAGGTTATCTGTTGCCTTCAATTATTGTAGTTAATTTTCATCGTAGTGTGATTTTAAAAAATCACACTAAAAGCGTGTGAATTATTTACACGTTAAACGTGAGTAATCGCACAATTTAATAGTGAAATTTCTATTTTAAATGTTGAAAAATTACTCGTATAAATTGGAAAAATCCGCTTAATTAGTGTAAAATTGTACTATCAAGATTTTTGAATAAACAGTGATTAAAAATGGCCATATTTCATAATCGCTTAAAGATTTGATGACAATTAATTTTTCTAATTTGAATAATTTTCCATTCTGTATTATTTATCTGAAATGAAATCTTAACCTACCCTCCAATGTTGTGTGACGTCATTGTCTCATTACAAAATCTGTTGACGAAAAACCATATCATCATCATAACAAGGATCATTCTTGTTTATTGATTAATCGTACTATCCACATCCAGTTTGTTTATAAGTTGGGTTGCCAACATTACTCTAGCGAATTTTATTGCATCCTAAATTTGAAACACTCCAAAGAAAATTAACGCTTCAATTAGGTAATTGCAACAAAAATAGTTTTACACAATTTTTTGGTTGATAATTAACACAGAAAAATTGTAAATCACTACTGCAGAGTAAAAAACGGTTGACTTTTCGGGAATTCGCACAATTTTTGAGTTTTTTACTACACTTTTCATGTAAACTACTGCGATTGAGTGAATAACGTCATTTTTCAATAAATCACAACGCGAGTGTGTAAAATTAAACGTCGTTGTGTATTTTACAATCAGAATTTGTGGTAAAATACATATTTTTTAGTGTTTATTCACTATTAGTTTTTAGAGTGCTGCAATAATGTCTATAAGATCAGAGATGCAGTTTTTTTCAGTTAATTTATATAGGATACATTTGCGAACACACCTTCTGACATTGACAATCTTTTCGCCAGTTGTATTACTTCAGTTTATGAACCAGCATCGAAAACCAAAGTTGTTTGCATTTATGGCATATTAAATGGTAAACCTTGTCTTTCGATTCGAATTTGTTTACTATCTCCGAGCAACAACGGGTTTTTTCTTCGATGAGGTCTGCGTTTAAATAGATCTTTTGGTGTTTCCCGCGTCTTATCTTTTTAATCGGAGGCAATTCAAGAAACGCTTTGGTCATTCACCTGCCACTTATATAGCAGAAGTTCTTGGATACTACAAGAAAGCCACATCGGATCCCTATTATTTGCCTCCTTTATTCCAATGGAATGGAATTATAAAATTTAGATAAACTTTCTTCAACGGATGCTCAAGTCATAACCAATATGTTTGCAGTGTTTTCAATCTGTCTTTAAACCCGAAGACGTTGAAAAGAACGAAAATCCAAATTACGCAAGGGTAGACAAACTGTCCATTGAGTTTTCATAAATCACAATAGAAGATTTTGAAAACATTCGACGATGGTTGCGGTCCTGACTAAATACCTTATGCTTCTTTGAAAGATTACACCAGTTTGAAACTACCTCTTTGCATGACGTTCAATCAGTCGCTGAGATTACGAGAATTTTCAAACATGGGATCTATCTGGCGATAGTCATGTTATAGAGGCATAACGTCATCAATACACAAATCAATTCATCAATACACAAATCATTTAAACTTGTAATATGCAATTTGTTCAAATAAATGGTGCTTCGTCATGTTACATCGTACCAACATGGATTCACGATAAAGAGATCAACATCTAGAAACCATATTGAATTTACTATAGCACAATCAAAGTTATTAAAAGTCACATGCAAGTTGATGTGATGACTTGCCAAAGTCAAGACAGTTTGCCGCTACAGCGAGAGTCTAAGATCAAAAACCAAGGTGTTTGTTGAAAATATGAGCGGTAACAAACATATAGATCAATGTGTTGCTCGATCTAATTGATGTGGGTTTAATTAAATCATCGACGGGAGATATTTATGACCTGGAGACTATCAATTAACCTAATATGAAAATCTGCAGCGTTTACTACCATGTTTGGATGGCTATAAAAATAACCTAGCAACTCTGGAAAATAGGCCCTAAAGTGCTCGTTTGTTAGTAATATTTTATTGGGCCATATTGACGTCAATACTGGAAAATATTCAAGTTAAAGTACCCGGTAGACACCTAAGAAGGAATTAGTTGTTTTCAAGATGACATATTCATCACCTGTCCGATTTTACTTTTAGCAAGCATGCCTTAAGACGTCGGTTGAAGCAACACTGTGCTTCTTCCTGATTTTTGTTATTGTTCTATGTATCAGGTACATATTCAAGATGACATATTCATCACCTGTCCGATTTTACTTTTAGCAAGCATGCCTTAAGACGTCGGTTGAAGCAACACTGTGCTTCTTCCTGATTTTTGTTATTGTTCTATGTATCAGGTAAATTCTTCCCGACTGTTAAGGAAGTAATGCAGAACGCGCTTCTTATTATTACGATATGGGCCAGTAAATATAGATTGGAAGTTAATCCATCTAAGACAGAGCTGGTACTCTTCACGAAGAAATATAAAATTCCGGTAGTTGACCCACCTACTGTAAATGGCACTAAACTGGCCTTTACTGATAAAGCGAGATTTCTGGGTGTAATCTTAGACTGTAAACTAAGCTGGAAGCCAAACATCTTGGAGAGAATCAGCAAAGCTACGACGGGGATGTATTCGTGTAGGAATGCAATAGGCAGACGTTGGGGTCTCAGACCGGAGCTGGTACACTGGCTCTACACGGCCGTAGTAAGACCCGTTCTTATGTATGGAGTGAGTGTTTGGTGGCCGGCACTGGATAGAGTAACCTATAGGAAGAAGTTAGAGAAGGTGCAAAGGATGGCCTGTTTGCTGATAAGCGGGGCACTGAGAGCAACACCTACTCAGGCCTTAGAGGTCATGTTACACCTTCTTCCAGTGGATATATATGGTAAACAGATGGCGGCTAACATAGCCACAAGACTAACGGCCGTGTCTCAGTGGAAACACCTTCAGGTAGGTCACTCAACAATAATTGGTTCGCTAAAGAAAGAAATGTTGAACCTTGACTATATTACGCCGATATTATGTATGCTTCGAAAAAGGTTTTCAAACCTTTATCCCTTCAAGAGAATTCTGGGGGAATAAGCTATCACTGGAAACAGAAGCTATACAATTCTACACGGACGGCTCGAAGCTAGATGGTAAGGTCGGAGCTGGACTGTTCTGTGGAGCATTAAATATAAGTACTTCCGTTCGTCTCCCTGACCACTGCAGCGTGTACCCGGCGGAGATTCACTCCATCCAAACATTCACTCCATCCAAGAGGGATATCAAGATTTATGTGGACAGTCAGGTGGCTATCAAGTCGCTGGAAGCAGTGCTGTTGAAGTCTAGGGTGGCATTGGGTTGCCACTCGTCTCTTAACGAGATGAGTGAGCATTTCAATATTCAGATCATCTGGGATCCCGGCCACTTTGACGTGAAGGGTAACTGCAGGGCACACGAACTAGCTAGGCAAGGTACAACTCTTCAGCTGAAGCCTGAAAGGGCCAATGTGGGGAGGCCTACAGCGGAGCTTAGACTGGCTCTAAGGAAAAACGCGGAAGCTTCAGTACAGGAGAGGTGGTCTAACACCCTCACATGCGAGAGAGCGAGACAAATGTGGCCAAGGTTGGATTTGAATCGCCCCAGGACCTTAATCTCTTTGGAGGGGAGAGATCTGAATAGTAGGAATATTAACAGGACACTGCCTTTTCGGGGAACATGCGAGAAGGCTGGGTCTAGAAACAAATGACTTCTGTAGAAGCTGCATGGACGTGGAGGAGGAAGAGACGCTTGTTCACTTCCTGTGCTCATGTCCTGCACTGGCACTAAGAAGACATTTACTCTTGGGTAGGTATGTAATGTAATGCACAACCTTTCAGGTCTTGCAGATAGTAAGGTGCGGGACATTTTACGCTACATTAGTAGCTCAGGATGGTTACAATAGAGTGTTAGGGGTATTAGGGGATTAAGATCCTGTGGTATCACAACGGACCGGCAACGGTCTAAGTGTGCGTTAGCAGCCACTCTAACCTTACCTAACCTAACCTATGTATCTGAAAATCACTCGCTTAGAATTGATGGTATCCCAGACGATTTTTGGCCTGTATGTGCTTCGACATTTTCCTTGTTATATACGTAAATTTACATATCAGACATGTTGTAGTTTGTTGAGCTTGTTGGAGCATCGACATCCTAATGATGTGACTTGAGATATTCATTAATAGTAGATGTAGTGGTCTGGTCTAAGAGTTATTACTAGAACGACAAATCCCATCATATTGTGAAAATATATAGCAATTATTAATTTATACGGCGCTAATCTACTCGTTTAACTTTAAATAGATGAATCATATCTGATTTCAAATAGTGGGTAATATTTTATTTTCTAATTTGCTTTCTCCGCCTTCTAAAAGGCAACTCTCCTTTAATGTACTTGACAGCTGTGCGTTTAAGAAGTCATAAAGTCTTGACTCAATTGATATATTTTATTTCGACCACTTGTCTAAAAATATAACAAAACGATGTTGGTCAAACTCCCCAAATATTTCTTTAATTTCGGTCAGTAAAATCGAAGCACTCGAAATTTTTGACAGACATAAATCATTTATATTTGGCAATCAACATGTTTTTCTCCCACGGTTCGTTTAGTGCACGAAAATCATTTACAAAATTGCAAGTATCAAGTGAAGGCAAAAGAGGATGCTTTCGATCTAAAAATTATTCAAGAGGTGTATTATGTCATAAAATTCAAGAGCTCGAATTTAGCTCTTGCCTGGTTGTCGATTCGATCGTTTATTCCACTAAAATTCGTGGTCGAAAAACCTTTCGGTTATTTAAATCGATTGTCAATAATTCAGAACGTGATACTCTTCAGTCGGTGCCCATAGAATTTATCAAAAGTCTGGTTCATGTCGCGTTGATTTATGTACACACATATGTGGTTCATATAAAAGTGCGTCCATCCTTTTGGGATAAATTTAAACGAAACCCATTTGTCGTTGCGGTGAAATATTTTCACATTTTGATGTATAAATTGTTACCTGAGATGTCTGAATTGGTGGTCACCGATATTATTGATTTTTTCAAAACCGAACGATTATGGAGTATTGAATTTATTTGCTATGAAATTTTGATGTCGCTGCTCCAGTGCAATACGCCACCGGCTAATATTTTGTCGATAACACTTCAATATTTAAAGGACCAACTGTCGGCTAACAATTTAAAAGAAGCGCGCCACGTGATCCAGGTATTGTACAAAATCTTGTGCGATCCGTTTTGGGGCAAACAAAAAGCAATGCATTGCAAATACTTAATCGAGCTGTACTACAGCAGCATATGTGAAATGGACGGCACCAATCCGTTTTATCAAATGCGGCGAGGGTTTGAATTCTGTTTACTTCGTATGTGTGAAATTGTACCGAATCTTGAATTAATTATTATAATCGATACCATGTTTGAATTATGCTTTGGTGGAAATTTACCGGCCGAAGCAATAATTGATTTTAGTCACACAATAGAAACCGCCATTATGTATGCAGATTTTGAAACTATTTCGCAAGTTATGAATCCGAAAATATTAGAATACACGTTGAAAGCGGTCATATCGGACAACCAGCGAATAAGTAAAATAGGATGTCGATTGATGGCTCGGTTGTTTGACAGACATCGTAACTATGCCGAATTTATAACGCCACGAATATTTTTGCCCAACAAATATTACAAAATTCGAAGTGCACTCTATCGCACAGAAGATATGGAATTTTTTAAGCGATATCGGCATGATATAGAATTTCATATATTATCAGCGCTTCAGAAACATCAAAAAGTCTGCATTCTAGAACCAATGTTTACCGTTTTATGTACAATGCTGGTTGAAACGACATCCGGTTATACAACGTGTCAGGTAATTTCGATTTTATTACAACTTCAAGATTTTGCGTTAACACTCAATGGCAACACCGTATCGAAGGAGACGAATCAAATGCATGCGATGGTGTTGAGTGTAATGACGTTCATTGCATGGTTGCATCGTGCCTCGTCATTATCGCTCTACGTTGAACGAATATTAAATCGCCGCGCTGACTATGCACCACATCTCAATCCGCCGATTAAACTCGTATACCAATATGCACAGCATCATGTATTGTGGAACGAGCCAAGTTTATTTTTCGACTTTTGGGAAATTCGTTACGGTATGTGGAAACGTTTTCGATCGAACGAAATGCAATTACCGATACAAAGTGAAAAGTTGATGATAACAAGCTATGGGAAGCCAGAATTACGTGAGAGCAAAAGGGATCGTATCAAAGAAGAAATTATTGCATCGAATTTAGTGCGAGAATCGGTTGGCTCATTTTTTTAAGGTTATGTTTTAATATATGTACTATAATTTATGATTAAATTAAATGTGGACAAAATACTAAGTTGAAATAGTTGGGATTTGAAGTTCTTTTCTCGATCTGTGTAAAGCTGCAGCGGCACTCTTTATACGAAGTTCGATTTTCCTGTGTGTTACCAAAACTCTTAATACATCCTGGAATATTTAATTATCACTATGCTGGTTGTTTCCGGAAGCCGTTTGTTCTACTATGTCAATAGCTATTTAGTACTCGTCTTTCCATTTCATTTTTAGAATATCATTCTGACCCACTTAACATCTCTGATTTTGAGAATATGTTGCTTGTGCGATTTGGTTCGAACTGTAAACTATCATTGTATAAAGTTTGCAGATTAATTTCGGTTTGAAACTATAGTAACACATGCGTTTCTTATCTGTCTTCGATATCTGTTACCATACGAACACTTATTGTTTCCCACTCAAACCAGACGATCATATACTCCGTGGAAAGAATCGCCTCAGTTGTGATCACGTTTAGACGTATTAGAAAAATCTTGATTTGCGATTGGGCATAATGTCAGTGTATGATTTGCTGTATCTGATTGATCTTTTTAGGTCAATGCTTCTATGCATGCTCTCTTCTTTACTGTGAAATCATACTAGCTACCGATCCCTCAAAACATACTGAAGTAATTTCGGCTGGTGACTCCCTCTTAGTCAGCAGACATAATTGGTAGCTTATTTTTCTTATAAACTTCCTAACTTAACACTTCTCCAACATTTCATTTTCTCCAATTGGATTTCTTTTTATATATTCTCTTTCTCTAAGTGCTTAAACTTTTGCGGGTTGCTTCGTTCCACTCAGATACAACTGATTTCTCATCCGCATATCACGAACAGTGTTAAAGAATGTATCTGTGTGGTTAACTTTATCATTATATTTTTCATCTATAGCTGTTCTCCTATAGTTTACCATACTGCTTTTCTGTTGCTGCCTCTCCCATTTATTGATATGGTATTTGCTTGGCAAGTATGTCAGTCTGCTATTGTTGTAATATTGCAATATTTTTAGATTTCGTGAGAACTCAGCTACATGAGGATCAGCTTCCGCGGTTTCTAGTAAGGTTTATAATGCCACTATCCAATTTGTTTTGTATCATGCTTCCTTGATTCCCTATACAGTGCATCCAAGAAATCTGTTGCTGACAACAGTTGATACGCCTGTTAAACGACTATCGTATCCGGTGTATCGGGATTAACCACTTACAGATTTAGAATCGAATTCAAACTAAATATCGAAAATTAATCCTACTAATGGTTCTGTAGAAGTAATCTTCACTTCTATCACTTCTATTAATGGCGGTTTCGTATTGTTTGTGTTGATTGACAGTTAGATTTTTAACATCCTTTCAGTGTGTTTACACTTGATATCAAGAAATCGATTTCTGTGATATCCAGAAAAAAACATCGATATCATGATATCAAGTGTAAACACACGGTTTCAAAGTACGAGTATTCATGGATTACTACTAATCGGAAGTCTAGTCGAATTATTCATTATTTCCACTGTTTCTCGATGTAACTGATCGATGTGACGTTTCTTTTAACCATTAGCTCTACTAAATGTGGATGGGGCAGTACATATACCGGGTGTTTCTTTTGAACTGAGACGATCAAATATCTCGAAAAATAGCCACTCTACGGAAAAAATGTCCATAATCAAAATTTAATCATACCGCGGGGGAAATACATTAATGCAAAAAATAGTCCCCCACCCCCCACTTTGTAGGTGTATAGTACTACGATAAGAACTAAGATAGGAAACCATATTTTTTATTGCAGATACGGATTCTACGACTAAAAGTACGCATAATTTGAATGAAATATTTTGTTAGGTTCATGATAGATGTTTCAGTTTTTTCAATTTCTTCTTCTTTGAACACACGCCTTCGATTCTGCAATACGTTTGAAATAAAAAACACCACGTTTTCATTGGAAATACTCGAAATTCGTCATCAAAACAATTTATTAATGTAAATGGCAGGTGAATAAAATAATTTTAGCTTAAAATAAGTGTTCAAAATGATGGCCTGTGACTTCAATACACTTATTAATACGCATTTCAAATGATTGTACACAACTGATTTGAATGTCAAATGATTGTACACAAATGGTTGAATTTCAGCACATGCATTTCTGATTCGCTCAATCATGTTCTCACGTGTTGTTGGTTCTTGTTTGTAAACTTTGTCTTTGAGATAGCCCCACAAACAGAAATCTGGCGCTGTAAGATCTGGTGATCTGGCGGGCTAGTTTATTGGACCAGCTCTACCGATCCAGCGAACATTAAAAATCACGATCAAGTATTTCACGGGCCACCACCGAATAGTGTGCAGGGCAACCATCATGTTCCGTCTCATTTCTAAGCTCAAATTTTCAAGTTATATTGGCAGTTCATTTTCCAAAAAATTTCAGTACATTTGACCGTTCAAGTTATAATGTGGGCGCCTATGAGTTTGTTGCCAATTATTCCACACCCCATGTTGACAGTCCAAGAACACTGATGTTCAACTTGACGAAGCCAGTGCGGATTTGTAACGAAAAGACGATTCACCAGAGAACATTACGCAACGAAAAAAATTGTTGTTTTGTTGTATTCACGTGCTCATTGACAAAAAGTTACCCGATTTTGGAAATCAGCGCTATTAAGATTGGTGTAAGGACACATGATAGATCACATGATATGGATGATACTTGTGCCGTTTTAAAATTCTCCAAACACTGGTGAGGGACAATCCGGAATCGTGAAATATTTCTCGGGTACAACATGAGGATTATGAGCCACTGCTGCCAATACAGCAATTTCATTATTTTCTCCAGTGACTGTTGCTCTACGGGTCCTCTTTTTCGGTTGAACATATCCACCAGTAATAAATTGTTTGATAGTACGGCCAAATGAAGCACGTGAACGAATCCTATCCGGAAAACGTTGAGCTTTAAGAGCAACAGCATTTTCAAGATTTCTGCCAGCTTCTCCATAAACCAGAACCATTTCAAATTTCTCTGCCACAGTTAAACGCTCCATTCTAAAGTATTTAACGTTTATTTTGCAATTACGAAAAACATGCAGTTAAGAAATAACACAAACGTTAAATGTGATTTACAAAACTGAATAAATTGTTTTGATGACGAATTTTATTTCAAACGTATTGCAGAATCAAATGTGTGTGTTCTAAGAAGAATCATGAACCGAACAAAATATTTCATTCAAATCATAGCTTCATGGCTTCCTATCTTAGTTTAAAAGTTACCCCCGCCCCATCTTCAAGGCGGGGGTGCGGGACTATTTTTTTGCACTAATGTATTTCCCACGGTATGATTAAAATTTGATTATGGACATTTTTACCGTAGAGTGGCTATTTTTCGAGATATTTGATCGTCTCAGTTTAAAAGAAACACCCAGTATATCGGACGAACACCAATCGTCTCGTAGAATTTTACTATTGTCACATAAAATCTTTGGAACTCCATGGTTGGGTAATATTTTTTTGTTAGAGTATACCACAATCAGCGACTATTTTTGCTATCTAAGAAGACTTTGAACCACTTGGAATATAAACCGATCAGTATAAAATAGGTCTTATACCATAATAATGTTCAGCATAATCAAAATATAGATTCTAAACCATGGTTTAGTAGTCTTTTGTCAATGATAACTGGAAGCTTGTGTCACTTTTGGATAAGTTGATTGAGTTGTTAGGCGAAGCTTCACTAATTCTCGATACCTATGTTTAATTTAACCAAATAAGTAATTTCTTTCTAGTGATAATAACAAGGTTTGAATGATTCAGTTCAAGGTTTGAATTTTATTTTTCACATATCGTTCACTGAAGGTTTTGTGATAACAAGGATGAGTAATGTATTTTATTCGCCTAGAACCCATTTGAGGATACACGAAACGAGTTTCATAGTAACGGTAGCAGACGTATTAAGACAAAAGACTGGATATGATTTTCACTTCTCAGTAACGGTGATCTGGATGGACGACTTTGTTGTCCTTTGGTTTATAGTGACTGTTTAAACATTGCCTAAAAAACTCGATGACGGTGTCTCATTGTAGTGCAAAACAGCAAGGGTAGGACGGAAGCGGCAACCAGATCGGATTTTTTCTTTACATTTTTATAGTCGAATCACCATGGACGGACAATCACCTGAGAGTCCATACAAGTAAACTCGTTATTATATGATAAGCTCTTACTTGTTTAACAAGTTTGTACAATTTTGATTTCAACAGTACACAGAACTCAAGACGTGGTTGAGTAGTCGTTTCTAACCTTAAATATGCTGCTGCGCCGCAATCATGTTGTGTGGCATCGCAAAATATTGCATGTCCACTGAGCGGTTGCGATATTTTAACTCATCTAATGTTTTCGATATACTTTCTAACAAATTCAAAGAAGATTTTGTATATTGTGAATGTTCTGAACTGCTTTTTGGAGAATAATTAATAGTTATTTGAGGTACTATAAAATTATATGGCACATACCGAGTTCGTTTCAATTCCACGAGATCAGGAATTTAATGCAAATTTCTGATATCGTGCATGAAGTCAAAGGACAGCGAGTACGCTGGCTCAGTCACGTTCTGC
Source organism: Tipula lateralis (assembly GCA_963932295.1). Taxonomy (NCBI): domain Eukaryota; kingdom Metazoa; phylum Arthropoda; class Insecta; order Diptera; family Tipulidae; genus Tipula; species Tipula lateralis. The sequence goes on from OZ010737.1 coordinate 119,957,781, forward strand.
GTGCTGATCCGAACCGAATGATCTTTGAAGGGAGAGCCGTCTTTAGGTAGGCGAAGAGGTCGCTGTCGGCGACGGTGGCTTCACGGCGTAGAGAGTGATCTTTCATCTTCTGGTTGCTTGCAACAATATGAAGAGCTGGCTCGTGATCGAAACCGATGGAGTCAGATTGTTGACACGGTACGGGCCAATAATGTAAAAGCCGTAAAAAAAAAAATAATTTTATTTTCGAGTGAAAATCACTTAAAACCGTTTACTAAGGAACAATTGAAAGAGAAATTAAGCCTCAGGCACCACTCCTGCTGATGGCCTGGTATATCATGGTTATTAGATATCCATTTGCGATATTTATACTGCATCATCAACAACTTCTGATCCAGTCAACATATCGTCAACTTTTCTTTCTTAATGCTCTTTAGTACTTTGATTAATAAATATTGGTAATTGTACAATCCGAGATGTAGTATTGCGACGTGCATAACCGAGATGTCGTATTGCGACGGTAACAATGCATATCTACAAAAATCGTCAAAATGGGTTTATAATGATTTTATAGAGAAATTATTCGGTTGTTGGGGTTTTTGACAGCAAAATGCGGTAAAATGATTTTTAATTCATAATTATTCGATTCTGTGTGTGCATTACCGTGTATCTGCAGTCTTTTGCAGCCGAGCATGATAATGAAGACTCATTTAACACGAATTCAAAATAAAAGAAAGACTAGCACAGCAAGTAAATCGAATGCTCGGGGAAAATACCTTGGATTCCAAAAAGTACTAATTAATGATAAAATTGTACAAATTCAAGATGTGCAAAATGAAGGCCGCCAGATTAGGCCCAAATGTACAGTACAAACTTGCAGAAAATTTGCAAATATTATGGATCAATGCGGAGCTGTAAGCGAGATCAATCGAGTAAAAATGTTTCGTCATTTTTGGAAGAAAATGGGCAGGAAAAGAAAATTTACATTTGTAGTTTGGTACAAGAAATAAAAACAGAAAGAGCAACCACCTTGAACCAAGTTCAAGACGTAGATTTTCGTTCAAATACAAAATTAATATAAACGATTCATATAATATTCAAGTATGCAAGAAAATGTTCTTTTCTACTTTCGGTATAAAGCAAAGCCTTGATTCGAAATGTGTTCGTGAATCACAATATGGTATTATAACCCAGTCTAAGAAGACAATAACTAGGACCCACACTGAGAATCACCAATTTATGTGTGCATTTTTAGATTCGCTCAGTAAGTGACCTACTCATTATTGCAGGAAAGAGACAAATAAGGTCTATCTTGAGGAAAAGTTTGAAACCAAATCGTCTCTTTATACTGAATATTCAAGTCATTGCATTTCTTCTGGGAAGAATCGAATGTCTAGAACAAAATTTCTTGCAGAGTTTGCCAATAAAAACTTAGCTTTGTTTTCACCTTTAAAGGATCGATGCGATACTTGTGTACAAAACGGAACGGGGAATTTGTCAGACGAAGCTTATCAAATGCATATTGCAGAAAAAAATCGGGCACAAAAAGAAAAAGAAAAGGACAATGATCATGCAATGAATGGGCTGTGTCACCTAATATATATGGACTTACAGGCGGTAAAAATCTGTCCAATGCAGCATCTACTTTGAAACCAAAGTTGCTTGTCACAATTTTACGATCAACAATAAAGTAACAAAAGATGTAGTATATGTATGTAATTGGTTTGGCGAAACTACAGCTGATTTACAAGCATTGATTTTTGCTTCGATTTTAATAAAATATTTATTAAATTTATTATAATTTTTTTAAAGACAATGACAGACTACCTATCATTATTTATTCGGATGGCTGTACGTATCAGAATAGAAATTCAATGGTTTTAAACGCCCTTTTAACACTCGCCATTGAATACAACACGACCATTATTCAAAAATATTTGGTTAAAGGCCACACACATATGGAATGTGACAGCGTACACGCTAAGGTAGAACAAAAACTAAAGAAACAAATAATTGAAATCCCAAATGATTACCATCATGTTACCGTCCAAGCGAGGCAAAACCCATTTCCATACAAAGTTTTTGCGCCGGATTTTAGCTTTTTCCAAGATTTTTCAGTATTTAAACTGTACCCGTCCATTCGCCCGGGCCGTCATTACGTTGTGACTAATTTGCGCCAACTGCAAAACAGCCCACAAGGTATTATTGCCTATAAAATTTATTTTGACGACGAATTAGTAGAATTACCAACGCGGCCTAAAAAGCAACTGCTGATTTCCCAAATTCTTTTTAACCAGGAAAAATATATCGAAAAGAAGCATGCATTGCAAAGCATGAAGGTACATATTCATCAAAATTTTTGGTCTGTTTATGATAACCTATCTCACAATCTAGATTAATTTTGAGACTGAAAAATTACCAAAACCTGATTAACTTTTACTTATTGTTAACTAATAAAACGTTTTTTTCATCTCCTGTACATTAGCGAAAATGTAGATACTCGGTAATGTCGATTGGGTGATTTCATAGTTTATAGTTTTCAATCTGAAGTGTTGGATTGTAGTTCGTGGATCTTTTCTGTTACACCATATTATTCGTTTAAATTCACAATTATGAATATTTATCTTATCGCATATAGTGAACGATATATAATGTTAAGTTTAGTTGTAGTGGTGGCGGACCAGGTGATCGATGCGTTAAAAATGGTTTGCAAGAAGAGGAGAAATCAATGAGAGGAAATCTTACATTCTTGAATTGAAATATAATACAAGTTTTATCACTAACCCACTACTATTACAAGATGCTGGAAATAGTTCCGTCCATGATATACACTTAAAAAGCTGCCTACGAGTTATATGTTCAGGTTGAACGGAGTTCTAGGAGTATCTCCATTACGGCAGTTGGATAAGTTCTCACAGCACTCCTAATATTAAGGCTGACTATGCATTGGAATTTATAGTTAATAAAGTCTACACTGTAGACTTTTTCAGTTAAAGGCCAAACATACTTTCGAAGCGTATGTGATCATGGATCTAATGATTGATTGGAATAACTAACAGATTATTTTTGGTTGGAAGCTCTATTAAGTTTCTGTATAGCTTTGTGTCCTTGTTTTAAAACTTCAGTATTTGCTGCTTCAAATTAATTTTTTAATCCAATATGACACTTAGATCGAAAATTACCCATTAAACGCTTTAGTTGTATTTACAGTTAGTCCTTGCTAGATACACCAGTATTATATTAGTCTAAGTCCATCCTGCATCAGTTCTGTGATAATTGTGTTAAAATTTTCTCTAATGATTACGGTCCAGATCATTTGCGTTGCCTAGGACATCAAAACCTCAACTATTTAGAAGAATCACTAGTGTACTAGCAACCAATACCCACAATAGAGGCGTATTATTCGTGTGGACAGTCTTTATAATATTAATGGTTACGGTTTGATTACTCAATCTAGCTGATGAATTTGAAGTTTCCAATAAAATTCTACAAAAACTCGTATATGTATACAACATTTGTCGCAATAACAAAAAATGTAAATGAATTGGTGTAAGGGGATATGGCATATACCTGAATATAGATTAAGGCCCGTTGCACATTTCAGCTAAGCTAAGCTAGCTATGTTCGTAGCTCTTAATTGTAAATAAAGAGTTTTGAATGGAACGTTCCACACTTGAGCTAAACTACGCGAGCTATTTTTTGCTGTTTTCAGCGATGCAAACTAACTTAGCTCGAGTTGTCTTTGCATTGCAAATGTCGGCTATATCGCTAACACATATATTGATGTTATTTTTTTTTATATCCAAAATATTTTTTATATACAATATTTTGACAGATAACTAGTGGCATTTTATTTGCACATGAATGTATTTGTGAGCGTTGTTATAGCTGAAGTGTGCAGTGGTATGAGCTAGGCGAGCTAAACTAAGCTAACGAGAACTATTTTTCTCGCTTAGCTTAGCTGAAATGTGCAACGGGCCTGACACAGTCTATCACCTTATTATATAGTTTTGTCTTCTTTCAACGTTAATTTTTCCAAGCTCGTTCCCTTGGCTGTGGTTTCGCTAGATAGTAGATAACGACAGTGGGAATTTTGTTAATCCATTCATGCGCGTACTTTGTTTTTGATCCGTATTAGTTCTGAATTAATTGTTAAATGATGGTCGTTTAAAAATAAAATGATTTATTCTCATATTTAGCAAGACTTTTCCACATCGGTCCTCGAAGATCTGATCCGATTATTTGCTAATCAAGATTTATACTAATGGCAGCTCCTTGCAGGCTTGCACCAAACACATCTTTGCATATCATTGTACTCTTCTACTGGATATGGTTTGATTTAAATAGTATAACTATGCGAACTTTAGACCTTCTCTTACTAGGAATTCAAGGTTTACGCGAACAGTTTCAATTAAACCGGTATTTGTAGACTAGGAAGAAACGTGGATACCTGCACTGTAGCGCGTGTGCAGCCCAGGACATCTAAGGGCATCACAGACCTGTTATTCAATCTTATTAGTAATAGACGCACAATTTATCTATTTTAGAAGCAACTGTCTTATTCAGACACACCACCAGCTATGACTCCACTTACAGACAATTTTTACGTCACATCCCGTTAGAAACATGGATAACAGAGGCAAAAAAGTCTACATAGTTTCTACATCATAACCCTGTCGGCATCTAGTTAAGAAATTTGAGACTTGTTCGTTATCGGAATTAATCAGACAAATCACTCCACGAACTAAGAATGGCCATGCATCACCATCCGTAGATTCAAGAAAGAGTTATTAATCTGCAACCATGCTTCCCCGGACCCCATAAGCTTTGATTTCCCGAAAGATTAATGAAAACATCTTTGGCAAATGCTTTCGCTATTGTTAATCTTACCACGGTAACGAATTTCTCCTTTTTCGCCGTAATACTAATGCCCCATACTGCTTCTAATAATCAATACGTCTTGATTTACAAACCAATTGAAAATATAACAGTCGTCTTATTACAATACTCCGCATGCAGAGAATATTTAGGCATAAATAACCTGCTTTAAGCCCTAATTAGTTCAAAGTAATTGTACTATTCTAGACCAGTACTCAGTAAAGAGCACTAATTTAGATTTATTACGTGGATAAACTTACGTTTAAACCACTACAGTAATAATATGTCATAGCATCAACATGATGTACGAACCCAGTTCCGGTGTATCACCTATGCTTGACACAAGTTTAACTACGGGACTGGCATTAATGCGGCTGCTGGCATTAGACTTGCCCTTCAATTGTTCCTAGTTAAAGGATTTAAAGTGTATTCAGAGTTCAGACTACAGGGTATTGGATTGAGTCAAGAAAAAGTTTTGAAAGAAGTTTCAAAGGACAGCGAGTACGCTGGTTCGGTCACGTTCTACGTGCGGATCTAAACCGAATGATACAGTGGTCTTTGAAGGAAGAGCCACCTTTCGGTAGGCGAAAAGGTCGCTGTCGGCGACGATGGCTCCATAGCGTATACGGTAGATACGATGGTAGATAGCGATCTTCCATCTTCTGGTTGCTTGCAACAGTATGATGTTACAAATTTTCCAAAGGGCTAATGGATTTGTATTTTTAAAAAGCTTGCTAGGCTACACTACTCAACGAGGCGGGGTTCAGATTTAAAAAAAAATGTAAACTGTTAAATTTAAAGATGATTGATATATCATATTTATTACAACAATAACAAACAAATTTATATAAATATAAACGAGAAATAATAATCACTAAAAATCAACTAAAATTATATAAATTCTATTATAAAGAATTTTATTTTAATTTTATTTTATAATGTGATTTATTTTATTATAATTCTATTTTAAAGAATTATTTAATAAATAACAAAAATCTTAACTCTAAAACTTAACTATACTTAACAATATTATTTGTTTCTCGAGATGTTATCCTGATGACGGTGATGATGATGATGTTGACATTCCTTAACTATTCATACTCCTAGGTTTGCGAAGTTAGCCACACATTGTGTTGGTTATATATATATTTTATTTTTGTGGAAATTCACCATACATTGATATAGGTTTTTATCACTAAACGGGCGCGTACCATGGGTAGGGGCTTTTCCCGTCTCACTGTGATCACTTTTCTATACGTTTTATAAATTTTATGTGGAATTTCACCATACATTTATTATAGGTTGTTTATCACTAAACGGGCGCGTACCATGGTTAGGGGCTTTTCCCGTCTCACTGTGATCACTTTTGTATCGATTATTATCTCTTAATTATATCGTTGAAATACTTTTCACGGATCAAACTCTTCTCCCCTATTTGCTCGTTGTTCTCCTTTATTTATATTTTTTTTATTTTCCGTTTTCCGAAAAGAATTGTTGATCACCAATCAGATCGCCGGTCCTTTTTATGTATAGTTGTCTTATTCTAACTTATCTAGTTATTTATTATCTATCTATATGTATATCTATATTTACCTAGTTAAAGCCTGATTTCCATTATGAAAAAATTTTTGTCAGTATTTTTTACTGAAAAAGCAAGAGCGAGAAAAAAATTAAAAATGCCATTAGAGTGACTGAGATCGTTTTTTCCTTTTTTCTTTTTTTTATTTTGACAGATGCGTGTAACATAACCAATAAATTTCAATTTTATTTGGTTTTTAATAAAAAAGAACAAAATACTCTTTAAATCTACAACAATAAATTTAAAAAAAATAAACTAAACATAAGTATTCATTATTTCAATTATTACAATGAATTAAGATGAATGACACAAAACGAAATGTTAAAATTATTCATTGACCACAAAAAATCAGCCATCTTTATTTTTCCTATAAGATATTTCTCCAGTACTGAATAAAAATACTTCTCTTGATATATTTTGTCAGTACTGATTGATTGATTGATGATTGATTGATAGGACTGTAGGACCAAGCGCTAGGCAAGATTCCCGGATAACGCCGGGCCTATTCCTACAGCCGTTTACATAAAACAATAGGTAAGGATGGGAAGGTATGTTAGTAAGGAGAGAACGACCCGGTTACAGACACCTGGCAAATCGTTTACTAAACTACTGTTAACTGACAACAACAAGACAATCACAATTCTAATCTACTAATCTGCAATCGCCAATCAGCATTCTCCAGTCCGCATTACCTATCTGCTCTGCTGTGTTTGAATAAAATTAAAACTAAATTAAAATTAAAGTTCTGAAATAAATGTATTAGTTAGTCCCTCAGGAATCTGTAATTAATTAATATTATTATCTGTTAATTAATTAATTTTATTATTTATTTCCACTCCCGCCCACACAAGTAACCTAATTCAAACATAAGTACAGAACTCTGAAAGAAAATTTATTAACTTATGGCTCAGGTATCTGAAACAATTTAATTAATATGGTATGATAGTTTAAGCCATCCATTACGATAATATTGCCATAATTCTGTAACATGCTTATCAGAGAAACAAATAGACTAAGGCGACAATCTTCAGCAGAACCATTTTCCTGTTACATAATACTTAAAATAATATAAATTGTTAGTAAAATCTATATCCTTTTCACATTACCATTGGTTCTTATTCCATCATATGTATTTGAGTTACCTCAACAGTTAAAACTGGAGTATTTAGGTTAGTTATCCTGGGGTCTTCTCATTATATGTTGCATATAAAGTTGCGTCCATAAAATTCCAGATCCACCACCATCTAACGTGAGAAGCAAGATTTATTTATTTTATGATCCGACAGCATTTCATATACATTTCATATTATGACGACCAAATAAACTGTCAATTCGTGAAAAGGGTAAATTATTTATAAAAATAAATAATTGAGTAAGTAAGTTATAACCTACAGTTGCAGTTAGCTATAACGTAATAAAATTAAATCATCTACACAAATTCTAAAAATAAATTTGCTAGATAGGCATCTGTAACTTAATTATTATTAATTTTATTATTTATTTAAACTCAAGTCCGCACACCAATCATAGTTAAAGACAAATACAAAACTCTTATTTAATTAACTTACGGCTTCTGAATCTGTAACCATAAATTAAATTAATATGGTATGCTAGATTAAGTACCCGTCAACCATTATGCTGATGATACCATAATATTAGAATATGTTTGTCAGAAAATGAAAATAAATCTCTGAAAACGTTTTACATTGCAAAATTATGCAACATCTTTTTTAAATAAAATAAATATTCCTTGTCAACCCCCTCCAACTATAATTATATTTACACTTATGTAAATAATTAAAAACAAACTTTTCCATAATTTATTATTATTTTTATATTAATGGTCGTGATCAGGGATGTCACTTTATAAATAAAAAAAAACAAACAATTGGTATTAAATTGCAAAACGCACCATTAAATCCAAATACTAAACTTAATACGAAGCTTAATAAATTTATATAACGCATGGATAACCCACAGGCACGTATGCACGACACACAGGCAATAACACAGTCAGGGTTGCCACATACATGCAGAAAGTATGGAGCAGAAGCGCCCCAAAAGTAGAAGAAATCGTCATCCCCGGAGCGAACTCCATTCAAGCAAACCAAACACGATCCAAATTCCACCAAACATACATCTATTTGTAGCAAACAAACCCCACGAGAACCCAATTATAAGCATCCAAACTAAAAACTCATTCAAAGCGCCCTCAACAAAGGAACACCAACCTACAAATTAATAAAAAGTGCAGACCTATCTCAACTGACATCCAACAAACCGGAATCTATCCAAACACCCCACATTCCGGCGAATCTTCCCGCTCCCATTCGCGTCTAAATCCCCACATGCCAACAGAGGCTCCTAGCCGCCACCGCAACTAGCTCAAACCTCATGTCCGTCCCACTCAAATCCAGCCACGGAACCCCCCTCTCCCTTAACCCCAGCAGTACCATGAGGCAAACTACAGATTACCAGCTACAAATAATACCTACAAAAACCGCTTCCTCCAAAACACTCCTGCACAATCCCAGCCCACGCCAGAATCAGGCGACATTCTCTAAAAATTCCGCCAAAACATCAAAAGCTCCCGACACTCTACAAAATTGAATGCCTCCAGAACACCACTACAAAAATACTAAAATCCCGCCGACACCCAAACATTCTAATAGTTCCAACTCCCCGCCACTAAAATAAAATCCCCGCCCGACCCGTTACAAACTTTCATTCTAAACAATCCTCAACCACAATCCCAAAATGCACCCCCGATAATGGAAGATACAGACTCGTACTGCATAAAATCTAAACACTCCTGTCCTACAAAATCCCTGAGGATGTGTACACTTTCCTTATTACTTATGTGTCACACACACGCACCCTTGTGCTGTACACACGTTACCTCAACTTACTCGATTTCGCACTCAAATCTGACTTCCTATCAAATGATATGAATGGAGCCGAATCGAAGTCAACACCAACTATTCCTCCTTTAAAATGTAGCAAATTTGAATAAGCGGCTACTGAACCCATAAACAGTAAAACTCGATGCAGATCTGCCACATCTACAGTAAAGTGACACCCCGAACGTAGGCATACACATCCTATAAAACTCTTCAAAACAAGGACAGTCAAACCCGATACAAGACACACACCTGCATTCTCAATCACCGGAAACGCATCCCGGGACTACGGCTGAAAACCATTCAATCCCCAAACCCACGACCAATTCAAGCACAGACCCGATTCCAACGACAAAAAATTAAAACCATCAACACTCAAATGTCAACGAGACAGCAATAACTCCCCAATCGTGGCCTAGAATCACTAACCAATCAATCCTACAGTTCAATAGGAATCCCCGATACCGCGGCTAGTTTCGGAGGACGCCACTAGACTCCAGACCGAGCCGAAAAGAACATGTTGGAGGAACCAATCTCGATCGATACCTGAGCTACACGCCAGCTATTCGCTCCGCACCCCTCAGCACATCTGCAACTGAAAGGAAGCTTCCAAAACTAAACCCAACAAAGACAAACATAAAAATTAATCCCACCACGGCAACGGCCGAGAACCCCCGCTTACATATGAAACTTAAAACACGAATAAAATCCACTGACAACGAGAAGATTCACCATAACATCATGAAGTACTCAGACAAATAGCCGTCAAACATCAACCGAACCAAGTCCACACCTCCAATCCAGATCAATGTCCCGCTATACAGGTAAACGTCCCGCTACAGAAAATATCCCGAACACACCCACAATTCAAACGCCCACAACTGAACCACTCGTGCCAGAATCCATCAACCACCAACAAATATATGTTCAATTAATTTCCGAATCTCTACCGTGCCTGCTCTACCTAGTCGGAACCTACTCCAAAATATGTTAATCCACTCCACCTCAAAGTTCCTCCGCTCCACACCCCCCACATACAAGTCACCTCGCTGGTCGTATAAAAACTGACCCTTCGATCATTAATCTATACATGGCACCGCATTAAAATCCTAATTGCATTACAGCCAAAAACTAAATTTAAATTCTCAAACAATAATTAAATATAAAAACATTACATGCAAAACCCATCAAATAGCAAACCCAAAAACCAGTAATAATATGTAACGCACTGTATGCATTTATATGTTATATTATATGTACACAAATATAAACAAGATCAAACCTGTATACATTGCCCGTATACGCATTGGAATATTATTGATCTATACTTGATCTATATATATATATAAGCAAAATATATAAAACAAAAGGGAAGGGAAATACATAGTCAAATATTTAGAATTTTATTTGACTAGTGCAACTAAGAAAACAAAAACAAAATAACGTGCTATATAAAATTTAACAAAAATTTATATGCAATCGTTTTCAAGGACATCAAAATTTAGACTACCCTCCCAACAAAAATATGTATACATTATCTTCGTGGCGCAAATGTTAAGTTTATGAACGGCTTTTAAACGATTACAGCGCTATATTTTTTTATACCGAAAAATAAAACACAAAATTAACAATTTTGTTTTGTATTCAATTGTTAATGGTATGCACCAAATGTATGTTAATAAATTATTTTTGAATTACGACGTAGTTATATTAGTGATCGTTTATTAATACTTTTTTTAGTGATAACTGTATATTTTTTAGTCTAAAAGTATATGAATTTTCTTAATAATATATTTAGTTTTAAATGTATATATGTGTATAAAATTTAATTAATTTGAAAAATAGTAGTTTAAGACAGTTATCGTTTTTTTGTGATATTGAACGGTAATTGTGTTAAATAAATTGAACATTTTTTACTTTTTTGTGAAAAATAAAATTAATAATAATTATTTGAATATTATTAATTAGATAACTATTTTTTTAAATACTTGCGTTTTAAAAATGTCTAAGCAAAAAATATATCGCTCAATTCGACAAGAAATAAAAATTATGTTGAATAGAACCGATTCTCAAATTGTCCGTTATAGTGCAAGTGACGAAGATGAACAAAATTGTGTTTCTCAGAACAATAATCTGACTAGTCACAAAAGCGAAAGACCAGTCGGTATTATAAATGAGCTTGAAAATAATATTGATTCAAGTACAGCAACTTCAGAATCTGAATCTGATTTGGATTTTGAAAATGAAAATAATGAATATATTATGGGTGGTAACATTCTAGATGAAATTTCAGAATGGAGTGTAAAATTTAACATTTCGAGTGAATCAGTAAATGCGTTGCTTCGAATACTTAAAAACTACCACCCTCAACTCCCTAAGGATGTTAGGACATTGAGAAAGACTCCAAATAAAGTAAAATCGATTATACCTATGGGGGAAGGAGAATATTTACACATTGGGCTAGAAAAACAATTGAGAAATATTCTTCTTAGTACCAAGTTTTACGAAGACTCAATAACTATTGACATTGGTGTAGATGGAGTCCCATTAACCAAGAGCTCTACTAAACAATTATGGCCTATTCTTGGTCGAATAGTATCACACAGAAAAGTGTTTCCCATTGGTATATTTCATGGTTTTAAGAAACCATTTAATGCTGATGAATTTTTGGAAGAATTTACAAAAGAAGTTAAACATCTATTGGAAAATGGTATTTATTATGATGATAAACATATTTCCTTGAAACTTCGTGCTTTTATTTGCGATGCACCTGCGAGGTCATTTTTATTAGGTAAGTGTAACAAACAATATCAATATTCAATTCATATATTAGTTATATTTTTTTGGCAGGGATAAAATCACACTCTGGGTATTCCAGTTGCACGAAATGTAAAATAACCGGAACATATTTTAAGCACAAAATTTGCTTTCTCAGGAGTGTCGCTGAACCAAGAACAGACACTGAATTTAAATATAAAACAGATATAAACCATCACCTTAAATTAAATATTAAATTAGACACACTACCTATTGGGTGTGTTTCACAGTTCCCAATAGATTATATGCACTGCGTGTTACTTGGAGTAATGAAACAGATGCTCAATCGATTAATTAAAATCAGAAAACAGGAATTTTCTCTAACGAGACATCAAGTAGAGTCCATTAATTTAAAACTATTACAGCTGCGTAAATGCATTCCACTGGAATTCCAAAGGAAACAAAGAACATTAAACGAGCTGGAACATTGGAAAGCATCAGAATTTCGTTTGTTTTTGTTCTATACTGGCATGGTTGCATTTAAAGATGTCCTCAATATGAAATATTATAATCAGTTTTTACATTTGGTGTGTGCAATTAGGATTTTGGGTCATCCACAAGATTGTTTCCATAACAATGAATGTGCTGCAAATTTGCTGGAATCATTTTGTCAGACATTTTGCAGATTGTTTGGAACTGAGAACATGACGTACAATATGCATAATTTACTTCACCTGTCAGATGATGCTAAAATGTATGGTCATTTAGATAATTATAGTGCATTTGAGTTTGAAAACTATATGCAACTATTGAAGAAACTGGTAAAAAAAGCCTCACAACCTTTGCAGCAGATAAATAATAGGTTGATAGAACAAGAAAATTTAAAAGAAAGTTATCAATCTTGTTCTTTACGGCCCGTATTCACTGTTAGCTCCACGTTTCCGAACAATTATTTTCTAGTAAATGATAGAATTTTTAAAATTATGGAACATAATGAAAATAAAATTAAAGGCAAATTCCTATTGAACTTGGATATTTATTTTAACGATCCTATATCTTCAGAACATTTAGGAATATTTAGCACTAAAAACGAACAATTTGAAGAACAAATTTTTTCTTTTGATATAATTGAAATAAAAAACAAAATATTGAGTTTAAAAGCAAACAATATTTCAGTTTATGTTCCTATGCTACATTGATACCTATTTATATTTAGATTACAGAAATGAATACGAGTCGATATTTGGAAGAATCTCAATTTGAATTGGACACAGAAAAAAACTACAAAGAATTTTTAAAAATTGATAGTAATATGAGGCCGGAAACTTCAACCCAGATTAGCCACCTTAACAATACAAAGAGATCATCAACGTCGGAAGAAGTTATCAAAATAAACCAGATAGTTCACCAGATATCTGTTAAAAATAAACAAAATGTATTACAAAACAACAGTTATAAGGAAAATAATATAAACAAGGATTTAAACAAGTCATATTCTTCAACTGCAACAACCTCAACCAACAAATTTGTTTACCACCCATACAATAGGAATCAAACATTGGCGCACATTCAAAATAAATGCAAAACAGACGAAAATACTGCAAATAACTCTCATACACCATGTCAGCCTTCAACATCATTTACACCTAATAATGAATTTGAAGAAAAAGTTATGTTAATGATGAAAGAAACTTTACGAGAAGTAAAGCTTTTAAGAAGAGAGTTTAAAGACCATCAAAGTAAATGTATATGCCAAGGAATGGTCAACGATGAAGGACTATCGATTGAAATACCGGTCAGATCTGTTAACGATTTTCAACAACTTGAAACAGATAACAAAACAGATGATAAAACAGAAATGTATTTAGTAAGTTATTTTTAAATACATATGCCTACATGGTTACTTATATATATATCAATTTTTTTACAGAAAAAACATTTTCAAACTATAAGTGACCCATCCATGGAAAAATATATTCGGGGTTGTCTGAAAAGCTTAATCACAGACGAGGCAGCTACTTTCTTTTCATGGCATGGACAACATGGGAACATTGCTGTGAAATCGTACTCTATAATGCAACTTTTAAAAGGTATATATATATATATATATATATATATATATATATATATATATATATATATATATATATATATATATATATATATATATATATAGCATCATTTGATCATATGGTAAATTTATTAAATAGTGACTAATGTAAATATCAATTAACAGAAGCAACTATCAAAAAATTTGGAGCAAGGCCTGTGGATATTGAAACCACAGTAAAAAAATGGTTTCAATACGCTAAAGATAGACAACGAATTAAACAAAAAAACCATTTTTCAAAGTCACATATTTCAGAAGATGAACTAAATTTAAATGATAATTAAAATAAAATATTAACTATAATGAAACTATAAAGTGTTGACAAATTCATTTATATTAGAATATTTATATGTATTTAAATTTTTTAAAATTAAATTTTAGCCTTTAAAATATAAATTTAATATTGCCATTCGTTATAAAAGTATATGTATTAATACATTTTTGGATATAATTTTAAGTAAATTTAATCATTTTTATAATTGAATTAATTTTGTAGATTTAAATTATTCAATTAATAATGGTATAATATTGAATTTTGAATAAATGAAAAGAATTTTGCGTATTTATGAAAATTTATCTTTTATTTAAAAATTATTAATAAATGTTTGGAATCGTCAAGTAATAACTGTTCGGAAACGTTATATAAAAGATGTTCAGAAACGTTAAGTAAATACTGTTCGGAAACATCAAGTATTAACTGTTCGAAAATGTTTAGTAAAAGCTGTTCAATAATGTTACTAGCAAGCGAAGAGAAAATGTATACATTTTTTTGTTTCAATTCTCATGTGGTAAAACTATCATTTTCTTTATCTTTTCGTTACGAAAAAAAGTAACGAATTTGAAGACTACAGTATAACGAAGTCCTCAAAAACTTTACGTTTTCGTTACGCAATGTTTGGAGGGTATCTATAGAATGTGAATTTGTGTTTTCCACACTGGTGTATATACAAAAAGACACAAATACACATGCAGATTGACCGCGTTATATTCAAAACTCTCCAAAAGTCCCCTCCATGTATGCCTTGAAATACATTATGATACATAAAACAAAATACAAAAATCACTCAGAGGAAAGGGAAATATATGAAGATCGAATTATGGGATTGTCTCGTCAGACGAAACAAAACAAAAAACACACGTGTCGCATTCAATCGTTTGCAACGGAAAATTGTTTGTGGGTGTGATATTGCAATTGATGTATATATAACTATATACCAATACCATTACTGGCAATGTATACACGTTGCAAACTGACACACACAAATACGATATATGTACATCCATCTTAATTTATATAAACACTAAAACCTAAATATATAATGCAATATATAATATAATATAATTTAATATTAAATATAATAAAATATAGTATAATGTGATAATGATACTCATTTGAGATTACAAAAATTAAGCCACAAACACACACACACAAACACAAACGAATTTATTTTATTTAATTAAACAGCGAGTGGAAAAAAACACGTCCACTCACTGTGACGACTAACACTGAACTCCTCTTGATATATTTTGTCAGTACTGCTATAATTATTTTCTCAGTAACCATAAAAATTTATTCAGTACTGACTAAATTTTTTGTACTGGAAATATTTTTTATTTCACTCGCACTTTAAGAAAAATTAATTTTTTATCCCGCCTTGACTATTTTGTCAGTATTTTTTCATAATGGAAATCAGGCTTAATGGAAATCAGCCTTAATTAGGTTTATTTTAGTGTTATAATTTATGGTTTTAAGAAAACAAAGAAAAAAATTAGGATAATAAAATTTGTAAAAAATAGGATAATAAAATTTGCATTTATTTATGACAGGTCATAAACTGAAATATTTTAAATGTCCTTAAATAGTGTGAAATAACATTTTTATTATTTTATGATCATTGAGACAATAGAAAGCGTTGATACGTCTTTTGTTTCTTTAATTTCTTTTAATTGCCGATCACATATTGTTTAAAAATAACAAACAAACAATAACAAAAAAAAAATAGATATTTGAAACGGCATGTTGTGCTCGTTTCAATGAAGAGCTAGCTAGTGATCAAAATCAATGGTGTCAGATTGTTGACATGGTAAGGGCCAACAATGGCCTATAAAAACCGCGAAAAAACAATTACCTATACTGTACAGTTGTTTTACTAATACATTCATATTTGTGTCGATTTGTCGAAAACTTCACACCCATTCCGGCTGATGTAATTTTATAATTTTATTTTCTAGCATGGAGCAAAACCAATTGGTTGGTCCATCATCTTTTTACCTTTTATTCTCAAAAGCACAGACGGTGATTTCCTCGTTAGTGATAATTTGTCTTGATCCAGATTTTTTCATCGACTTAAGACAAAACGATCTTGGTTGATAGCTTTTCTCTACAGTTTTGCATTGTTCTTAATGGCATAACAAAAATTCCAGGAAATAATGGGAAGAAACTTCCTAATACCCCTTCTGTAGGGGAAAATACCATCTCCTCCAGGAGATTTGAATACTTTTTACTTTTTTTAACTATTGCTGATTCTTGTTGGTCAACCCAATGAATGCTTTTACACACAATCGCTTTTCATGTCATCCGGAACATGTTAAATTTAGTGAACGACGAGAATCGAACTTGAAATTACAGGGTGACAAGAAACTCTTTTCACCCAACTTGAGCGCTGTCGTTAGTTTTGAGATCCATGATTTCCCTCTCGAGTTTCAGGAATCGTTAATCTGCCACCTCGCAGATTGTTGAAGACTGCGAGATTCAAACCTCTCCAGTTTACGCTCCATTTCTATTTTCACTGTGTCAACTTTTGTGTTCAACGTAACGGAAAGCTCGCGAAACTTCTCATTGACACATTTTTCTTGCTGCTCCAACCGTTCGATGATGCTCTTCTGTCCTGTTTTCATGCTTTCTTGATCGGCACGCATCTGCTCCTCCAATCTTTCTTGACCGCTTGTTAAATCAGTTTTGAGCCCACCGATTATCTGCTGTGTTTGTAGTTGCATATGTTGCATTACAGCCATTAGTTGCCCCATGTCGAAACCTCCAGATGTTGTTGGAGTAGTTTCTTTAACGATGGCATTCTGATCTTCCGCTCTGGTCGTTCATTCTGTTGTCACTTCAACCGCTTGCACCTCGGTTGAATCCGGTGCCCCAAAATTAAACTCATGTTGATCTGGGTCAACATTATCTTCTACCTAAGCAGCGCGAAGTCTCAGTTGCAACTTATTGCGGTTGCCTGACGTTGTTAAATTACGCTGGCCCAACTCCTTCTTCAAATCTGCCACTTTTAAGTCCATTAATTTCATTTTGGATATTCACAATCCCACCGCTGTCACCAATTGTTACGATTTCGCCGAGTGTTTATTCGAATTATTTATCCGGTTCGATCACTGGATTGTGAATATTAAACTCGCAAAGATTAAAATTGAATTAAATTTATTTCCCACAAATATTTCACAAATAATTTTCACAACACTAATTTTACACAATAATTATCACAATTACTTTAACACTTCACTTTCACTTTTTATCACTTCCCGATATTACTTCTAAATTGAACTGTTTCGTAACTCAAATGTCTACGCGTATTTATACGACGCAAATACTTGTGGAACATTCCATTATTTTGCTTCTCTACACTTCGCGAATGTTCTTCTCGTCGTATATTGTTCGCTCCGCCTTTTTCATTATTTATTTTTATTTTGTTCGTATGTGTAAACATTTGGTTACAGGGTAACACCTACTGCTATAATTCATAACTCTTTTTAGTTATCAGTGGTGACATCTGCGATTCGTCACAATATGTAATATACAACACGTCATTATAATTTTACGGGCGGTTTTATAATATAGATCGCATCTTTTGGCCAATATTTGCCAACTTCCTTTCAGTCGCATAAAAGCATTTTAAATTTCCCACTCGACTAGTATTCATATATATGCGTTAAGAGATACTTCATATTTATCTGCAGTGGTTGGAAAATTTTTTATTAGCCACATCAACAATGGATAGGCAGGATCGCCAAGAAAAAAAATGGTATGTCCTTCCCTTCAACTTGTTTTGTACCCTAATAATAATATTAAATTATATTAGATATTATAAAATTACATATTGTAAAATTTTATCTTTGTTGTTGCACAAACCAGGATTTACAAAAACATTGCGCGTCGTGGCAACTACCAGGAAACTTGCAACTTATGTCTATAAATCTAAAAACATTGATCGAATTTTTATTAAATAAGCAACACAATAATTTAATTTTCGTACCTTAATTGTGCATTACAAACTGCTTGCTTATTCAATGATGACCAATATTTTTCATTTACAAAATCCCTAATTGATATTTTTTATTCGAAATCCAAGCTAAATACGACTTTTCTTCTTTATCAGGCATATAAGTAAATTTCTTTACATGTTTAGGCATATTTTCGCAGAACCTATTGTGTACAGTTGATTTACCGACACCAAATAGTAGCCACCACGCGAACTTCACAGTAACTTGCAAGCTTATATATTGCAATTATAGCTACTTGATTTTCGACAGACAAATGTGTTTTGGTTCAAGATCTTCCCTTACAACGTCACAAACAAATAAAAGGGTTTCTTTTGTCATGCGAAAGTTTTCGATCCATTGATTTTGTGTGAACTGCAATTAATATATTTGCCACTTCCCTAATTTTTTATTTGTTTTCCATTTAAGTTTTTAAAATTTAATATTTTACTTTTCACAACAAAACAATATAACACCAACCGTCAAAACCGTCACTACACAAATTAAAAAAAAACATTGAGAAATGTCAATATGCTGAGTAAAGTATTTCAACAACAGGGGCATATTGGTAGAGTTACTACATTACACGTCCAGGTGACCGGTCATATAAGTGGTGAAGTCATAACTACGCTACACTACGCTACACTACGCTACACTACACTACGAACCACGTGAGCAAAATAATAGTCGCCTACAGTATAGTGCAACAATTTTCATCAATTGCCCGGTTTTTTATGTGCATCACACGGAGTTACATTGCAGGGTGAAAACATTCCAGTTTTATACAATTCTTCGAAACACGTGTTCAAAATAAAACCAACAACAATAAATTCCAACATAATATAGTTTTGTTTTAATTTTTTAACATATCAATAATTTATTTAACTTTATAACTAATTAATTTAATAGTGTTATTCATTTTGTTTTGTTTAAATACAACACATCAATATTAATTATAATATTTGTTTTCATGTTTTTTTTAAATTAATTATATTTATTACCAGTTTTTGTCATAAAATATCAATATTTTTAATTTTTCATAATTATTATTTATTTTTATCGATAGTAATATAATAATATATATGTAATATAATTATATTTAAAAATTAAATATTTATTTTTATAAATTTTGTTGATCACAAGTAAAACTGTCAATTGAATTTTTAATATTTAAAATTGGGCTCACTATATAAAATTTAAAACTTAATAATTTTATATATTATGTATATTTTTTAAATAAATTTTAATTATTAAAAATCCAATTAAACTAACAAATGTTTGCTTTATAAAGAGAACCAGCTCTATTTAATTAATTATATAGTTATTTTTTATTAATATTAGAGATTTATAATTTAATATTTACAATCGAAACTAAGCTAAAAAAAATTATTAATTAATTAATGTTTTAATTAATTATTTTTTTTTACTCGTACCTTATTATTTTAGAATTGGTTTTAAATGTGATCAACCATTGGGTTTTTTTTGTTATAATTAATAAATTTAATTTTGAATTAAATCCTGATAAATTCCATTTTTATTTTATTTATTTATTATATGTTTTTTTTAAATCACACTAAATCTTACATTTAGAAAAATATATCTTATTTATTATTAATAATATTATATTTTATTATATTTCGTGAGTTAGTTTTTCAGAGGCCTCCATTTATTTTGTTCTTTTTTATTTACTCGTATATATTTAAAAAATTATATAGTATATGGCATCTGTCAAATTCAAAAATTTTAAATATTTATTTTTATTAACAACATTAAATATATATTTTTTGTTTTATTCAATAATTAATTATAATATAGTTTATTTGTTTTTTTTTTCTTAAAAGATCACAATAAAAATATTATTTTTAAATATTTTATATTTTGTTTTAAACAAAATGGTCAAAATTTTGATTGGCTAAAAATGGCGGTCTCGATCCGATTCTAGTACTGTTTTGGCGAGTATTATGCTCACGTATAGATTTGAGTAGAATTCGAAATTCTAAAGAAGGATGGTGATTTTTAGTTTTTGACAATCAGATCAATGTGATATGTGTAATATTTATTTAACTATATGGCCTTGTAAGCAGCACATTGAAATGATCTCGAAGGCACATGAAGAATTTTAGATATGATAACGGGGGATTATATGGAACACGCTAACATAGGCAGGATAAAAAATATGTAACATACGATATGGATGTTTGTTCACCTGGAACGTTTGAACCGACAGTTGGATTGAGTAGAACATGATTCTGATGTTTGCGAAAACGTTGAAGTAGTTATGATCGAGAGTGACTTCGCCCCACGAAAACATGCTATGAGCAGGAAAGTTAATTTTAGCACCTTTCCTCCTCTTTTGAAGTAACATTATTTCGCGAAATAATTTTACCCTCGATCTGGTTCTTAATTAAACGGGGAAAGGTATATAATCATATAAATGGTTACTGAAAAAAGGAAATAATAGAAATAATAGAGGGCGTACATGGAATAACACCACAGGAACCAGACCGCGTTCAAAATTTAAACTATGGCAAATGTCGGAAATTTCATCGAAACGAATCTTATATTGAGGGCTGAAAAGCAGCAATTAATTCGTAAGAGATAGTATTTTGAAGCCTGACTGAACTGTTTTGCAATTCAGGTGTTTTGTTTATCGGGTTAAACTTAAACCTGTTAAGGTGGATGGCAAACCATGTCTTACAGTTGCGCAAAGCAATATAAAATATAATGAACTTCAAACTCTTGAACCGCTATATGAGATAATTTTTCATATCCCTCACGATTTCGAAATTTTTCATATCCCACACGATTTCAATAGACGTTAGGCCGCGGTCCAAACAATTCGAACAATTGCTACCTAATATAAAAAAAACGAATTCTGTGAGCCATAAAAGGGTTCAAGCCGTACAAATCGGCTGGACCGGATCGGATTATACCGGTGAAAACCAGAATAACTCGGAAATAATCCTGGTTGGAGGCGATCTTTAAGGGTTGATTAAAGTTGGTCTGCATTTCGAGGCAATGGATGGAGGTCAGGGTGGTTTTTATTCCGAAAGCGGGAAAAGGATCGCATGGCTATCCAAAAGACCTATAATATTATCATCCTTTCTGTTGAAAACCCTGGGAAGGCTGGTAGAAACACATATTAGTTTGAACTTAAAGCAGGAGAAATGATCAGCCTCTCAACAGGCGTACTGTAAGGGTAAATCGGTAGATACAGTCCTACATGCCTTGGCACGCTCAATTGAGAGATCATTTCACTCAAAGGAGTATTGTTTGGTAGCTTTTCTTGATATTGAGGGCACCTTTAATAACGTTCAGATAGATGCAATCCTGAAAGGATTATCGTTCATGGAAGTAGAATCCTCCATAATCAAGTTGATCAGTCATATGCTTGGAAGAAGGACTGTAAACTCAGAGTTAGGGGAGTCAAGTATAAGAAGGCGCGCGGTTAGGGGAACCCCACAAGAGGGAGTCCTGTCTCCTCTTCTCTGGAACATGGTGATTAATGGCCTACTTCTGGAGTTAGAGAGGGAGGGTATAGGAGTGGTTGCCTACGCTGATGACGTGGCGATCATGGTATCAGGTAAATTCTTACCGACTATTAAGGAGGTAATGCAGAATGCGCTTCTTATTATTACGAGATGGGCCAGTAAATGTGGATTGGGAGTTAATCCATCTAAGAAAGAGCTGGTACTCTTCACTAAGAAATATAAAATTCCGGTAGTTCACCCACCTACTATGGCACTAAATTGGCCTTTACTGATAAAGCGAGATTTCTGGGTGTAATCTTAGACAGTAAACTAAGCTAGAAGCCGAACATCTTGGAAAGAAATCAGCAAAGCTACGACGGCGATGTATTCGTGTAGGAATGCAACAGGCAGACGTTGGAGTCTCAGACCGGAGCTGGTACACTGGCTCTACACTGCCGTAGTAAGACCCGTTCTGTGTGTGGAGTGAGTGTTTGGTGGCCGGCAGTGGATAGAGTAACCAATAGAAAGAAGTTAGAGAAGGTGCAAAGGATGGCCTGTTGGCTGATAAGCGGGCACTGAGAACAACATCTACTCAGGCCTTAGAGGTCATGTTACACCTTCTTCCAGTGGATATCTATGGCAAACAGATGGCGGCTAACATCGCCACAAGACTAACGGCCGTGTCTCAGTGGAAACACCTTCAGGCAGGTCACTCGACAATAATTGGTTCGCTAAAGAAGGAAATGTTGAACCTTGACTATATTACGCCGATATTATGCTTCGAAAAGGGTTTTCAAACCTTTATCCCTTCAAGAGAATTCTGGGAGAATAAGATAGCACTGGAAACCGAAGTTATACAATTCTACACGGACGGCTCGAAGCTAGATGGTAAGGTCGGAGCTGGGCTGTTCTGTGGAGCATTAAATATAAGCACTTCCGTTCGTCTCCCTGGCCTTGAGCTGGTTGAGGCATGACGTAATACCAAGACGGATATCAAGATTTATGTGGACAGTCAGGCGGCTATCAAGTCAGCACCGACAACGATCTAAGTGTACGTTAGCAGCCACTCTAACCTAATTTAACCTAACCTACCTAATATAAACAATTAATTAACGAACGTGAGATCTGACGTTATCATGCATAATTGCTGTTTGGTAGTGGGCAGTTGGAACTACAAAATCTACTAGATAGTCGACGGTATATTGTTCGGGAGTTTTCGTAAAGCCTCTTCGAAATACAAAGGCATCTATAAAACTGCCTGTGAAAACCATTAGTATGTGGCCATGAAGTGGAAATATGGGACATTGTGCCTATCAATCTCTGGATCTCCGCCATTCTCTTTCACGTTCAATATGACAGTTCCTTTAAACACTGTAGGCGTAAGTGTATTAAATAGATTTATTGCACTTAATATCAAATGGAAATCATCGCCCTTACTATTAGAACCTTATGCAGGCAGAAAGAGCCACTCTTTTCAATGGAAGTAGGATCATCAATTTTGAGAAAATGAGTTGAACTGTAAGTCATTTATGAATTATGGCCTCTTATATCTTGAAGATATAAGGTTTTTCCTTTATTAAGGCCAGAATCTACCAAAACGGAGAGGTTGTAACAGAAATATAGCTTTTGGAAAATACTAATTCAAAACCAAGAGACCAAGTTAAACTTCATGAGTATCAGTACTGGAATATCAAAACCATTTGAAAAACGGAAGTGTCCTCTTCTTGGGGTTTGATTTTATCTATTACACATTCAATTTAAACCATAAATCTCACAAGTAAGAACAAATTGAAATGACACTGATCATGCATCTAGATAAATCTCACAAGTAAGAACAAATTGAAATGACACTGATCATGCATCTAGAAATTGAAGGTGAAACCGAAGAAGGGTTTAACCGACGTATGAAATTGTGACTGACAGGTGTCGTAAATGATAGATGAATAGAACACGAAACTCTCATAAATCTGTAAGATCCTTTTGTCCCTAGATAATACATAGAATGCACAAATGCCAACTGGTAACAGCCAGATTATCCAATTATGCGTTTATGTGAGAAATTACTTCGACAGATGTTAAAATGGTTCGTAAGGTCGCGTTAAAATGGTTCGTAAGGTCGCAGTTAAGACGCGGTAAGGTCCGTTTACGGCCTCTAAGCCATAGATTAAGGGTGACTAAAGATATCGTATGCTGTCCAAATTTGTGTGTTGAAAATTAGGAACACAACAGTGTACGTATCCTTTAATGTGATGTAAGGCATTCGAAATGAGCATAACAGGTGCCTTCAATGAAAGCCTGATAGTTACACTAATTTATAGCCTGAAATTTCAGACAGGCTCATTCTATGGGGTGTTACGTATACTTAGCAAGAAATTAGGATTAAATTCGGTTTTTGTATTGTGCATGAATTGGAAATGAGTACTGACTGTTCTACGAACTTACTAGTCGGTTCCTATAATTTGATGTTGTTCAATCGTAAATTAAAAGGGTTTATACAGTTTACGTATACATTGATATAAATGTAACATTTTGGCACAATAATTTATTACAAGCTTAATACTCGAATTACAAAATTTGATCAATCTCCGCACTATAAAAATTTTAGCCATCTAATCAATACAATATAATGATACAAAATCCTTGAACACGTGGTCACGATCATTTTAAAAACGGATTCTTAAAAAACGTATCCCAATTGATTCGACCACGTGCCCGTTCAAATTATGAAAACGACGACGATAATATGACATTTGAATTTGTGCTATTGATCGATTTGGTGGTTTTGCTTGTTTTTGTTTCACCATCCACCAGATGAATATCATTTTGTAGGACTTGTCTTACATTTTCTACGACAACCTCGTCGTCATCATCATCATCGTCCTCATCAAGTTCTTCTGTGGTTGTGATAATTATTTTATCCTCGTCATAATCGCCGGCACTACTATTTCGGCTACCCAGCCGTGTTGTTCCGCCAGCCGTATGAAAACCAATGCTTATCGGTTGTACGGGCGGTTCGAGTGCTGTTGTTGTCGTTGCCTCATACGAATCCTCGATAATTTTGATTTGCTGACATGGTTGCGATTTTTTACTGCAACTACTATGCGGATTGTGAGCTTGTGAATGATGGGCCCCCGTTAAATTGGTCAACGGTATTCGATAAATTCGTAATGGTTTGATTGTGCGATTAGTGAAATGTGTATTACTTGTACTGCTACGTTCGGGTGATATTGACGAGCCGGTTGTCGATGTTGATGTTTGGGACGAGAGTGACGCTAAACGATAATTATTCGTGTAAAAATTATTTTTATTTGGTGATGTTGCTACAATTTCAGTGGCTGGTTCAGATAACGTATTCTGTGTTGTTGCAACAGTTGTTGTTGTTGCATTAGGTACGATAAGTTTGGGTGAGTTTGGTGGAACGGTTAATTCGTGGTATTGTTTGACTTGATTGTTGGATACTTTTGAGTTTGCAACACTCGCCGCTAGACTTTCATTATTCATTATCGGGCCATCACCACACGAATTACTTTTAGAAATTTGACGTCGACACTCATCTGATTCACGTCTGCGATCTTTATGATTTTGCAGTGAGCGCACCCGTTGAATCGATGATGGTGGTAAATTACTTGTGTCATCGTATGGATTTGGATTCAAATGGATATGATGATGATCGGTTTCGTTTTCACTACTGTCTTGATCACTACTGTTATTATTATTACTGCTACCTGCACTACAGTTTGTGTTATTGCTGCTGTTATTGTTGTTGTTATGCTCGTTGGCCCATTTCAGCCTTAAATCTTTTGGAATGAATTCTGGTGCGGTTGTGGCAAAATAAATGTCCCGTTTCGATGTGATCAACTGTAGTTCAGCCATTGTAACAATGTGTACAAGATTTCCGTTTACCAAGAGACGTATTTCCATCGAGTCGGATGTGAATGCAATGATGTACGGAAAAGCGCAAACAATCGCCGTAGGTGACGTATTCCAGTGAAAATCGAATTCTGAGTTTATTTTTGTTGGGTCGTCTGATAGTTTTTGGAAATGGCAAGTGTCTGAAAAATTAATAACATTATAGAGTGGATCAATGTAACAATAGTTAAGCGTCGTTAATACTTACGATTGTAGCACAGTAGTAACTCGGTTTCTTGTCCATCACATAAATCGACCGCTGCCACAAGATTAGTTTGAGTGCGCTTGCCGGTATCGATTTCGTGTAACTTTACCGATGACCCTGTCTGTTCGGATATAATTTCAAAATGATGCCTGTAAGTAATAAGCAATTGAAGTATAAATATGTATTGTAATAGGCAATATAACATTAGTGAGTCACTTACTTAAAGCCTACACAAATCATAATTCCAATTCCTGAATTAATTCGCATATTGATCGGGGTCTCCAGTATCGTCATAATAGTGGGATTATCGTGCAATGAAATTTCCTTGATAAATAGAAATCCATCGGCTGTGTCATTGTCACTATTCGGACACCACGATGTCCATGCCGCCGTATGCTTCCACTGATACAAGGATAATTTCTTTCCTATCGCTACGGCCATCCGCAAATGACCATCACTACCCTTCGCCGTCGTGTACAAATGGCAACCGCGAGTCTTCTCGATCCGCCGATCTTTAACCTCAGTCCGAGCCCGTACCTTAAGATTTTCATCTTTAAATTCACTCAAACGAAACACGTGTATCCGATGTGTATCTTTCTGCGTCGATGACGATCCCCCTCGTACCAATAATATTCCATGATCTTCAACGACCGTCATTTGTTTAATACAAAGCGACTTATCAAATACAAGCACATTACTTTGGTCGTCTTTGATAAGAAATGTTCCGTCGTCGGTGACGGCAAACAACGAATCGGGACCGAATGAATCACCGCATATAATTGCACGATGATGAAAAGATGGATAAAAACACTGGGGCTCCCATGGTGGCCGTTTAAATACTGATCCTGGGCCAGCCGACGCTAAACTTGTGGGTGCGTCACCGCGTACAATCGCTTCCAGTTTTAATGCCTGGCCAATACGAACAAACTCGACTTGTCGGGCATCTTCTTTTAGCTTCGATGTACGCGGTGCATCATACAACACTTCGGAGAATGCACGCCGATTGAGCATTGTCATTTTGGTATCGTGTACATATTCCTCGTACAAATCTTTGATCAACATTTCGAGGGTTCGTTCACGTTTTCGAGAAAATGTGGGTGTTTGGAATGTTGCTTTCTCGCCGTTGATCAATTTTACCAGCAGGAATTCACGAAATAAGACTGGATCCTATAAAAATATATAGAAGTAATTGGATATAACTATAAAGTAAGTCAGCTAGATATAGGCTATACTTACATCAAATTCCGGCGGATTGGGTAGTGTAGGTCCAAATGGTGGTACAGTTTCGTCACAAAATACTGATAATTTATATGTTTTGCCACGTTTGGTGACGACAGCGAAAATATCTATGTGTAATGAAAGTTTGATTATTTAGAATACGTGCTCTCGAATTGTACGCATTCAGAATACTTACGTGTAAATTGACTCTTAATACAATTTGGCACAAATTCGCAGCTATCAAACTCATTTGTTGCCGTACCTTTATCGTCGTTATCATCACCTTCCTCGGTCGCATTAGTGTTACAATCAATAAATACAATATTAACGATATCATTCCCAATGTGCCGTTTACGTTCCACCTGTTGCTTGTTATCACGTGAAAACGGTAATAGCGTCGATACATGAAACATAATTTCGTGTCCCTCGTACAATGTGTAAACGGAATATTTTCCCGTCATATCACCTTTAACATCAAGACCACCGCGATACCTTTCCCAACTGCACAATCGAATTTTTTCACCCAGCACGCCAAGAAATTCTTCAAACTCCTCGCTACCATATTCGTTGCTAAGCATTTCGTCGTCAACCTTTTGGCCACTTTTCATATAGACAACGCCAAATTTAAAGTTTACCGATCCCTCTTGCTCCTCGAGCAGCAGCAAATCCTTTTGTATATCAGCCGAAAATATTTCCTTCGGCGTTTTTGTTGTATCCATGTTAGGAAAATGAGATAAAATTTGTTTAACCGTTAGCTTCTGATTAGGACTGTATGGTAGCGCAATTTTTTGTGTTCCCTGCAACGATATACCGAAAAGTCATAATTACTTGTTATGTTAATGCTGAAAACTTCGTTAATTTTCATTTAATTCTGTCTTCTACGTGTAAATATATTGCAAAGTGTTTGTAACGTGGACTGACAAAAGTTAATTATTTTGTTGATGGAAAAACAAATGAAAAGTCCGGATATAAATGAGAATATTTTTTTTGTTTTGTTGCAGCCGCCATTATTGTGTACGCGGCTAGGGAATTTCAATGAGCGTAAACAGCAGATACATTTTTCGAAACAATATGAAATATGATGTCGACAATCCAATGTAAGATTGGATGGATAGTCCTTCTTATTATTCTTGTTTTAACAGCTCCGGACAAGAAAGGATAAATTAGCTAATTTATTGCTTGAAGGGAAAAATACGATTTCAACGAAAAAGTTTTTCCGTTTTCCTTGTGCTGTGTGTGGAAACTGTATAGCAAAATTGAAAGTTAATTAGGGATGAAAATTTGTTTTGCTGAATATAAACAAAAG
Organism: Tipula lateralis; assembly: GCA_963932295.1. Taxonomy (NCBI): domain Eukaryota; kingdom Metazoa; phylum Arthropoda; class Insecta; order Diptera; family Tipulidae; genus Tipula; species Tipula lateralis. The sequence goes on from OZ010737.1 coordinate 119,986,358, forward strand.
TTTTTTAATTCATTTTTAGCTTCGTTCGCTTAAACTTAATTAGTTTGATTGAGGGGAGCGTTAGAAATAGGAAAGTGTAATGCTCGACTATATGGTGGAAAATTATCGTCTTAAATAGAGGTTATCGACACAAGCAAACAAACTATATACGAGTATCAACATCAATCTTCATCGAGGTATCTTATAACGAAGCCAAAAGACGCAACCAACATTTGCGTAGGGAGTTAAAATAGGAAGTTTTCACCCACATCAGTGGTCGTAATCGCATATGGAACAATTTTCCCAATGCTTCAATGACAAGTACAAACATTCTCATCGTAGAGTATTATGGGATGACGAGTTAGCAGTCGCATCATAGGAATCGGTTGAAGACCTTTTTTTTGAATGAAAATAATAGCCAATATGGGTTTGAGATGTTTTACAGGTTCGTGGATATAACCATAGGGATATAATGTAACTGGTGACATTGAGATCATGATCGATCAAGTATATCATCTACTCTCTAATTTCTGACATTACTTATGGTAGCTTATACACAGTCAATTTATAGATTCTCATATACAAGCGAACGTAAAACATTCGATTGCCAACTGCTTGGAAGTGCAATACAGCCTTTTTAGATCTGTGACCCAATGAAAAAACACCAATATTGTTGAGATCATTTCAATTGTGTAGGAATGGATTCCATCCGATAGGGTTCCAGTTTTCCATACATTTTAAAACGGACATCAATAGCACGAGATTTTCTAAGTAATATGCCGGAATCTAGAAATAGAGTGCAAAGTGTTTATACTGGAACAGACGAGGAGTTATATAAGCATGTGTATTATTGCTCTACTGTTGCTGGATACCACAAGAAACAGTGTATATATAGTAGTCTATCAAATATCTTGTAGAAATTGTTTGATTATTACTGTCATATAAACTCGTCGATATACAGAGTGGGTCAAAAGACCCGCTATAGCATTTTAATTGCGCACCATCTTGGTTATGTGACGTTTAGCTCAGTTTCGCTTTAACCATTGTGAAAAATTGTATGAAGAGGGCTTCTTTGTAATTCGCAGTTGTATTTTAAATAAGAACACCCTATCTTCCATCTTGCGTTATTGTATGTATAAATATTTTATTTTATTCTAATAAATTCAATTATATATTCAATTATATTCGCAGTAAATTTAGAAAACTGATGTGGTCACTTGAATGTTGATTAGCAAAAGAGACTGATTTTTAACCTTTTGCTACCACCATAAATCAACATTTTTTGATATTGCCCACATGCACCCGAACTAAAAATGGCCTATGTCATTCCATGTTTATAGTACACTTAAGAGTTAGTCCTATAACATAGAATAACATAAACCATTCCAACCCAAGTACATGTAAACAATATCGAAAAATGTTGAATGTGTGAATTCATATAAGTTTGGTTTGACAGCTGATAACAATAATATAAACAATAACAAATTTATAAAGGTAAGTCTACTTTAGCTTAATCCGAATTTAACAACTAATTATTTATTTTAGGAATTCGGCCAATCAACACATTGTGTTGTCTACATACTGGCGTTTATTTATACATTATTGTCCCAATGATGCATAAATATACGCCACAAGAACGAGCAGAACTAGTGTCAATATTAAATAATTGTTAAATAATTGTAAAAATAATTGTTCCATTATTCTCGTTCCACTAGTTAGTAGAAATGACGTCAAAAACATCCTGTGCCTCACAAAACCACGATCTATCGTTTCAATGCGAATTTTCGACAGTACGGTACGACAGTAGACAGACCTTCTTCTGGAAGACAAAGGGATGTCTCGTACCGCTGAAAATGGTGCTCTTATGCGCGATAGGTTGCAGTGTCTAGAAACATCAATTCGGAGACGTGGTTCCCAATTCGGAGTAGTCGTCCTGATCAACGAGTTGAGTACAGTTACGCAATCATAAGGCTGCCTGGTGAAATTGAAGATTTTTCACCTAATTTGATAATGAGCGATGAAGCCCATTATCATCTCAGTGACCACGTCAATAAACAGAACAGTCGGTTGTGGGGAACACAGAATCCTCAATTAATTCATCATCCATCATTGCATCAACTTAAAACAACTGTATGGTGTGGTATTCATGCTGGAAATATCAGGCGCGGTCCGTCATAATGGGCAAGGTGGGCAGTGCCCACCTTTACCATTTACTAGACTTCTAACCAAGATGAAACAAATGATAGTTTAAGAATCGTTTACCATAGATTCACAAGATTTGTTTTAAATTTACGCGCATATTGTTTGTAACCTGTTCAAAAAATCATGTTAAAACCAAAGAATATCTATAATTATAGATATTCTTTGTTAAAACGTTCTAAAGTAAAATATTCGTAATACATGCATATATCTAATACACACATATACGATTACATAAAGTAAAATGCAAAAAACGATTCATTTCATCTCTATTTCTCTCAAAAATATACATACGTATGCATTTCCTCTTCTACTTTGATTTCGTCCAATGCGTATATGTATACGGCCGTTTCCCATCGAAAAACATGGCCAGTCCTATGTATGTGTAAATGAATAGAAAGGGGTAAATACATCAACAATCGTATGAAAAAGTAGATTTTTTCGATATTTTTGACTTTTAACTTCCTATAACTTGGTAGTTAGGTCCCTTAACCAATTACTCACTTTCCAGAGTTTGGAAAATGATTATTTATCAACAATCCTGGATTAATAATTTTCATTAAAACCAATATTTTAATTCATGATTTTGAAGGTTTAAGAATCTATATTGTTATATTTTCGATCGTGAATAGAAAAATAAAACGAAATGAATTTATAATATCGGGTTTAAATGCATATTGTTTGTTATATTGTTCTCTGGTTCCCGCATACAAGTAGTAATATGATTTTATTTTGCATCCCGCTCGTTTTTTTCCATTTTTCCTTCGTTTCAATTTTTTTTTTAAATAATGCAAACAGTTTTGTTCTTCGTTGTCTTTTAGTGCATTTCGCTTCATTTTTATTTTATTTTTGATTTTGTTTCTTTGTTTTAGTTTTCTACGAGCATTTGAGGCGAAAGCACGGTTCGTTGTCAGTATAATTTTGTTTTTACGTAATATTTTTAGATCACATAACATTTTATGCGTTTTAATTTTTTTTAGGCTTACAAATTTTTATTTAGGATTATTAAAACTGATGGAATTGTATGACTTAAATTACTTTCATTCCTTATAAAAATTATAAAATTGATATTTTGGTCAGTTACGTTTGTTGTGCTTTGTTGTCTTTTAGTGCATTCGTTTCGTTTTTAATTTAGTTTTGATTTTGTTGCTCTGTTCTGTTTTAGTTTGCTACGAGCAGTTGCGGCGGGAGGATGTGTTTGTTTTATGAAAAATTTTATGTTTTCGTAATTTATTTTCAATATACATAAAATTTTACCTGTTCGAATTTAATTTTTAGGTTTATAGACATTTATCAAGTTTATTTAGATTTTGATAATATCTATCTGAATTTTGACTAGGAAATAAATTAAACAAAACGTTAATTTTATTATTTCCAAAAATAATTAAATTAATGTTTCGTTTAATTTTTCGAAATAGAATTAATGAATTAACAATTATACAAATTTTGTCACCCGACATAGTCAATAAAATTATGAATTGAATAATATAAAATTTATTTATATTCATATGTTTATTAAAATTTATATTTCCGCAAATATATTTTAAATTTGCCAAAAATTACATATATTTTAGGTCAATTTTTTTCATACTGACAAGTAAACATACAATACAATACAATAACATCAACAGACAATGTACCATCAAAAACAAAAGGAAACAAAAAAATCAACGTAAACAAAACAAAAAAACTAATTTTTGTGACTTTGTGTATTCTTTGTGTGCAAGAGTGTTTTTCCTATACAAGATTCAAATGCAAAAGAGGAGTTACGTTATATAATCACTGTTTATATATTTTCTCGAATCACATTGAACCATTTTGATCATGTGATCATATTCGATAAACGAAATATTATCGAACTAACATATTAGCCGAAAATAAAAATAAAAATTAGGAAAATTGCTTATGAATGAAAAATTTGAGCATGTATCAATAAATGGGAAATTTATTGTACAGCAGTCTTGATAAATAATCATATTTAGATGCCTCATATACAAAAATTGATGTTAAGGCCTGAATTGTAAGATACAACAAAGCAAAGTCAAAAAATTGCGAGAAATCGACAGTTTACGAACGAATTGTACAAATTTTGTTGTTTTCTATTCATTTACTCATACTAACTCTTAAAAGAGAATAATCGGCCTGAGCTTTATTGGTATTGTTTTGTCTATAAACTCTCATTAGGCAAATCGCAAAGTGCTACATATTTGAGTATTAATATGCATTATTTCTCTCTCAGCTTTACGATTTTATTAAACCAAATACCATGGTAATATCGTCTCTCAGTTTGGGTTTATACAAGAATAGTGGGCAAATGACGTAAATCACTTGCTAGTATAATTTTGTCTCTCTCCTTTTTAACATGGGAATTAATTTTAAGGTGAGATCAAATAGAAAAAATTTTTTTTGATTTGGTTTTTGTTGTTGACTTTTGCTGTTTTTAAATTATACTAGATTCCCTCAACTTACGTGATTTTATATAATTATAAATTTTAAATATAATATCGGTTAGAAGTTAAAATTTGTGGCAGTTGCGAATTGACCTTATGTGGCCATAATGAAAAAACTGATTCAGATCGACCGGGAGTGTTCAGAGCCATATTCGAATCAGTTTGCAAAAATTAGATTAATTTAAAAACATATTATGCTACTACTTCAATTTTTAACGAAACTTTCAACCACATTCAAAATGATGTTCTCAAATGTATCAATGCCGTATATAACGACTTCGTTTATGCATAAGTTCAAGATATTCTTTACATTTCCATTCAACCAGAAACTACTGATGTCTCAAACAAAAGTTAATTTGTGTTCATTTTTTGATTATTTTCTAAAGAACGTATTTAAACAGAAGAAGTCGTCGAAAGATTTATTTCTTTTGTAGAAATCCAAGATTATTCAGCTAATGGATAAGGTGTACAAATAGAATATTACCGGTCACAAAAATACTGCTCAAACTTGTGACGGTGTTACAGTTATGAGTGGAAATAAATGTGGAGTGCAAATCACATTAAAACAGGATTTTCCTAACGCATATTTTGTCTACTGTTATGTTTCAAATTTAGTCCTTCAGGCCGTGTGCGCCAAACAAATATCAGAACTGCGTATTTTTTTGCCAATTTATATGGGATATCATCATTTTTTTCCGTATCTCTTAAAAAACAAGTGTTATTGCAAATCTGTGACAAAAAGCTACCACGACCAAATTGTACGACTGGAAATTCTCGAGATGGAATTTCCAGTCGTACAATTAACGTAGTGTATGAAAAAGTGGAAGAGATAAAAAAATTGCATGGCAACTATTCAGAATGGCACTTCGGATAAAAGAACGATTCGCGAAGCGTGTGGTTTTATTTTATTATTAAACAATTTAAAGTTTATTATATTTGAACGATTTTTTTCTCGTGATGTGCCTCAATTTGAAATTTTAAATAACATCCTGCAAAAAAGAAGGAGTAATACGATTTGTGTTCGTATGCAGAGTCGTACTGAACGAGTGCAGGCCATTAAACAATTAAATTTATTTTAAAAGAAGCGTATGCCGTAATACGAGAGCTTGTTAACGATAGGTTAAGCAACGCAGAATATTTAGTAAACAGTACTTTTAGATTGCACAAAAATTAAGCTTTATGATTTAAACTCTTTTTACCAGCTGCTAAACACAATAGCCAATTTATATTTATTTTTAGATAAAGCACTCTTGAAATCTAAACTACAGGTAGTTTATCAGCAAAAAATGATTTTTCAGCCCGCACAACTATTTGTGAGCTAGTCAAAACGATTTATAATAACAATATAGAAAAAATACTCGAAGAAGTTATTCCCTTTCGATAATAATAATAACCATACCGATGTCGACCGCAGTATCAAAACGATGTTTTTTAAACGCTGAAAATTGTAAAATCTTATTAAAGAAGCACAATGAGGGACGAATGATTGAAGAAATTAGCAGTATATTCAATTAAAGAACCCTGATCAATGAAATAGACAATTTTAATGGCAGAGTTCTGTATAGATGACACTTCTATTTTTAATTTAGTTTTTCATGAAATTTTATACAATTTTGCCCACCCGTGTTTGAAACCCACGGACCGCTACTCGGAAATATCTCTATACTGGGAAATTGGTCTCTATTGTTTTGAAAATGAGCAAGGTGTTGAAGTTACTGTTACTGTGGCTGAAATGGAAGAGCATGCACTGGATTACATGTGGTTTTAGCAAGATGGGGCCACAGCACACACAGCCCGTTCAACAATTCAATTATGGAATGAGGTTTTTCCGCGAAGACTAATTTCGCAAAATGGCGATTTAGCATGGTCAGCCCGATCTCCGGATTTAACAGCACTAGACTTTTTCTAATGGGGTTTTTTAAATCAAAAGTTTATGAGCTTAATAAGCTCCAAACGATTCAACATCTGAAACACAATATTCGTCTCTGAATTGAAGAAATTCAGCTTGAGATGTTGCAGGATGTCATAAAAAATGACTTAAAAAGAGCCGAAAGTTGCATAGTGAATCGTGGTATATTTAGCCGATATAATTTTCTAATCATAACGAAAACAAAACTTTTTTTATGAAAACTAAAACTACTTATCTTTTCGTTGAACAAAGTTATAGGCAATCAATGGAAGCGGGACTTTTGTCCCTCCCTGTACAATAAAACCCTTAATCACAGAACCATGATTTACTGTTCAATGATAGACCAAATTAATTCGGTACTTTTACGATTCCAGTAGTCAGACTGATCTAGAAATTATTTGAGAGGGTTCCAAAAATTAGGGAGCTACATATCACTAACCGAAGCACCTCTCACATCTTTCGGGTTCGTTTTATATTTTACGAGTTACACATTATGACTACGTAGGTTATTTATATATGTTAAGAAACTTCAAAAAAGGTAATCTCCTAGTATTAATGTATTGATAATATAGGTTGATCTGTTGGAGAACAATCTAATTGAATCAGGGTTTATCAGATAGGCAATACCTCACTTCGAAGTTTTAAAAGAATTAAAGTGCACGGATGAGTCAAAATCAAGATTTTATCCAAACTAGCGTAGTCTAGTTATGAAAGCAAGGTCAGTTGGAATGGAAGATAGGGTGTTGGGATTCTGATAGGATCAGAATACCACGTGATTAAGGCAATCAAATTTAATTGTCAATACTATAAGCTGGTATGGAGCTAGAAATGTTATGCAACGAAATAAAACCGTTAGTAAAAACTATTTTGGAGCCGGTGACAGTTACAGATTCTATAATCAAAAAGTTTAGGATATGAGAATGAATTATCGAGGTTTAGTCTTGTATACATTCGCATAGGACAGTCACAGGTGTATGAACTTTAAAAAGTTAGAGTTTACCAATAAAGGGTTGGAAAGAATCAAATTATTCGATCAACATCTCTCAACCCTCAGCTTTTAAATAGTTATAGGCTTCTTTCGACCAGCGTAAATGTAATTGTAACAAATTAGTTGTATCATGTAGACGTCCGTAAATACCCTAATATCCCTTTTAGATAGTACATGATACACTTTATCTAGTATATGGCTTCAACCGGTCGTATCAGTTCAATTTGAAACACATTACAGTGGTCAGCGAGGCGAATAAGAAGGTTTAAAATTAGAAGTGGTCCAAAACAGTGTCTTATAAATGTGAACAACTCGAAACTAAATTGAAAATCATGTTGATCATGATTTTTTTTTTAATCTAATCTCTAATCTGTTTTGAGGCTCAAGGCACTCCCTACTTGTTCGCGGTTCGCTTATTTACTTCCTTGCTTTTACGCCATAACAGCCAATTCAAGGACGTACGGCTATAGGTTCGATTTTCCTAACTATCTGCACATTGCACAGCGCCGTGTCAGCCTATAGTGCTGAATGGAAGATGGGTCGGTCCATGAGTTCTGCACTCTAACAGGTCATAGATGTGCTTATTACCACCACCGATCGTAATCTCATGGTGAAAAATCCCTTTTGTATCCTGTCCTCATCGGGATTCGAACCCGGTACCTCCCGCTACGACTGCCGCAGCTTTAACCACTGCGTCACCTGGGCGGTTTGAGCATGATTAATGGGCCATATCCGTAATTTAATTGTGCTTTTCTACAAATAGACAGTTGCATGAAGTTTATATTTAAGGGTTAATTGTTAGTAATCTAGCTAGTAGCAGTAAAGAATATACAGATGCTTTAAGGAAAGCGAAAAATTGCAACAAAGATCAAACTGAACAAAACTTTTGCAATTCCGAACTTTTTATTGGATTTGCTTTGGTGTAAACTCTAAAATTAATCTTATGGTCAAATCTGAAAGATTATGGTCACAATGTATCACTTTTGTCTAGAAATTTATTCTGAGAGTATTCATCGTATATGAAAGCATATAGCCCGAAAATGTTTGGTTGATGAGGAGAGTCGTCTTGTTGTTGAGCAACGAAATATAGCCCACAATGAACAGCCGACTCGGTTTATAATTGCAACAAAAAATTAAGCCGTTCTTGCTAGGACAGCTAAACGTATTTGTAGACAGAATGGTGGAAGGCTAAGGTCTTAAGAGTACAACAACTCGGCAATGATCGCAATTAGCGTGTTTTTTTTAAACGAATTGTAGCATACCTTAAGATCTCGGCCAACTGTTCCATATGTATCACAAGCTGTATTTGAATACCTTCAAATACAGACCGCAGAGATATTCATTGATGATCTATTCTATGAAGAATTTACCATGGCCATGCAGAGACTACGAAACTAAGGACTAGGAAACATTTCGCGATGTACACCGGATATTCCTATAGCTCAAGCAAGCCTATGACTCGATCAATCGAGAGAGACTATGGTATGCGCTTGAATATCTAGGAATATCAAACACATACGTAAATCTGTATAAAATGACAGTAACGCAGTTACAATGCTATGGTAAAGTTGAGAACAGGCTATTGAGAACATTTGTAAATACTTCTGGGGTTCGACAAGGAGATGGGCTGTCCCCGATACTTTTTATTCTCATGTTAGAATACATCCTTCGTAAAAGTGAAACATCTCAAGGCAATATCTTATGCCGACAGTCCAATCAACTTTTTGCATATGCAGATGATATATCATTTACACAGATATAATTGTGTGATTGGATTAAATGGCAACGGGGTGAAATAGATACTTGATCCACCAGAACAGTGTTCAGTTTCCGTTGGCCTCAAAATTTACGAGTCTAAAATCAAATATCTGATCTCTGGTTTTCGATATCAAGACGCACTTGATTTCAGTAGCAGTAACCACACGTTTGAAGAAGTAATGAGATTCGAGTATCTTGGATCTCTCATTATTTACGTGTGGGAGAGGATATCAAAGTTCGCTTTGCCACTAGCAAAAGGGCTTTATGTTCTCTTTGTCCACTGCTGAATTCAAAATATCAAGAAGTACGAGAAATCTTCCTACATTCGAGAGGAAACTAGGTCATGCGGGTGATATATGGCCCAAAACGCGACGTTGATGGCACATACCGAGTTTTTTTTCAATCACAAGGTCAAGAATTTAATGCAAATTTTTGATGAAATCGAAGGACAGTGAGTACGATGGCTCGACGGCATGAATAGCGATTAGGCATCTTCTAATTGCTTGCAACAGTATGAAAAGCTAGCTTGTGATCGAAGGTGATAGAGTAAGATTGTTGACATGGTATGGGCCAACAATGGTCTGTAAAACCGGAAAAAAAAATTCATTGTATATATTAAACTTGAACCTGAAAGAAAATCTTTTCAATCAGAGGACGTTGTCGTGCAGAACTAGATTTCTAAATAATGATAGCTTAAACAAAATTTTTAGCAAATCCGAAATGACACTCTGAGTCAAAGAAGATCATTCTGAAATTTGAGATTTGCTCGTAATTCAGTATGTTTGCCAGTGTGATCATTAGTGCTTACCTTTTTCATACATGTCAAATGATACTGCATAAATAAATAAAGAATCCTGCAAAGCACATTTTAAATATCAATCTTTAAAAATTTCCACTACCCTACTTATCAACCAATGTCCAAACCACCCTTGTTTAAAATGAATGTGTATACTTAATTGTTTTTGACCGCCAATACCAGGAGACGATTTAGATTCTCTAATACAGGTGAGATCGACTCTTAGATAAGTGAACCATCACAAAATGGAAGGTGCTTCGGTCCAAAAACAAGCAAATATTTGTACTCGTTCGCATTAAAAACTTGAACTAGAGTTTCATTTGTATATGACCTTTTCGATTGCAGTTGACCTGATTTTGTTCAATTAATTTCGCTTAGTATATCATCTGTCAACCGTTGTGACATGCAAAATTAAAAAAATGTTGAGAAATAGCACACCATCTGCACCTTATGTATAGTATAGTGAAAATGCAATTATAAATTCTTTTATCCAGTTTTGATCATTCCACCCTCACCCAGCATCGTCTTCATTTAATACACTCAATAATGATTGCCATAATGTAAAAAACATCTTATAATATAATTAATGCATATATAGAAAGAATTCTTTCGAATTTATAAAAAGCTTGTCTTCTCGCGATTGGTGTGAGAGGAATTTGAATTTTGCTTGTTTATCGAAAAGTCATATTAATAAACGAATACACGTAGACTAAAGTGGATTCGCGATAGTGTCGAGTTGGTATTTAGAAAAATTTTAGTGTTCAAATTACATATACGATTAAAATTCTTTAAGGATCTTATCATCTTATCTCCCATAAATCATATACAAACAAAACGAAACGCTTCGCAAAGTTTGTTTACATTTCAAAAAACCTTTTTATCTATTTTTTTTGTCTTGTTCATATTCAAACACATAACGCGTTTGATTGTGAAATGTTGATTTACAACTTAAACAAACTACAAAGACATCGCACTTTCTGTATATATACATTATTAATCACCGTCCTTTTATATCTTAAAACAAGAGGAGTAAAGATGCTTTATATATCGCAATCAGTTTCTTCGAGTGGAGAGAAATTTTAAATAATTTTCTTTCTTGAATTAATTCTGCAAATTAAATCTGTTTGCAATTAATTGTCTACATAGACAGCACGAATATAAAATTTGTCACCTCGAATAGCTTCGATTCCTGGTATAAGATGCGCATAGTTATAGTAGTAACAATCAAATCGAATCTCGAAAGGAGGTAGCTCACTGAGTATACGATTAGCATATTAATGGACAGATGAGTAACTCTCTGTGTCAGTGTACTATGTACATAGTGACATGCAATGCAATCGATTTCGAAGGGTTGGCGATTTAAAAATCTTGTAGCTTTGAATGGACAGTGTAGTGGTGAAATGGTTTTGTACAGTTGGTTCTAACTATATAGAGTAGTTGGCACGAAATTTTCCAGGTGTTTCTTGTTGTCTTGACTAAAATATAGTCAGTTTCTGTATTACCATCATTTGGATGCTTGAAGGATAGATAATTCGTTAATAGATTATCTTAATCTGTAACATTCGTTGCAGATTAAGATAATCTATTAACAACATCTATCGCAATCAACAAAAAAATGAAGTGCACACCATTATAAATTAAATTGACTTTGTTGATTTAATTCATGATTTTGATTTTGTCATATTGGACACTTCATTTTTAAGGATTGCGATAGATGTTGTTAAGTAGGTTTACTTAAGCTGCAACGTATGCTAAAAAAAAGTTAAGTTGTTGTGGCTGCTATCGCACACTTAGACCAATTTTGATCCGTTGTGATACCACTCTATACGGCTATAGGTCCGAGTCTTTTCGTAGAACCATCTGCGCATTGCATAGCTCCATGTCAGGCCTATAGTACTGATGGAAGATGGGTAGGCCCAAGGATTCTAAACACGACAGAGGATCCAGATATGTTCATTTTTCACCACCGATCGCACCGCCCAAACAATCGAAGGTGAAAAACCCATTTTGCATCCTGTCTCGAATCGGATTCGAACCCGGTACCTCCTGTTACAACTGCTGCAGCTTTAACCACTGCGCCACCTGGGCGGTTTGCAACGTATGCTACTGGATCTGGTTTCAATTTTAGTCGATTGATTGAGGTTTTGGTTATGTTCCAGAGAGGCATGGAATTATTGTTGAGAATTTTTTTTGATTGAATAGTTTATTATACCAACACCGTTGACTTTGATCATTTGGACCTGGTGGCGAATTTGGCGATTTTTTATGTTTTGTAGATTACTTAACTTTTAGTGTATTGTTGGTTAAAAGGAGAGAAAGGTTAAATGAAGAATTATGTTAATTCGGTGGTACATTCACTTTTCAAATGATCTGTATCCTTTTACTCTTTGAAAATATCATTGAGGTAAATCATTTGGAGAGACTGTCGCCGGTTGTATATTAATGGTTGAGAGAGTTTCTCATCACGCCGCGGTCTCGAGTTCGATTCTCGCCGTTGACCAAAAACTAACATGCATCGGATGATATAGGTATACAGTGAGTGTATGTATAAGCGTTCGTTGGGCTGGCCACATGGTTCGTAAAGTCTCCAAAAGGTTTCAGTTGAGTATTCATTTACAAATTATTCTGTATTATAATTCATGTCTAACTCTCTTTTAATATACGCGAACTACATTCTTGATAACTACAATTGGTCGAGATAAATATATGATTGATGAAAGTAGTTGCGAGCTAAGTCATTACTACTTTAACACATTTGTATAACTGAAATATTTATTACAGGGGCTTCATTCATAGCTTACAGTAGTTAAACTGTAGATGAAATTAATATGTCTTATAGAGTATATTATAATCTTATGGAAATAATATACATATTTTATTTGAAACCTGGAATAATTTTGTAGTTAAAATATTGAAGAAAATTAAAAAATTTACAGAAAAATTCTGTTGGCTATACAAAAATGACAGCAGAAGAAATTCTCTTTAGCGATAGCAGTGCCCCTGGTGGTGAATATAGAAATAATTTTTTCTGCTGAAAATTTTCTGCTACCTTATACAGCATAATTTCCGTATATTCATAGAGATTGGTTCTTTAGAATTAGTCAAGGTCGGGTGTTCTAGATACTTCTATAATACGTCGCTTCAACCAATATAATTTATTAGCTCATAATTCTTATTCGTCAAGTATCTTTCTTGATTATGATAGAGGGATTCTAGTATTCAAAACCTTGCCTAATCAAAATATATTCATCAACCAAACAAAAAAACAACTACTTTTGAGTAATGGAGAAGTGTCGTTGAACTATATGTGAGTATTGCGAAAGTGATGAACTTAGTTGATTTCTGTAATGGTCTAGGTTTTAACTAAAACACTTTTTAAGGTTCCCTCTGTTAATGACTATCAAAAATTTAACCATTAGAAACAAGATAGATTCTAAGATCGATGCTGAGATTTTAATGCCAACGAGTATACTTAAAGTGAGGGTTGCTATTTGTTTATTGGTTTTCAAGTAATTTTTTCCATTTCTAGATTACGACATTGATATCGAGCATCTGCACCTTTTATGGCTCCATGGTACACTTATACTAATAAAAGAATGACACGAGGGTCGACATAATGTTACGAATACATTATGTCGACCCTCGTGTCATTCTTTTATAATTATGAAATATTACCTTGATTAAAAAGTTCCCAGAATACCCACCGAGTGGTCCCATCGTTCCGATTTGAGTTCTGTTTTTTGTTAAGCTGATACATCTGTTGTTGATATTCCCTCTAAATCTTAGCGTCATAGTTTGACATTTGATTGATTTAATGGTGCGTGAACATTGAAAATGTTGGAAAAGTGTTTCGGCAACGATTCTCTAAAGAAAACAGTCGTTTACCAGTGGCACGAGCGGTTTAAAAGTGGTTGTGAGTCAATCGAAGTTAATGAACGCAGTGACAGACCATCGACATCGGAAACCGACGAAAATATTTTTAAAGTAAAGACATTTTGGTTAATGATTTGGGTTTCCACCGTGTAGCAGCAAAGTTGGGGCCAAAAGACCTCAATTTCATGCAAAAAAAAAGACCGTGTTGACGTAGCAAAGGCATGATATGCGAGGCTGAATCTGATCCCACATTCATCAAAAGGATCATTCGCCGAAAAAGACAGAAAAATGGACAGAAAAATCATGGATTATGCTCCATAATAACGCACCGTCGCACAGTGCCATCAGTATTCTTACTTTTTTGGCGAAAAATGCAACAAATACCATCCAACAGTCACCGATCTCATCTGATTTGGCTCCATGAGACTTTTTTCTGTTCAATCGAGTTAATAAACCATTACGGGGAATGCGTTTCACCAGCCGAGAGGATATAATGGAAACGATGGACATACGGAGAACCAAATATACAAAATGTCAACTGTCATTTTGGGAACAGGATGGAATCCTCTGTGTTAATATCGAGCGTGAACATTTCTGACCTACTTAATGTTCCAAATGTGTCACAAGCTGTAATTGAATACCCTCAAATCAGACCGCGGATGTTATTTTCTACGTGGATTTCGCTAAGGCCCATGCAAAGATTAAGGCAAAACTGTTCAAACCAGAATTGATTGCATTAATCGAGAGCTTTCTATAACTGTAAGGATAACTTTGTCTATATTTTGACCTCATTCGCTTGGTATGGCGAAATGAAACTATATCCCAAGAATGGAAAGTGGGCATATGCGTGTCATATATGAACCAAAACGAAAGTGACTTTGGTATAGTGCATGAAATCAAAGAACAACTAGTATGCTGCTTTCGGGAGTTCACCCGGACCGAATCAAATTTTTGACACGATCAGATTTTTGACACGATAGATGATTTGACATCCGTATGTACGTCACATTATGAATTCGGTCGACATGTGATTAAAACTATACCTTAACAGTGTTTGCTTATTTCTTGAAAGGTCAGTATTGCTCGTCAACTCAACTCAATTTCACGTATATCTTTAACGAATCAGTATGAGGTCAGACGATTGTTGCTTAACATTTAATAAATTACCAACACTAACTGTTAATTTCATTTGCACTGATAAATGGATTATTACAACAAAGGGGCATATATAAAAATCAAACCTCAGTGAAACACAGTTTTGTAAATCGAAATTTCTACTACAAATGGAGACATACCATTCAACCAGTTGATGTCTATAAGCGACAGTGCAAAGTATAAGCTCACCATTTTAAACGATTGAATTGTCTGTAATCGATTTCGATACATTCACATAGTACCGTTCCGGTTTCTTCGTTTCCGGTGCTACGTTATCTTCGTTTCTATACGCTTTTTCTAAATTTCTCACCTTTAATCGTTCCGATGGTTCTAGTCTGTATAAAACCAAAAATATATTGACATGTTCAACTCAATTTTGATTTCGAGAAAACGAAGCTTTCCCAATCAGCGACACACCAACCGTGTACCTCCTATGTTGATTGAATAATTTCAATAAGTGATCTGCCTCTTAGCCATTTAAATTTCTATTCAACCAGTTTAACAACTAAATATCTTCAATTATTTCGCTATTTGCTTGTAAGTGAAGAGGGCCACAATGCGTAACATACTTGGGTGTACTTATCGTAACAAACGTACTCGTATATCTTTGGTATAACCGTTTTCCGATTATATTGTTGTTCCACTATATTATATAGGCTTCATGTATCGTTCGACAATTCAGTCAATAGTATTTGGTATCTAGTTCTAACTTTTGTCGTTCCTGCGGAGATTTTTTTTAACAATAAGATGGCTTATCCGATTTACGTAAAACTTCGTTTATAGACAGCTTAGTATTTTATCGTCGCCTGTTGTAGCTTAATCTTTTCATGCCGCGGTCTCGAGTTCGATTCTCACCGATGACCAACAATAAACATGCACCGGATGACATAATAAGCGATTGTATGTAAAAACCATTCGTTGGGCTGTGCACCAATCGTTAAAATGGTTCGGAAGGTCTTAGTTGAGACGTGGTTAGAGTCTCTAAGCCATAGGTTATAAATATTTTATCAGAACACCTTTATCATAAGTAATTTTCAAATTAAAGCAATCGTAGTAAAATTAGATGTTTCAGTGAAAACAATTGGTGAGTTGAAATCTTCTGTATAAATCACTTATCTGATGTTGACCTGAAAAGCTATACCCGTTTCATTTGTTGTGCCATCAAAATCATGGATACTACGAGAAGTCTAACATGGACTAATTTTCTATCTCAAGAGCACCCAGACGGTTTCAGGAAACTAGTATCTTCAGTCGGAAGCTACATACTGCCGATATTGAGGAACACCTCACATGTTTGACCGATATATTGTCCTAACTTCACTACGAAATCACCATCTCACTAGAGTCACTTTGTTGTAGTCAAGTTCGAAATGTAGTTGTTAAGTCTGATTTCCATTATGAACAAAATTTTGTCAGTATTTTTTACTGAAAAAACCAAAGCGAGAAAAAAATTAAAAATGCCATTAGAGTGACAGAGATCGTTTTTTACTTTTTTCTTTTTTTATAGTGGATATATTTTGACAGATGCGTGTAACATAACCACAAAATTTCAATTTTTTTTTTTGAAAAAAAAACAAAATACACATTTAAAAAAAATAAACTTAACATAATTATTCGTTATTTCAATTATTTTCACAATTAATTAAGATGAATGACATAAAACGAAATGTTAAAATTATGAATTGACCATAAAAAATCATCCATCTTTATTTTTCCTATTAAATATATCTCCAGTACTGAATAAAAATAATATAAAAATAAAAATACTTCGAGTGTTGTGTGGATCTGCATACCGAGTGGATGTGTTTTTGTCTGCTCGGTGTTTCTATAATTAAATTAAATAAAATAAATGCGTTGTGTGTGTGTGTGTGAAGTTGAAAATCTAATTACAGATGATGACACTTTTTATTAACTCTACACTTTGATTCATGTAAACAATAAATTACAAATGTACATTAATACTAAATTAATATCTTTTTATTCTTGAATGGTCTTTATTCTTTTATGCCTTGATCTCAACTGGAACAATCTATGCTAACGGTAATTCATTTCGATTATTACCCGGCATGCATTTTCTACTACAGTGAAATTTCTCCAATATAAATTATTATATAAAAATTATTCAGCAATTCAGCATATCTGAATTCCAAGATTACAACAATTCGGCCATCCTGTAAGAGATGGCGTCCTCGTCATCTATAACTAAATTCATTTTTATTAGCAAGGACTCAGATCAATTATAACAATATACATATTTTCGTAAGTAATTCAACCGGATTGTGTGTATGTTAAATTGGTTGAAGTCCCTACTTTACAAATTTATTCATTATTATTTTTAATTTCAAATTAAATATTATTTTATCACACTATTCTTATAATCTACTATTATCGCCCATTTTCGGCTGAATGCACCAACTATAATACCATTTTCTTTTCTATGAACGACTTGATTTAATGTACCAAACAGAACTGCATTTGCGATAATATAAATCAATTTCACTTCTAAACAATTATGTTACTTAACCTAGAATTTAATTTTATGCTGTTCGTGTATCGATCGTCTCAATCTAAATCTATGTCTAAACTACATCAAGTATGAAAGTTATTACATTAATTTGTCCTTACGTTTTACAATTTTTAAGCGATCAATTGGAAGTATTCCCTTATATACTCTGGAGGACTGTGATTCTCCCTCAATATCTTGAATTAGATATCTATCATTACCAATTGATTTCACAACTTCATACGGACCACGGTACTTAGCCACCATCTTCCTACTTTCTCCACTTGCGGGTGGTTCGCTACGGACCATAACAATATCGCCTTCTGCCATTTCTGGTGCAGCTCTCCTATTTTTGTCAAATTGATTTTTGATAACTATTCTATTGTTTTCTAATAATTCTGCTACGTCATCGTTGCCCTGTTCAACGTTTAATTCCTTATTTAAACTCATAATTTCTATCGTCAGGGGATTGTCTTTAAATATAACCGGTTTATATTTGAATATTATTTCCGCTGGTGTTCTCTTTGTCACCCGATGTACAGCGTTATTAATACTCAGTTGCAATTCGAGCAACTTTTCGTCCCAGTCTAAACATTCAACACCGTCACTCATACAAGCTAAACTTGTAGTCAATGTCCTGTTTACAATTTCCACTTGCCCATTGGAACGAGCACTACCACTTGCCACCTTGACATGAGAAATTTTGTATTCGTCCAAAAATTTCTTGAACAATTCCGATGTAAATGCAGAGCCTCGGTCGCTAATAACCTTTAAAGGTTTTCCGTAATGTGACATATATAATTTCATAAAAATGATTGTTTTTTCTGACCCAACCATCCGTCATTGCGCCTAACACAACATATTTACTATAACCGTCAGTTATGACTGCTACATACTTATTTTTATTTTTAGTAGTGACGTAAGGTCCCACATGGTCAATATGAATAGTAACGAATGGATCTGTACCTTTTTCCAATGGATGTAGGAAACCTGGTTTCTTACCCGAGGTTGTCTTATAATATATACAATTAATACACCTGTTTATATATTCTGACACAAATTCTCTTAATTTAGGGAAGTAATAACAATTCTTGATTTTTGCCAGCGTTTTATCGATTCCCATATGTGCCACGCTTTCATTTCCATCCCTAACAATGTCAAATCGGAGACATTCCGGTACAAACAATCTCCATTTATTTTTCGTATACTTATAAACTCTACTTTTATACATAGTGAACTTTTGATGTGTAGCTTCGTCACCCTCTTCTAATTTGTCTCGAATTTTTAGAATATTATTATCCGTTCTCTGAAGAGCTGCTACCCAATCAGTGTTAATTGAAATACCCAAACTGACTTTTGAGTTGGTATCGCTTCCACAAGGTGCATCACAGAATGGGTTTCTACTTAAAGCATCCGCTACCTGATTAACTCGCCCTTGAATGTATTCTATTTTAAAATCAAATTCTGAAATTCGCATAAACCATCTAGCTATTCGAGGGTTCAAGTCCCTTTTGTTCGATATTAACTTTAAACTATTACAATCTGTTCTTATAATAAATGGTTTTCCGATTAAATATATTCTAAATTTTTCTAGCCCTACGACAATAGCTAACGCCTCAAGCTCTATTGATGAATATTTAGATTCCTCCTTTGAACACTTGCGACTATAAAAACAGATTGGCTTATACACTTCGTTTCCTTGTTCCTGATATAAAACCGCCCCTATACCTACGGAACTAGCGTCAGTGTGCACCTCGACTTTTGCGTTAGGGTTGTAAATTTCTAAAACAGGCTTCTCGGTTAGTTTTTTCTTTATACATTCGAATGATTTAACCTGTTCTGCGGACCATGTAAATTTGTTATCTTGTTTTAACAAATCCGTTAATGGCTTTGCTATTACAGCAAAATTCGGTACGAACCGCCTAAAATAACTTGCTAAACCTATAAAACTTCTAACTCCTCGAACATCCGTTGGAACTGGAAAACTTCTAACACTTTCGATCTTCTTCGATCCTGGTTCAATTCCATTTGACGAAATTTCAAACCCTAGATATTCTATCTTTCTATAAAAGAAACGACATTTTCCTAAATTCAGCGTTAATCCTGCATCTACAATTATACCTAGAATTATTTCCAACCTTTCTAATCCTTCTTCGATCCTAACAGATGGAATAATTACGTCGTCTAGGTAAGCCATGGCAATAGTGTAACCTAAAACATTATTTATAAGTCGTTGGAAAACTGCTGGGCTATTACAAAGTCCAAAAGGCATTCTTTTAAACTGGTATTGTCCGTCGGGTGTTACAAAAGCTGTCTTTTCTTTCGAACCCGGCTCTAATGGCACCTGATAATATCCACTAGCTAAATCTAACGTCGTGAACCATTTATTACCCTGTAGTCGATCTATCTGATCATCGATGAGTGGCAGTGGAAAATGATCTTTCACCGTCTTACGATTTAAGGCACGGTAGTCTACACATAATCGCATATCTCCGCCTTTCTTGCGTACTAAAATAATTGGACTCGCGTACGGGGAAATGCTATCTTCAACTATATCGGCATTTTTTAAATCATCAATCATATCACTGACCTTATCCCTTTCTAACTGAGCTAACCTATACGGCCTGTAATAAATCGGTACCTCATCGTTCAAGATTATCTTCATACTAGTTTTATTGGTGCACCCAACCTGAAAAATATTAAGAGCGATTGCATTTCTATATTTATTTAACAATATCAATAACTTATCTAAATTTTCGCCAACCAGTTCGGTATTGATCATCTCCTTGGTAATTATTTCCCGAGATTTCGTATCTGCATTCTGTTTTTCGTCTGCCACTTTTATATCAATTTGATTTATTTTATGTTCCACGCAGACTTCACCTCTAGTAATGTTGGCTTTGTTTTTAATTAATAAATCTCCTTCGGTCAAATTTAAAATTGGTAAAATTGTTTCACCTTTCACGTTTGTTTTAATTATACAACGCGGAATCATTTCACCACTCTCTCTAATTCCTCCTTCAATGCACAACTCCTTATCCAACAAATCCGTAAGAACTTTAACATGTCCAACATAGTTCTTTGGAATAACCGTATCCTCTTCGGCCCTCAACATAGCTTTTTGTTCGAATAAACTCTCAAGACTTCCATTTTCACTAGAGAACACTTTCAATCCGCTCGAATCACTTATTATTTTTACATGTTTCTGCTCCGTAAATTGATGTCCAACAAGCAACGGGATATTTTGAGCATAATCTGGTACCACATAAATTTCAACTTCGGCTTCGATTCCATCTATTGTTAATATTGATGTCAATACGCCAATCGGATTTACTTTCCCTTCGCCATAACCGGTCACACTTGGTAATTTCTTCTTGAAATAAGTCAACTTTAATCTCTCGGCTTCCGACTTTTTCAGCAATGTCGCCCCACTTCCCATATCCACATAACAATCAATTTGTTTATCTCCAATAAAACCCTTTTTGATATATTTAGCATGTGAATTAGTTTGAAGATGATTTACTCTTCTTTTTTCAACCACTGGCGCACTACCATTCTTTGTATCAATTCCTGGACAGTTATTGGCAAAATGTCCTTCCTTTTGACATTTGAAGCACCTATTCGATTTTTGATTTTTATTCGGGCACTTTGCAGCACTATGTCCTTTCTCACGACATTTAAAACAACGAAGGTTATTAATACTTCCCAGATTCTGTTCTAGTTTTCGATTTTCACTTTTGAAACTTGAATCTTTATTCCCCTGGAATTTTCTATCGATATACTCGCTTGCTTTTACCAACTCACACAACAGCTCAGAAGTTTTATTGTACCGACTCAATGGACCCAAATAATCCCGAAAACGATCATTATTTAGACCACGTACAATCCATTCCATTATATCATCCTCGTGCATTCTGGCTTTGTTGCATAAGCTCAACTTTTTATAAAAATAATCGATCACACTTTGATTGAATTGACGCTTATATGTTTGAGCGTCCAACGTTAACTTAATTGATGACTGTAATACGGGAAAATTGTCCATCAACAATAATTTCCACTCATCCCAGGAAGTAAGTGAACTACGAAGACTATCCTTCCGTAACTTAGCATTTCCTTTGAGCCGCGCCAACGTATAATGCACAATTGCCACTTCATCCCAATTGTATAACATTCCAAATTCCTCCATTTTATCTATAAACTGGATCACGTCTATATTACCATCCACTGGATCAAACTCCGGAAGGGTTTCCAGCATATTTGCAAAATATCTGGGTGTTTCACCCTGATTCATCTCCACGTGGTCATAACCAAACTTTTTGTACGCCTTTTTAGAACAATTGCCGTTAGAAAAATTATCTTCGACTTCCCGATTTTTATCCGCGCTAACAAACTTGTTCACATTATCTTCCGAGCTGTGCTCACTCATATTGCCGCACTTTTGCAATGAATTTCGCCACTCTAAATAACCAATAACACGATTTGCCAATACACGCCAGACAATAAAAAAAACACTACACGGTTTCGAACAATCTATCCAACCAACAATCGTTTATTCGCACGTATTTTCGATCCCACTTCTGAAATTGATTCTACACTTTGATTCATGTAAACAATAAATTACAAATGTACATTAATACTAAATTAATATCTTTTTATTCTTGAATGGTCTTTATTCTTTTATGCCTTGATCTCAACTGGAACAATCTATGCTAACGGTAATTCATTTCGATTATTACCCGGCATGCATTTTCTACTACAGTGAAATTTCTCCAATATAAATTATTATATAAAAATTATTCAGCAATTCAGCATATCTGAATTCCAAGATTACAACACAGATGAGTATCACTATTATATTATATTATTATATTACATTTCATTATATATTATTACATAGTATTATATTTTATTTTATATTTTATTTTATTATATTATATAGTCTGTTCTTGTTTCTCCGTTATATATTATAGTATATAACGTTTTGTCTTTGTATTCTATATACATCATTTTCATATCCACATCACAATATTCCGTTGGAAACGATCGCATGCGATATGTCTTTCGTTCTGTCTCGTTTAGTTACCTCATTCCCCATCCCATAATTCGCTCTTCATATAGAACGCTATATATTCCCCTTTCCTTTTAACAATTTTTAATATTTTGTTTTATGTATGTATCAAAGCATACAGTAAAAGAGATTTTGGAGATTTAAATTTAACGCGATCACTGCCATTGTGTGATCGTTGTAATGGCGACTATATATATTCAATGTAATTGGCGACTTACATTTTATTTTTATATACGTTGGTATTGTGTATTCTGTGTGTGTTGTATATACATCATTATTTGATGTTGAAAACGCAAATACATACATTACAGTCTACATTTGAACGTCCCATGTATTAATGTTATGTATATAACATATTTTTCGTTTCGTCCATCAAAACTCCTATCCTTCTCTTTCCTATGTTGGTTAGAGAATTTTTATTTGTTTTATTTTATATTTTGTGCAGGTGTTCACTTGCACGGAGAAAAAAGAACAACAAATTGTTTTAAATATATATATACAAGTATCCCTCGTTTAACGCGGTACTTATACAACGCGTTTTCGATATAAAGCGATTTGAAATAAATAATCTGTTTCAGTACAACGCGAAATTTCTTCTTTTATAGCGCGAATCTATTTAACGCCCAAACCACTTTTCATGAGATATAATGTTTGAAGACAGTGAAACAGATCAGTCCTGATCCTGAACAACAAAATGAAGTTTGTTAATTAACTTTTAATTTTTTCAGTTTGGTTTTAAATATTATAATACACATGTTAGTATGTACATACATTTATATCGGTAAATACAGAAAACCTTCCATATTGATGGATTTGCTATTCAAAAGTTTTTGAAATAATGCTTTCATATTTGTATCTTATATCAAATTTGAACTAAAGATTATATCTATAAGACTATTGAGGTTTTAATGTAGCGCCATGTATATTAATGGTAAAGGGGACTGAAGATTGTTTAAATACGATCTACGATCACTACCACTATACGATCATTATATTGACGATAATATATATGATCGGTAAAATTACCTATTTGTTGGCGAGATTTGAATTGAATAAAATGTTGAAGTTCGATTTAGCAGATGCTTGTTCATATATTAGGATAATCGTGTTTTAAAGGAACGGTTAATATTCCTCTTGATTTTATTTTGTCAATAAAGTCCACAATTTTGCTCTTGGGTATGTACTTGACATACCTTCATATACCATAGTATGTTGTTCTCTTAAATAACTTTTGTCTTTATTTCTATGGAAAACACTAATTTATTTAAATAATTTTGTTTTCTTTATTCATATAAGTGTAAATGAATAAGATTTCTTGAGTGACATTCTTAACATTGGATGGGGATCACTTGACCGGTGGTCTCGACCAGAGAGTTTATTTTACTTTAATAAGCAGCTTCTTTGTGCTGTATAATAATTCTATTACAAACTATTAAACTTTCTGAATCGGACGGCCGCTTTGGTGATTTTTTTCATTGAACTGTAGTGTGTTATACAAGAATTCTACTTTTGTGTATTGTGTGATTGTTTGTTGTAAAATCTTAAAACGGACATAAAGATAGAATGTGTGGAATGGAATGATCGATCAGGTTAGCTAATTATGACCGCACTAAACTATTTATTTATTTAAATAGTTTCCCTTACAAACGAATTGACAATGTATTAGATCATCATATTGTATATAGAAATGCTGTCGGGTCATTACGAAAATTTATATTCCCCACGCGTTAGATGGTGATGGATTGGGAATTATAGGGACACATCTTTAAATACAGCATATGATGAGATGACCCAAAGATGTTTTTTAAAATACTCCAGTTTAACTGTTGAGGCGATACGAATACATATGATGAATTTAGAATGGTCCTAACCTATCCAACTAACAATAATAACAAACTCAAATCCAAATGTGAAAATGATTATACTAACAATATATAATAATTTACTAATATGTAGTTAGCAATGACTCTGCTGTGGATTATCACCTTAGTCGTTTCTGTGATTGTTTCCTTTTCCTAAACCTTATATGTTGAGATGCAAGCAGGGACTGGGCCCGCATAATTTTGGAGTAAAAATTCTCAGATATCTATTTGGAACTCTGCTGAATATACTCCAGGATTATGGTAACAATCTCAGATTCACCGTAACTGGTTGGCTTGTACTTCTCCTATCATATCATATCATATCATATTAGTACTGAATAAAAATACTTCTCTTGATATATTTTGACAGTACTGCTATAATAATTTTCTCAGTAACCATAAAAATTTATTCTACTGAAAATGTTTTTTATTTCTCTTGCACTTTAAGAAAAATTATATTTTTATCCTACTTTGAGTATTTTGTCAGTATATTTTTCATAATGGAAATCAGGCTTTAGTTAATGGAAAATCAGAAAAGGTTAAGGCAACTGGTTTAGGCCGTAGAGGTGGTCTGACCGCTGAACGATGTATCAAGAGCATTCTCTTAACTTATGTAGTACCCTATACGGGAATATTTCTTATTGAAGCAGTACAATTCGATAAACTGACTATTACTTCGTCCATAATGATATTTAACAATGAAACTTTCGATTGTAATGAAACGAGACCGAATTTTTCTGAAAGTTGATGCGGCTACAATTTACCGACAAATAATTCTTAGACAAAATATTTTCAGTTAACAAATTAAATTCGAATGACGAAAGGGGTTGAATGTAAATTTTTGTCGTATATTAAATATTAAATAGATTTTCCCAGCTTACCTGTTTTTTAAATAGCATAGCACGATATAAAGGCATTAATTTGTTTCCGGAATCCAGTGACACGACTGATAAAAAATATGGATTTTTCTCGTTATCAATTCCAACATAGTTCTGATGTACTGTAATAGATGTTTAATGAAAAGCATAAATATGTTGTTCTTGGAATATGTATGCTGTTAAAAACCACTTACATTTTCCTAAAAAGTATTTAAAATACCAACGTGTTTGATGCTCAGGATTTTCTAGTATTGGTGTGCTAGGTGATCCAAATACCTGTAATCAGTAAAATAATTTTTGTTTTAACATCATTCTGAGTATATAAAACATAAGATATTCAATAATTCTTTCATTCGGAAACTGACGAGATACAATAGAGAAAAGTACATTCTTTTCCCTATATATGGTGTTGCCATGTTACAATTCTATTTTTGTTTCTTGTCAGATGATAGGAACCATATACGGTATTTTAACGAAATATAGTAAAATTATCAATTCTATTGTAGATAAAACCTTAACAGTGTGTGTATGTTTACATAATTTATGTTGGCTTCCTTAAGAAATATGCATAATACATAATATGGTTTATGATTATGTTGAGTTCATAAAAACAAAATGATAAGGTTATTTTGACAACACTCATATATGTGCCACTGAATCCAGAAGTTGAATAAGCCTCTTCTTAGAAAAATATATATGGCTTAGTTCTTAAAATATAAGACACTGGGTGGTTATAATTATCTCTGGTTAGATGGAAGATTTTCCAATTTATTAGTTATATATCTGTTTTACTGTGTCTAATAAATAACTGGAATTCGATTTATGATAGCAATCAAGGACGATGGACTTAATCAAGCGGAATAGTTGCCTATAGTTATCTATAATATTACTCTACATTATCAGACAAACAATCTTCATCGTCTTTGCTATATTTTTTTCCATCTCCAGCGTTGCATACCATATATACATATAAAAGCTCAAATAATTATGTTTTGTTGGATTATGAGTCTTCAAAAGTAATAGACGATGTTTTTACGTGAACATATAAGGATATCTAGGTGTGTAATGTCCTTGTACATATACACTTATGTTCTAACGCTCCGTTTCCCAATGAGTCATGGTAGATTGACAGTCAATGTAATTATCTTACGTTGATAGGCATTTTGTTTTGATTTCCAAAATATTAATCGAATAACCAAAAGATTAGGTTAGGTTGAGTGGCTGCTTCAGCACACGTCTCGCACCTTACAGTTTTCGAGATCAGAGAGGCAGTCCATTAAGCACTTATTCAAATATTCATGTCTTTTGTGTCCCAAAGCCGGGCATGAGCATAGGAGATGGACTACCGTCTCTTCCTCCTCCTCGTCCATACAGCTTCTGCAAAAGTCATTCACTTTTATACTTTGCCTCCTCGCATGTTCTCCAAGTAGGCAGTGTCCTGTTAGCATCCCTACGGTCGTTTTAAGTTCACATCGTCTTAGAAAGATAAGTGTCTTTGAGCCTTGCTACTCTACATGAGAGGGTGTTCGTCCATCTATCGTTTGCTGAGGCACAATCTTGAGTGTCTTAAAGGGCTTCCCAACTTTTCCCTTTCCAGTAGCAGTTGAAGAGTTGTACCATGCCTCGCTAGAACGTCCGCTCTGCAGTTTTCCATGACGTCCGAATGGTCGGGGACATAGACTATATGAATGTTGAAATGCTCACTCATCTCATTCAGAGACGAGTGGCAACCCAACGTCACTCTAACTGTCCACATTAATTGCGAGATCAGTCAAGGATTCAACATTATGACCAGTTCAGCACCTCTTCAATGGCTATCATCTCTGCCTGGTACTCTCTGCCAGTGATCAGGTAAACGAACTGCTATATCTATTTCTAATTTATCACAGAAGACTCCAGCGCCTACTTTACCGTGTAGCATGGAGCCACCCGTAAAGAACTGCAATGCTTTCGTTTTCGCAGCCGACCCGCTTCTCCAAGATTCCCTTGAGAGACAGATGGTTCGGAACCTTTTCTCGAAGCAAAAAGTCGGTAGACTAGACCCAAGCATGTGATTGATTAAGCCACTTACAGGGTATTTCACTCCTATGAACGACCATCCCTCCTGAATGACATCCGTCTCTACATTGTTAAAGGCGGCCTCAATATCAAAGAACGCCACCATACAAAAATCTTGCCATAATATTGATTTCTCAATTGTACTTACCAGGGCATGCTGAGTCCAGTCACTAGGCTTTATTTTTTAGCGAATGTAGATATTAATCAGCCTTTCCAAGGTTTTCAATAGAAAGGATGATAGTGTTATTGGTCTTAAGTCTTTTGGGTAGCCATGTGAGCATTTAACCGCTTTCAGAATAAGAAGCGTAAGGAACCTGTCCATTAAAGTCCTACATAAATCATAAAAGATATAAGCAATATAGGTGCTAAAAACATTCGGCGATGGTTGCGTTCCTTCCGAAATACCTGTTTCTGTTTTGAAACATAAAGATAACTTGAATAACCTCATTATTTAAAACTATAGGGATAGAAGTGATGTATCATGTTATAGAGGTTTGACGTCGATTTTATCTATACCCAAATGATTTGAACCTGTAATATTTATTATTCCTTCAAAGAAATGGTGCCTCGACATGTTTCGCCGTACCAACATGGCTTCATGCAAAAGATATCAACTTCTACAAAAATTCACCAGCAGCAGAATCAAAGTTATTAAAAGCCACAAGCAAGTTGATGTGGTGTACACAGACTTTGCCAAGGCGTTTGACTCCATTAGCCATTGTAAGGCACCAGAATGGTTATACTCATTTGGGTTCTCAAACAACTTTGTGGCGTGGTTTAAATTTATGTGGGGTTTTATTAAACGATGGACGGGAGATATTTATGACCTGAAGACAATCTGAATCTGTATTTCGCATACGTGCGGGCGCAATTGGAATACGCTGTTACTGTTTGGTGTCCTTTTTATGATTACAAACATCAGTAAACTAGAGGATATTTAGAAAAAGTGTATCCGTCACTTAACTTGGAATAGTGGTTGGGAGTATGATCACGAATTAAAATACCATGAAACCAGCAGCGCTTAGCACCATATCTGGAAAGCTGCAAAACAAACAACATAGCAACTCTGGAAAAAACGTGAGCTTTAAGCCGTGAGCTCTGGGAAAAAACTGAGCTTTAAATATAGTTTACATATCTATTCGAAATTTTTTTACATACTCTTAGAGAGTAATTTTACAATGATTAATAGTGGTATTCTGTTGCCATCAATTATCGATGTAATATTACATCAAAAACTTTTTAGAGTGTACTCAGTTTTTACAAGTTGATTCTAATGAAAGGATACCTTAAAACGAAGATTGAAGCAAACATTGCTTCTTCCTGATTTTAATTATTATTAATTAATATTTTATGACTACTACATCATTTTTAATGTCAAGTCGTATTTGTAGACTTATTTATATAAATAAATAAATAAATAGATATATGATACCAAGAACAACGTTGATGGCACATACTGAATTCTATCCATTTAGAAGGTCAAGAATTAAGTGACAATTTATAGCACAGTGAGAACGGTGCTGAGAGATTTAGTATAAATGGTGATCAAAATCAAAGATGTCAGATTTGTGAGACGGTTCATGCCAGAAATGGTATTTAAAATCATTACACCAGATACAAATATATTATTTTGGTGGATCATTGGAGGCACAGAGCTTTTTGATGAATCATGTATATTCTATATTTGGCAAACACAAAATTAGCTTCTAATAAGATAAATCAAATGGGAACGATTAATCAAAAATCTATCACGGTAGATATTCGTATATATCGTTAGATTAGGCCACACACACACGTACCCATACATACATTTAAAATTTTAATTGAATTCTAAACAATTTTGTAATATAAACTCAACCTATAGTTAATGTGGATAAACACATATGTATAACAACTCACCTCATCCTTTTCTGCTAGTGATTCACCATTTTCTAAACGAAAACGTCGACAATTTTGATCTAATCCATCTAAATCTGTTTGCGGAAACTGGGTTATGTGGTTGATTGTTTTTGTTGTTGAGTTGATGTTTATGTTCCAATTTACCAAAAATCACATCGTTGTCGTCGATGAAGTTGTTGATTTTATGAAAATAAAAAAAGGAAAAGCTCGTTAATTATATTTTCACGTAAAATTTATAATTGATTTATTAAAAATGTTAAAATGTAAAATATAATGGGTGTGGTGGGGTGAGGTGGTTTATGTTTTGTCGATAAAAATAATAATAAACTACTTTATGGAAATATTTTTAAAAGCTCGAGGATATTTTTACGAGTGGTATAAATTGAGTGATTTTTTTTGTGTTGATACAAGACATAATTCGATTTGTATCATTACAGTACTTGATACATAATCGACAATACAATCGTGCTTAATCAATCACCCTGTGGCTGATAAGAGTGCTTTGAAATATATATTAATCAACATAGACAAAAGTTTAAATATTTATATTGTGTTATTTAACAAAAGCACCGAAAAGTTTATGTATTTTTATGAAACAGATCCGCTGTCTCTTGTGTATTGTGATACGTAGACTGAACTGTGTTTTGAAAAAATAAACTTTCTAAGTTGAGATATACGAGTACGAGAAAAGCTAATGTGTATATACATATATAGCATTAAGCTTTATAATAACACAATAATAATAAATAAATATTTAAGAAAGAATGAGGAAGTTCTTTATTCCAGTGCTTTCTTTGAGTATATAAACGAGTACTGTTGTGTGCGGATAAACGAAAATATTCTATTGTTGTGCTGATGCATGTTATGTGAATTCGATTGGTTTCGGTGATCGCAGTGAAGTGAAATAATTTTTTGTAATAAATTGAATTGAAAAATTAATGAATTTTTATGTATTTGTTATCGTTTGCATTTCGGCAGCATTGTTGTGAAGAAATGTGGAAATGTTCGAAACATTATTCAATTAAAAATGGTTTTTCATTGGTTCAACATATTGTGAATCTGGCTTTGATTGTCATCATGATGTGAGGATAAAAACATTCATTTTTTCCTTAGCTGCAACGGATCAATCTATATTAACGACCAACGTTAAAGCCCAATCTCAGTTAAAAGTTACCCAGTCATATGGCTAAGGTTTGTTCCTCTACTTTTTGCAATTAACGATGTCCAGTCTGCTTATAAAACATGTATATACTTAAACCGTTGCTCTTAGCTTTTGCCCTAACTATGACTAGTGTATTAAAATAAAGGGGCCCAAAAATATACACTCAATACTTCCGATCAACTTTGATGTAACGAAATATCTTTCCAGCAATAGATTAAATAGGATTTTGTTCAAAACCGACAATTATAGACTTAATTCACTACACCTTATCGAAAACAGGAGATGGGTGTATTATTCTCTCTATTTACTTTGCTTTGTTCAATATTTTTAATTAGCTTGGGAGTTGCAAACTAGGAATTATTACAGCAGATATTTTGCACCTCAGCTTTTTTTGTTTAACCTCCCGTTAATCTATGAGCCATGAATAGTAAAAACATTATTTTTCGTTAAGTAATATGAGATGGTTAATCTCTAAATTAGTGGATGAATATGTAAATACATTAAAAAAACTTCTGTGGGTAGCAATAATTTCACGATCATGTGAGTTCGGGGTTCGGGTCATTGCAATATTGAAGGCAACGAGATAAGAGACTCTTTCGTAAAGGCTTGGTCCAACTGACGCGGTTTAACGGTCTCACGTTTGTCAACAGCAATAATTCTATAAACCAAGATGCCTTAAAAATGTTGAAAAATGGAATTTAAGTTGCACTTATCACACGGTTATGGGCAATTCAATGATTATCTACATCAACTTGATCTAGCTCTACCATATAGTCCTGACATTGAAGATGGGACTGCACGCGAATTCTAACTTCAACTGGGTCTCAGATGAGTTCATTCGCACCACCGATCGCCCAAACGATCGATGGTGATCGTTCCTTTTCGCATCCTGCCCCTATCGGGATTCAAACCCGGTACCTCCCGCTCCACGCCGCAGATTTTTCACCACTGCGCAACCTGGACGGTATTGCATATCTAATGAACCTGCTAACTTCTCATATAGTTCGGCTGTAAATATTTTACTAATAATTTTTAGACTCTGATTGATTTGCATCTGTCCTACTGTGGAGACTGCTCAATTTTGTTAGTTTTACAATTCGCCAATCCGAATTGTTATAGAACCCTGGTTTGCACCGTAGGGATTAGGGCCACTTGTTCTAACCAATTTGAATAATAGTTTTACCAATTTTGAAAACAAATGGTAACAGCATCTTTGTGCTCTCTTGGAGCTTATTGAGAGAAACCTAACTGTTCTTGAAACAAGTGTGAAAGGTTAAATTGAAATATCTCGGATATTATTTGATCTTGATATTTCGTTAGATAAAACGTCCACTAAAGAATTTGGTTGCTACTGTTTCTCATTTCAGAGAAATATAGACAGTCTCAAAGCTGCGAACATCATAATAATTTTTACGAGTTGTTAAACTCAATAATCTTTTATATTTCAGAATAGTTAGCTAAGTAAACGTTTTTATGGAGTTGGGTGGTATCATAACCGAGGTTATCTCTAAAAACTAGCAACGATAAGCCTCAAATCAATTGTATTTGGACTGTAAGTTATCGAAGTTCCGCAACAATGTGTAAAACGGATTACTTACGGACCGCATGATGCAATTATTAAAGTGTCGGCGATTGAGCGGAATGTATCGGAGTCGAATCCTAATAGGGGTTGGGTGCAAAAGCAAGTTTTCTTGTTTGAGTACGACCAGCGTCGTGTAATGAACACATCTACGACCCCCTCTTGAAGTGCAAAATTCATGAAACGTCTTCCATGTAATTATAGGCCGACATGAAGCAATGCAATGAGCAGATGGTCTAGGTAAATCGTACCTATAGCCACACATCTCTAATTTCATTCCATACTGCTATTAGAGTAAACTACAAAAGAGCTGGTAATACTTCGGCCCCAAAACAGATAGTTGAGAAAGAAACATAGAAACAAATACCATAGATTAATGGTAGCGGAATTTAGTCTAAAAACATGTAAACTGTTTCTTCTACACAGACACCAGACGTTTTGTCTATATAGGCAGTGAGAGATTCCTTTTGTTAAAATCAATTTATTACAAAAGCATTGGCGATGTGTAATCGATTGTGTTGTAAGGAGATACGATATGAAAGGCATGGTAATGTTCCTCTCAAATGTCAGATTCAGACAAGATTTAGGCATATAACACTTTCGTTGGGATTAACCTGTTTGTGATGGAATGAATTGGAGATTAGCGAAGAGGTTGGTTTGGAAGTTTCGACAAAGTACAATAAGTAGAGTTCAGGGGACAGTATATAAGAATGAGAGAAATGGATGGTATACATAAGTACACTGAACCAAATGTATCACTCAATATAACAAATTTTAGTGACAAAAATATTGATAAATATTTGTCAGTACTTTTATTGTTATTATGAAAAAATTATTTCATTCTGATAATTTATTTTCATTTCGAATTAGAATATTACAGTTATACCTTCATTTATATTTTTCAACAAAAGTATAATTTTTTATTATTCTTAATGAACATTATTCTTAACAATATTTTATCAGTATGATAAAAATGTATTCTATATGATAAATTTATAAGTTTGTCTTAAATGTTCTAGCTGATCAGTTTGCTATCAAAGTGAACGTCAATCTAGATCAATAAGAAAAAAGAAATTTGCGAAAATGACCGATATATTCGCGTACATTATTGTAATTCGCTAGCACTGAACGTACTCGACTGAAAGTATATATATATATATGTATATATATATATATATATATATATATATATATATATATATATATATATATATATATATATAAATATATATAAATATATATAAATATATATAAATATATATAAATATATAAATATTATATATATATAAATATATATATATATAAATATATATATATATATATATATATATATATATATATATATATATATATACATATATATTATAATGGCACGTCAGATCAGGTAACATACACCTGAAGAGAGGTGGATTTGATCTACTCGATCGCACAGCTATTAAATATGACGTCATCCAACACATCGAATATATTGATAAGGAATTTTTCAATATGAATGTAATTTTGGGCAGTTTGAACAATTATTTTTTTCAGTGAATTGATATATATTTTTTGTGGATGTTCCGGAATGGAGATTGATCTTATCATCTGCCACAGAAACCACAACGAGACAAACATCATTAATTGTAAAAATCAGGATTGTATTCGGTTACATCTGAGATCCTCAAATTGATAATATCCGGAATGGCTTCAAGAATAAATGAACTGAAAAAAATAATTGTTGGAACTAACAAAAATTACGATCACATTGAAAATAACCTTATCAATATACAACCGATCAAGATTTCTATCACTGAGATTTACGAATTTATCACCAACCAAAAAGTTAACATATATATTATCAATAAGAAAGTGAATTTTAATAAATTTTTTATTTAATAATTCCGTTAACTTAACTTCATATGTTTCAGTAATACATTGTAGCAATTTATTAATTATACATAAAAATACATGCTTCAAGTAATATATAAAGAAAGAAAAAATACTTTCTTCATTTGGAACATTCATTTGAGTGGCAGTGTACACATATTTTTTGAACTTCTCTTCCCATCCATAATCACCTATCCCCCAGTTATTATTACTAAAGGTTTCTCATTTTGTTTATAAGGCCGGTTTCGGAATAGGATTTTGGGATTTATCTCTAAAATCTATCCAATGATATCCAAATAAAATCTTCGTTGACCGTTTTTGATGTGTTGGATGACATCAATACATCATAATTAAATGGCTGTGTGATCGAATAGATCAAATATACAGGCGTATGCTACCTAACTTGATGACTTTATGTATACGTTCAGTTCTACCTGACTTTATATATACGTTCAGTCGATTACATTTAGTGCTAGCGAATTACAAGAAATATCGGCCATTTTCGCAAAGTTCTATTTTCTTATCGATCTGGAATGATGTTCACTATGATAGCGAACTGATCAGCTAGAACATTTAAGACAAACTTATAAATTTATCATATAGAATACATTTTTATCATACTGATAAAATATTGTCAAGAATATTGTTCATTAGGAATAAAAAAAAATTATATTTTTGTTGAAAAATATAAATGAAGGTATAACTGTAATATTCTAATTCGAAATGAAAATAAATTATCAGAATGAAATAATTTTTTCAAAAAAACAATAAAAATACTAACAAATATTTATCAATTTTTTTGTCGCTAAAATTTATTGAGTGGTACATTTGGTTCAGTGTGCCTGCGATCCAGGCTAATTTTGGTTTATTTTCTGACCTTGCTTTGATTTAAAATGTCGATCACTTCTTTTTTTGTAAATATAATAAATTTATGTACACAACCTCCACATTGCACATCTCTATGTTACCCTATATGTAGAACATGATGCATATGCCATGAGATCTGGTCTCTTACAAATGGTCGTTGATGCGTTAACCTACATAACCAACAAATTATTTTCGATTACTTGCATAAATAACTTAACCAAACAGATGAAATATACTGCAGTTAAAACCAACACACAAAAAGTAAGTCAATACCTTTGGTGCTCAAGTTATTACTCACATATTAATATAAATGGAGACATTGAGATCGGGATAAAGTTTTCATACAAGTTACAGTACTAGGATTAAGTGATGAAATTGTAGTATAGCAATAGAACGAGTTATATTTGGAACTTTAAGATGTACGATAGCATCGAAAGATGCCAATCAAATCCGTAGACATTCAAATGCGAATCCGACTCACGGGTCACGATATATGCAAAGTACACAGTAGAAACATCTAAATTCGAATCATATGCATGATGAGATGGAATTGGTCTTTTCGATTGGTTTTTCATTTAGAACCCCAATATAATCGTTTAACGACCTTAACAAATGTATAGGCACAGACAGGCACTCGTTGTTCTTCAAGAAATTCTCTCAATTGGTTACTATACGTGTCATATGGTGAATATTCAAAATCTATATACATAGATAGTACAGATGAGTAATGAACTCGAAAATTTAAGTGTTGCATTTCTTATATGTTTAATGGCACAGTAAGTTGATTTAAATTCCTGATATAGCGTGTACGAAGCGATTGAGCGTATAGAGAGTGATTGAGCATCGTCAAGTTAAAACTACAGTAACTACAGACGATAGATAACTGGTGACGACTTAATTTATCAAGAGTGCAGCTCATCTACAGTTGAACATGAGTTTTATAATACTTATGAATGTGTAAGAATCAGAACCGTCATTACTATGTATCCTATGAGTGTTAAATCATAAAGAAACGAGCAGAAAATGAAGGAATGGACAAAATATCAATAAGCTGGGAGAAACGACCAGACGTCAATAAATACTGCAATATAACGAAGAGCTATCAAGAGGTTGGACCTGCATTAAGTCCATTTTGGTACTGGAAGCTGATGGTACCGAGTTCAAATCCTGATAGGGGCTGTATGTATGTACGATTTTCTTCATTCGATTTCGATCGGTGATATGGATGAGTACATCTATAACCATCAGTTAGAGTTCAGAACTCATGGGAACCTTTTTCTTTATCAGTACTTAGAGACTGCCTTCGTAAAATTGAAACACCTCAAGATAATATATTTTTACGACAATCCTATCAACTTTTTGCATATGCAGATGATATCTGTGTGATTGGATAAAATGCCAACGGGGTGAAAGAGATAATTGATCCACTGGAACAGTGTTCAGCTTTTGTTGGTCTCAAAATTAACGAGTCCAAAACCGAATATCTGATCTCTGATTTCCGAGACCAAGACGCAAATGATTTCAGTAGTGGTATCTTGGATCTCTCATTACTCACGATAATAGGGAGAGGATATCACAGGATCGCCTTGCTGCTGGCAATCGGGGTTTATTTCCTCTACGTCCACTGTTGTATACTGAAAAAGTACAGAGTGTAGATCAAACCCGTTGTCACGTATGGATGTGAGAGTTGGAACCTAACGGATGAGTACGAAAGATGGCTTCTAACATTCGAGAGAAGAATCATGCGTATGATAAATGGCCCAAAACAGATCATACGGCCCAAAGCCATTACGATGAATTTCAGTTCAGGTTCTGCTTATAAGTACTGACAACAATAACTGTTTTATTGTTAATAATACGAAACGCAAAACTAAAGCATGTTTGGTCATCGTGACCTCCTTCTCGGTTGGCAATAGTGAAACTGGTAGAAAAATGTAAGCTGTTGGAACAAGTTATAGGATGTGAAGAATCGAAACCGTGTGCATAGCTCAAGAACAACTGAGAATATTGTTGCTGTAGCCCGTATATAGTCTTGAAGAAAATCCAGGTTTATTCAATTCCTCTGTCCTCGTCGATCTTTGGAATTAGATTTCCCCAAACGACATAACACCGTATGTTGCATGTAGACTTAATTTTTAAGGCTTTCAAAGTTCAGGTAACACAAGAACTCAAGCCGGTCGATCTCCATAAACGTCATATCTTCGCTGATTGGGTCTGTCAAATGCATCAAAATTATCCGAATTTTCATCGAAGAATCATCTTTAGTTATATGAGATCCATTTTCACCTCGGAGGCTATACGCCAATAAGCCGAATCATCGCATTTGGGGCTAAAACAATTAAAGAATGTTTGTTAAAAAGCCTCTCCATCCTCAACGTGTCAGTGCTTGGTGAGGTTTTTGTGCTGGCGCGGTGTGATTGTACCTTTATTTTTCGAAAATGAGGCTGGTGCAACTGTTACGGTGAATGGATTGCGCTACCGAGCTATGATTAATGATTTTTAATGGCCAGAATTGAACAATATTGATGTGGACGGCGTTCATTTTCAGCAAGACGGTGTTACGTGCCACACAAGTAACGAAACAATCGCAATTTTGCAAGCAAAGTTTCCTGATCGTATTATTTCTCGAAAAGGTGATCAGAATTGTCCACCGAGATCTTGTGATTTAGAACATCATTAGACTTTTTCCTTTCGGGCCACGTGAAAATAAGTTCTATGCCAATGATCCACAATCGAATCAAGATCCATGAAACCTCTTATTCAAAACCCTTCATGTACTTCTATTTATACCAATTTTCGTCACCATTAAGCTTGTTCTCTCTAAGATCTCCTTGATTCCTAGATGGATGCTACTTGTAATTGCACACGACCAAGACCTAACCGTTTGGTACTACCCACAATATCTGGTTGCTTCCACTATCAGAGCGTTGTTTTGTCTTTCATCCGACTTTACCTAACACATTTCACACAGTCCAATACGCCTTTATGGTGAACTTTTATCGCCATTTACCCATATGCCCCATGTTGAATTGATGTATCTAGTATCCTGAACATTTTATTCTGGTTTTGGTGACACTTTCGAACAAGGGTCTAATATAAATCTAAGTACGATTGGTTTCTCGAGCTGTGCTATTTTAATGGCAGCTTGTTGGTTATGAGGTGGGCCTAAACGTTATGAGGTGGACCATGAGATGTGGACTGGCAATGAGCTCGTCCAAAACTGAACTGGTACTATTTACTAAGAACTATACAATTCTTAAGTAGTAGATCCATATCTCTTAAATGGCTAGCTTTTACTGACAATGCAAGATATCTAGGCGTAATCTTAAACAATAAGCTTAGTTGGAAGCCCAACATGTTGGAAGGAGTATACAAGGCTAATACAGCCATGTATTTGTGCAGAAACGCCACCGGAAAGAGATGGAGTCTGAAGCCGGAGCTGGTACACTGATTTTTTCACTGCCGCAGTAAGACCTGTATTTATGTATGGGGTGAGCATGTGGTGGCCAGTTCTTGATAAACAAACTTACAAAAAAGTGATCGGAACCTGCAAAGAACGGCCTGCATGCTTATAAGCTGAGAATAGCACCAACACGTGCCTTGGAGATTATGTTTTTTTCTCGTCGATATTATGGTATGCAGATGGCGGCGATTACGGCTACCCGACTATCAGCCATTCTTAGTGAAAACGTTGTCAGACAGGACACTGGACGATAATTAGATCGCTAAGGAAGGAACTGGTGAATCTAGACTATATTACACCGACTTTGTGCTTCGAGAAACGGTTCGAACAACCTGCCTCTCAAGGGAATGTAAGAGGAGCGGGACGGTTGCAGAAACGGAAGCATTGCAGTTCTTTACGGATGGCTCCAAGCTACACGATAAAGTAGGAGCTGGAGTCTTCTGTAGTAAACTAGAAGTAGGTATATCAGTTCGTTTTCCTGGTCACTGGCAAAGTGTACCAGGCAGAGGTGAAAGCAAATGAGGAGGCTCTGACGTCTAGGGCGACGTTGGGTGACCATGGCCACTTGTCTCTGAATGAGATGAGTGGACATTTCAGCATTCAGAAAGTCTTGATCCCCGGCCACTCGGACGTCATGGGGAACTGCAATGCGGACGAACTAGTAAGGCATGATACAACTCTACAACTGCTACCGGAAAGGGCAAAGTTGGAGAGACCCATTACGGCACTGAAAGCTGTGATAAAAAAAAAGGCAGTAGCCTCAGCGAATAAAAGTTGCATGAACACAGTTTCATGAAGTGTGGCGAGGCAAATCTGGCGAAAGCTGGAGTTGAAAGACATTGATCTCCCTACGAAGACGTGAACTTAAAATGATCGTGGGAATACTTATAGGACACTGCCCATTTGGAGAACATGCGAGGAGGCTAGGAGCTAGAAGTTAATGAC
Organism: Tipula lateralis; assembly: GCA_963932295.1. Classification (NCBI taxonomy): domain Eukaryota; kingdom Metazoa; phylum Arthropoda; class Insecta; order Diptera; family Tipulidae; genus Tipula; species Tipula lateralis. Next base: position 120,025,615 of record OZ010737.1, read on the forward strand.
TTTTGCAGAAACTGTATGGACGAGGAGGAGGAAGAGACGGAATATTTCACAAAATACATGAATATTTGGGTAAATTCTTAATAGACTGCCTCTCAGATTACGTAAACTGGAAAGTTCGAGAATTATCACGCTACATAAGTAGCTTAAATTGGTTCTAATAAGAATAATAGGAAAGTAGAATCCTGTGGTATTACAACAGACCGTTGCCGGTTTAAGTGTGCTATAGCAGCCACTCAACATAACCTAACATACTGCTAAAAGAATCTATCTAATAGGTTTGATACTGCCAATAGTAGTAGATAGAACATAACTGGTTTCAAAAATGGCATTAAACACCACCACTAGACGCTGACACCAATTAAGGCACCCAGAATATCTAGGTCATTCGGCATTTAGATGCGGCTTTGAAATACAATTTTTACGATTTTGCGACGATACACGTTCGAGGCCTAAATTTTGATTTCGATTTTTACAACTTCTTGCTATTTTTATAAACGTACACGTAATGTAGTTATGTCTTATGTATATTTAAAATACCGCAAATCACACACACACATACACCCAATCAATAACGATTTATTATAAACAATTATATTTGTTAAAAAGAAAATTGAAAAATTAAATTATACGACTTCATAAACTTGAAAAAGATTTTCCAATTTACTTGTGTGTTGTATTTTTTTGAGGGTCGACTGGGATGGGGATGCGATTTGGTTGGATGGCACAGGCAAACGAAAATTTATACGTTTTTGTTTGTGTTATAAATATTACGGGTATATATATAAGGTGTTTCACCTGCTCCGTGATGTAAATTATTTTATTATAGTATTAAGGTGTTTGCCGACGACAAAGGTTATTTGTGTGGTGTCGGCTTAAAAATGTTCGCTTCAGTTTCGAGAAGATTCAGTCTTCCCTCGAAAACGTAAATCCAATTACACCTGTACAATTTTTCGATTTTTATAATACTCGTGTATAGCATTGTATGTACTGTGATAAAAATTAATAAGATCTTAAAGAAATGTGATTTAAGTACTTTTCATTATATTCGTTCTTGGATAGAGAGTTGGTAGTCAAATCGATCAAAATACCTGTAACACATATAAGAGTAAATTCAACTTAGGATTTTTTTGCAGAATCTTCGTAACGGATTATAAAACAGCGTAACAATCAATAATCTCATTGTTATCATTATAATCCCCCCATATATCTGTCATTTTGTTAAATAATTCGTGCGCTCTCGAAAAAAGAATCCGAAACACACGGTTATAATTCGTCTTGCTCCCCTCGTTTTGCAGGATATTAATTTCTTCGATTTTGAACAAAAGAAAAACAATTGATAATCCTTAAGTTTTGTTATCTTACTGTTGTTAAAATATATTCAAATCTTGTCAGATAATACACATTTACGAGAACAACATATTTATCATCTATATTATGTATAGATACATAACTCAATTTTATCTCATTAAAAGCTACGGTATGGTTTCGAAAGATGTACAGATGTTTATCTTACTTTGGTACCACATACAAGGACAAAAAAAATAAATTGTATCGTCGGGGGTGGTACATGTACTCGTATGAGTATAACAAACGAAAAGGATCAAAAGGTCAGAAAAAGGTGATCCAATCAATTCATGAATCTTATTTTCGAGTGGCAGCATGGGCAAATTGAAAATTTTGTTGCCATACGGATTTTTGATTTGTGCTCGTTGAATTATTATTCGATCGTTATGTCGAACGAACCACTTAGCAATATATTATTCTGCATATATAGGATTCTTTGCACATAAGTTTGTTACATAAACCAAATTATAGAAAGGTTAACTGCAAAATCTACTTTATGTGTTTTGTTGTTGTCTATATGTGTATGGTCTGCGGTTGGGTACAGATACACTTGTTATCTCAGATGTATAAGATATATATATATATATATATATATATATATATATATATATATATATATATATATATATATATATATATATATATATATATATATATATATATATATATATATATATATATATATATATATATGTTTGGTTCGCTGAATTATTGACTTAATATTGGTATAGTATCGAAAGTCAATAATCTTATTAAAAATATTTAAATTGTATGCGAGCGGGTGGGGTTGGTAACCAGCGAATTAAAAATTATTTTTTAATCGCCAAAATTCTCAATTTCAAAACAAGTATATGTACTTCAGATTCCTCTTATTATAGAAAGATTACATTCGTAAAGGTGCGAATCATGACCGGAGACGCTATAAACCACTTCTATTATGGAAACCAGTTTTTCGAGTTAGTCGAAACATCATGTCGAACAGATTAACAAATTGGAAAGTATCTAAAAAGCATTTTGCCTTTGATCACTGGTATTTAAATATATGATCAACATTATTCTAGACAAGGTCGTACCAGAACTTGGACAAATTGTTTTGATTGGCTCTTGACAACTTTAAGGGTAAAAAAGAATTGATGGGAATGTAACTCCTATAACATACTCCTTCGAATAGATAAAAATACCAGGAATCATAAAAATATTCCGAAGCCTTTACTGCTGAAACCAGATTAATTTTTGACGTCTAGTACAGGCCATTGTTGGCCCGTACTGTGTAAATAATCCGACTCAATCGATTTCGATCATGAGCCAGCTCTTCATAATGCTGCAAGCAAATAAATGACGCCAGATCGCTGTTTACGCCATGGATCCATCGTCGCATCGTAGGATTCGGTTCAGATCAACACGCAGCACGTGAACGAGTCAGCGTACTGGCTGTTCTTTGATTTCATGCACGATATCAGGAGTTTGCATTAAATTCCTGATCTCGTGATTGAATAGAACTCGGTATGTGCAATCAACGTCACGTTTTGGGTCATATATTACACGCATGATTCGTCTCTTACATGCACGGATCTGATCAATACCCTGGACAGTTTCAGCTTATCCGTATTTGCAAGTTATTTTGATTTCAGAAATGAACGTAGAGAATAAAGCCCGATTGCCAGTGGCAAGGTGAACTTTGATATTCTATCCCACACTATTATCGTGAGTGATGATACTTGAATCTCATCACTCCTTACAAACGTATGTTCAAACGTTACCACTACTAAAATCAATAATTTCTTGGTCTCGAAATCCATAAATCAGATATTTGGTTTTGGACAAGACCAACGGAAGCTGAACAGTGTTCCAATGGATCAAGTATCTCTTTCACAACCGAGGTTTTAAATACTTCACAGATACTATTCACTTCATCAGATTGGTAATTAGATCTAAAAATGCTGTTGCTAACCAGATCTTGACATTTTCCTTGCGTTTTTTCATTTATCAGACCTTCACAAGAGAATGGCGTTGTATTCACAAGAGAATTCCTCCAATCCCCCCGTACGCAAATATGTAACTTTGCAGTGACTATAACTTTGCAGTGACCAGATAATGTTCAAACTGCCTACGAATTGTGTTGCCGACCGATAAGATCTCTCATCTTGGACAACCCGAGCCCGCTCTTTTGAAATCAACACATAGTCAATTTGGCTTCGTCCATTTGATGTGTCCATGTTTCCAAATTGATGTTTTATACGAGGAAGGAATGTACTTGTTTTTGAGATCATGAGCGAACGCAAAGTAGCGTTATATCTCCATTTTCGGTCAAAGTTTCGTGTCGGGAGTACGAACCTATATTATTACATAAGTCGGTCTGATTTCTGCCAGCTCTAGCATTAATGTCACCAATCAATAACTAATCTGACATCGTACTCAGGTATAGAGCCCATCAGATTATCCAAATTATTTTGAAATTAGTCTTTATGTTGGGCTTGGCTTACATCAACAATTGACAGACAAGGAATGTATAGCGTTGGAATACATCGTCTCCACCTCTAGGCCATCGAGTTTATTGAAGCGCAACGAGTTCTAGCCGATACTCTTTCATAAAATGACATTGTTAGCATTTGTTGTTTTTACAGATGTGAGAAGGAGGTTCCACCGGACAACCTGGGGGAACTGATTTTCGAAGCGAAACGCAGAAAACCGGGATGATTCTGGGCTGCGATGTTCACGCGCATCATACGATCTGAGGAAGTTCGGACATCAATGAAAGGGGTGAGACACTTTTCAATTATTTGTTGGAAACGAACCTGTATGTATGTAATATTGGGAGAGAGCCCACTTTTATTATTAAAAATAGGAAGGAAGTTCTGGATGTGACCTTCGCATCAGAGAATATTTTTCATATGATTGTAGAGTGGAAAGTAGGGAAGCAACATTCCTTCGCTGACCACCGTTATATAACCTTTAATATCAACATTTGCCCTACTTACCAGAAATCTTTTAGGAATCCTAGGAGAACAAACTGGAGTAGGTATAGGGAAGTCCTTAAGCGACTAATGCCGTCGGGGTTTCAGAGCCTCCAGCGACCATTGAGGATATGGACTGCATGGTGGAATCCTTTTCATAAGCTTGTAACCAATCCTTTAGTGCTGCTTGCCCTGAGGTAAAACCAGGGGGAAGCAGAAACCGGCCTGGTGGTCAAAAGAATTGCGGGCCATAAAGAAGTCGTGCAGAACGGCGTTTAATAACGCCAAGAGGACTAGAGAATCTCAGGACTGGGACTCGTACAAGAAGACGCTGAGACTACATAAGAGAGAATTGAAGAAGGCACAAAGGAGCTCCTGGAGACTATTCTGTGACAAAATGGAAGATGTCTCGGAAACTTCTCGCCTTCGGAAGATTCTCTCCACATATCCAACAAACATAGGTTACTTAATTAAACCTGATGGTTCATGGACCGATTCCAGTGAGGAATCTCTCAAGATTCTCATGGACACTCACTTCCCGGGTAGTTTAGACAACTCGATGGAACTAAGAGCATCGGGAGTAGCTTTTTCGTTGCGCGCACCGGATATCGTAAATAAAAAACGAATTCTGTGCTCCATAAAAGGGTTCAAGCCCTACAAATCGGTGGGACCGGATCGGATTATACCGGCAGAAATCCAGAACAACTCGGAAATAATCCTACCGTGGTTGGAGACGATCTTTAAGGGTTGTTTAAAGTTGGTCTGCATTCCGAGGCAATGGATGGAGGTCAGGGTGGTTTTTATTCCGAAAGCGGGAAAAGGATCGCATGGCTATCCAAAGGACCTTAGACCTATAACATTATCATCGTTTCTGGTAAACACTCTGGAAAGGCTGGTAGAAACACATATCAGTATGAACTTAAAGCAGGAGAAATGATCAGCCTCTCAACATATGTACTGTAAGGTTAAATCGGTAGATACGGCCCTACATGCCTTGGTACGCACAATTAAGAGATCATTTCACTCAAAGGAGTATTGTTTGGTAGCTTTTCTTGATATTGAGGGCGCCTTTAATACTGTTCAGACAGATGCAATCCTAAAAGGATTATCGTTTATGGAAGTAGAAACCTCCATAATCAAGTTGATCAGTCATATGCTGGGAAGCAGGACTGTAAACTCAGAGTTAGGGGAGTCAAGTATAAGAAGGCGAGTGGTTAGGGGAACCCCACAAGGGGGAGTCCTGTCTCCTCTTCTCTGGAACATGGTGATCAATGGCCTACTTCTGGAGCTAGATAGGGAGGGTATAGGAGTGGTCACCTACGCTGATGACGCGGCGATCATGGTATCAGGTAAATTCTTACCGACTATTAAGGAGGTAATACAAAACGCGCTTCTTATTATTACGAGATGGGCCAGTAAATGTGGATTGGGAGTCAATCCATCTAAGACAGAGCTGGTACTCTTCACTAAGAAATATAAAATTCCGGTAGTTGACCCACCTACTGTAAATAGTACTAACCTGGCCTTTACTGATAACGCGAGATTTCTGGGTGTAATCTAAGACAGTAAACTAAGCTGGGAGCCGAACATCTTGGAGAGAATCAGCAAAGCTACGACGGCGATGTATTCGTGTAGGAATGCAATAGGCAGACGTTGGGTTCTCAGACCGGAGCTGGTACACTGGCTCTACGCGGCCGTAGTAAGACCCGTTCTTATGTATGGAGTGAGTGTTTGGTGGCCGGCACTGGATAGAGTAACCTATAGAAAGAAGTTAGAGCGGGGCACTGAGAACAACACCAGGTCTTAGAGGTCATGTTATACCTTCTTCCAGTGGATATATATGGTAAACAGATGACGGCTAACATAGCCACAAGACTAACGGCCGTATCTCAGTGGAAACACCTTCAGGCAGGTCACTCAACAATAATTGGTTCGCTTAAGAAGGAAATGGTGAACCTTGACTATACAACGCTGATATTATGCTTCGAAAAAGGTTTTCAAACCTTTATCCCTTCAAGAGAATTCTGGGGGAATAAGCTAACACTGGAAACCGAAGCTATACAATTCTACAAGGACGGCTCGAAGCTAGATGGTAAGTTCGGAGCTGGGCTGTTCTGTGGAGCATTAAATATAAGCACTTCCGTTCGTCTCCCTGACCACTGCAACGTGTACCAGGCGGAGATAATAGCGATTGAGGAAGCCTTGAACTGGTTGAGGCATAACGTAATATCCAAGAGGGATATCAAGATTTATGTGGACAGTCAGGCGGCTATCAAGTGGCTAGAAGCATTGATGTTGAAGTCTAGGGTGGCATTGGGTTGCCACTCGTCTTTTAACGAGATGAGTGGGCATTTCAATATTCAGATTATCTGGGTCCCTGGCCACTCTGACGTCAAGGGTAACTGCAGGGCAGACGAAATAGCTAGGCAAGGTACAACTCTTCATCTGAAGCCTGAAAGGGCCAATGTGGGGAGGCCTCCAGCGGAGCTTAGACTGGCTCTGAGGAAAAGGGCGGAAACTTCAGCACTGGAGAGGTGGTCTAACACCCTCACATGCGAGAGAGCGAGACAAATGTGGAAAGGCTGGATTTGAATCGCTCCAGGATCTATATGGAGAGGTGAGATCTAAGAAGAATAGTAGGAATATTAACGGGACACTGCCTTTTCGGGGAACATGCGAGAAGGCTGGGTCTAGAAACCAAATGACTTCTGTAGAAGCTGCATGGACGAGGAGGAGGAAGAGACGCTTGTTCACTTCCTGTGCTCTTGTCCTGCACTGGCACTAAGAAGACATTTACACTTGGGTAGGTATGTAATGCACAACCTTTCAGATCTTGCAGATAGTAAGGTGCGGGACATTTTACGCTACATTAGTAGCTCAGGATGGTTCCAATAGAGTGTTAGGGGTATTAGGGGACTAAGATCCTGTGGTATTACAACGGACCGGCAACGATCTAAGTGTGCGTTAGCAGCCACTCTTACCTAACCTAACCTACGGATGCGGGTCATCAGCCCAGCGATCCAACTAGAATTAGTCGGCTCCTACAACAAGCTCTGGATACTGTGGTGGTATTTTATGAAACTCATGTTTCGTTCAAAATATTAATGTAAAATGGATGCTCCACCCACAGGGCACACAATTAAACGAAATAAAGCTGGTTAAAATGGGGTTGATCAATTCAAGTGTATACTTTAAATTTAACTGTGGCTTAAAATGGCGGTTCTAGATTTGACTTCATTATCATCTGCCTTTCGTTATCAAAGTGGACGTAGCTTCCAGTGGTGGTACATTTCATATCATATTTTTGAATTAATCGTTATCTCTGTCCCGTAAGCACAATGTGACCGAACTGATATGCGAAGCTGGTATGTTTAAAAAAAAGTCCGTCGTTGTGTCGAACTATGAAGCCTTCACAGTCGTCACAAACTGTTTTTGCTTTATAAGCCAAACGGACTTATCAAGTTATTTGAGATGATAGCTTCAGAGCATCGTGTTCATGGTTGAACCGGTATCGATTGACGTGTATGATAAATGTATATCATACACGTAAATCCATACCAGCACAGTTAGAAATTATTTATTTTGTGTTCAACCACTACACGTTCTGATCAAAGTCTTGATATAGTCTACATTATAGAAGTATTTTGGGCAGACATGTTATAGCCTTGTTGTATTTTACTCGTCCAAAGCATATATTTTGATTAGATATAAAAGAACAATTATCACTTGCCGACGAATCCAGTTACATGGCAATAAAATTGTGGAAGAAGTAATTTTAAAGATAATATAAATAAGTTTTGGGCCGTGAGGAGATATTAAACAGTAGAGTTAATTACGACATGGAGAGCAGATTGGTGAGACCAGAAGTTAACTCTCCCTTTAATAACCTTCAAACTATGCAATTGGTAAAATTGTGACAGTTAGCCAGATTGAGTTGGAATACACATTTCACACATTTTTAAAGTGTTTCGAACCCACAACAAATAATAGAGATAAAACACAAAGTATACAAAAAAAATATTTCATATAATGCATGCGTTATCGTGATTTTACAGTGTTCCCGTAAAACGATTACAGGCTGTGCATAGGTACTGCCTTTACGCTATTTGATCGGTGGAGCAAAAGCAATGGGCAGTTATTAACAAGTAATATAATAGACACTCACTTTTCGAGCAAACTTCCACTTAGCACGTTTCATGATATATTATATACTGGTTTTATACGACTTTAACACTATCAACTAAATGCACTACAAACTACATTATGTACTTATTTTAACAGTTGGAATTAAATTAATGTGTATATCGTTAAAGTAGTTTATCCACATGTATAAAAACGTAACCAATCGCACTATATGCAAACTATATTTGTACACTGCTATGAGGTGTGATAAGCCTGTGTGTAATTTGTTGTTGTCTCTATATACAAAAGTTTTATCAAAGTTTAAAATAATTATTCATTATTTTCATGACGGATTAACGATGACTCATAAGTTTTGCCTCAAACGACAGCACCATTTTTCGGCCAAGTCCAAAGAATCCGACTGATAATATAATTTTGGATATATTCAAAATAGTTGGCTCGAACACTGTTTAAGCGTTTACTGGAAACGATTAATTTATTAAATTAATGATTTTTTTTTACAATTTATGTGATATGTATCAGCTATTCTGAAAATCGTGTAGTTACGCACTAGTAACTACGTTATGTACAGTTAAAAATTTAATTTCGATTTATATTCTGAATATTCACTGTATTTGGGGTGGGGTAGGCGAGGTTTTGATATAATCACAAAAATTAATCAAATTTCATATACTGAGTAAACAATATGGCTCGCTCTTAACTCTTTGAAACCATCTTCAATGACAGCGACCCCTTCGTTTTTGAAGAAGTTGTTTATAGGAGATTGTTTAACAAATCACTGCGTATCAGTCAGCACAGACAACGTAATCGTTATCTCCTTCCATTAAGTTTCTTTATACATTTCTTCTTGTATTTAGTAGATAAATAAACTCAGTATGTATCATCAGCTTTTAAAAAAGATGTACTTCACATGACTGTCACCTTACAAAGGTAGCTCTCAATTGAAGTGTTGCGTTTTTAAATAAATGTTCTTAAGAAAAACAACTTTGTCATATTATCATAAATCAATCAAATTTTTACCAGATTTGTACATTATAGTCCCAAACCACCAAACTTATGCAACTCTTCAGATTATTCAAATAATTGAAAATTGGACTTAACTTTAGGGTTGGCTAAACTCCGACTGTATACATCAAATAAAACATAGGTTCAGTAAATAGCACGCAAGTGGAAAGTTCGGTACAGACTTTTTATCTTAAGGGTTATTAGAAAATCCCAAGTGTGTGAAGTTATCCCAGAATCTCATCCCAGAAAAAAAGAAAATGTTCATCAGGTAATACTAATTTCATCCCATCCCAAGATTTTTCAAAATCATCCCAGAAAATTGTGTATTTGTTCAAAATCGGGAAATAAGTACTCAAGATCGAACAAGTTTCTACCTTCTAAAAAAAAAACTTACAAATCATAATCAATGAGATTTTCAATCCAGATCAAAGTCTGTGTGGAAACAAATTTAATATATCCAAAAGTATAATTGTTTTTAAGCTTTCCCAAAGCTTATTAGAGTTAAAAACGATCTCATGTGAAATCGAATTGGTATCATGTCCACTAATTACGAGCCAACCGACAAGATCAGACGTATGTTGAGATTTGCGCTATTGGCCAATATGTACATGGCCTAACTTGTTTTTTTATATAAAAAAGATTTATATTGATGGTTCCTAAGAACCACGAGTGTCGTTCTCGATCTCAACTGATTTTGAATTGATATCATGTCCACAAACTAATCAATTCAAAATCAGTTGAGATCGAGAACGACACTCGTTGTTCTTAGGAACCATCAATATAAATCTTTTTTTATATAAAAAAAAAGTTGGGCCATGTACATATTGGCCAATAGCGCAAATCTCAACATACGTCTGATCTTGTCGGTTGGCTCGTAATTAGTGGACATGATACCAATTCGATTTCACATGAGATCGTTTTTAACTCTAATAGTTTTTGGGAAAGTTTCAAAACAATTATACTTTTGGATATATTAAATTTGTTTCCACACAGAATTTGATCTGGATTGAAAATTTTATTGATTATGATTTGTAAGTTTTTTTTTATAGAAGGTAGAAACTTGTTCGATCTTGAGTAGTTATTTCCCGATTTTGAACAAATACACAATTTTCTGGGATGATTTTGAAAAATCTTGGGATGGGATGAAATTAGTATTACCTGATGAAGTTTCTTTTCCGGGATGAGATTCTGGGATAACTTCACACACTTGAAAATCCCCATCAAAATTACTAAGGTCTTTACACAGTGGAGCAATTTATGGTCTTGGGACACATGGTCTTCTGTGCTTAAAACGTTTGGTTTGCAAGACAGCAACGAGTTTCAGCTGATACTCTCATACGTGTGATAAAGCTGCCTTACCGCAGTAGCACTTCTTGCACATTACAGTAGCACATTACAACAACCATTTACACTTTTATTTTTTTTATCACATCACATTTTTTTTTCACATCAAATTTCTAAACTATTTGAAAAAATCTATATTAAAAATAAAACGAAATGGAATAGTTTATATAATTTATTTAACAGTTGTCATGGAAACTGCCAAAAGTATTTCAAAATTATATCAAAATATTTTATTATTTTGTCCCCTGGATTTAAACACTGCAACTAGCGGAATAAAAAACAGACTGCTATTAAATTCGAATAAGTTGGCATTTGACATATAAGTAAAGAGCGTTTAAGACGTTCACAACTTTGAGTTGGCAACACTGCTTTGTGTGACAACCCATTAAACAGCTGATTGCTTTTTGTTTACTTTGGCTTGACATTTCACTATGGATAGACTTAGATTAAAGCAACGCTTGGAAATTGTTATTTTTTTTTAAACAAAATAATGGTTCTGTCCGTCAAACTTATCGTGCACTTGGTCCAATTTATGGCGTGCATAATCGTTCTTTAGATCGTTTTCGGACCAGGTTTACTTTTAATGCTAATGTGCATCTCGGGAGACGGCGAACAGTGCGTACTGAAGAAGCTGTAGCCGCTGTGCAGGAAAGCAGTGAGGAAAATCCAAATCAATCAATTCGTCGCTCTTCTCTGTAACTGGGGTTGTGTCCCTCCACTTTATGGAAAATTTTAGGAAAGAAGCATAGTTCAAAAGCTTTCAAGATTCAACTTGTGCAAGAATTAAAGCCAAAAGACCATCGTATGCGCCGCTTATTCGACGAGTGGGCTAAAGCAGAAATTGATATTGATGTTTCAAAATTGTGTTCTCCGATGAAGCACATTCTGGTTAAATGGATACGTAAATAAGCATAATTGTTGTATTTGGAGTGAGGATAAGCCACAAGCTTTTGTCGCAACACCAATACATCCACAGAAAATTACTGTTTGACGCGCTTTATGGGCTGGCAGCGCCATTAGTCCATATGTTTTCAAAAATAATGATGAAACATCTTGTTGAGATGTGGTTCCAACAGGACATAGCCACATGCCACACAGCGCGCTCTATAATTGATGTAAGAAACTTTTGATGAAAGAATAATTTTGCGCAATGGTTCAATTAATTGACCACCGTGAGATTTAACCCCTTTGGAGTAATGTAAAATAACTTGTCGACCAGAGATAAACCAAAGACAATTGAACACCCGGAAATCAACATTCGAAGTGTTATTGGAGAAATACGAAAATGCCGCGTAAAGTACGTGAAAATATGTGTTCGAGATTGCGACTTTTTCGTGGCGGCCACATGGACAATTTATTGATATAAAAACTCCTATAAAAAAGATCCTTTACAAGAGCCGATGTCTAACATTTGAAAGATAATAAATAAGGCAAGCAATATGAGTGTGAGTGGTGGTCACGTCTTAATCTCAAAAACAGACAATGGTGTTCATACCTACCATCTATAAATTTTATATATATACTTACGATTATTGGATAAGAGATTAAGATGTCATATCAAGATTACAATTTTTGCCCATAAAACGTGAATGCTGTTTATAAACAGAGATCACATGTAATCCGATTTAATTAGATATTGTTTTAGTCTGCTCTTATAACAACAAACAGGCATAAAATCAATTTATGTAACAATCACAAACAATTACAAATTGTCGTCAATCTCTAACCTATTTCGATGTCATACAGTTTTAAACTCTGTTGTCAGATTTGTTTTGTATAACCTCTATCTAAATATATATAGTTTATTGTTACAAATTGTGACAGAAATTCAAAATGTTGTAACTGATTAAGACAATTTTAGACATTAATCCAATAATCAACATATCTTACAGTTCTATACCAGATGTATATTATAATTCATCTGTCATAATCATAGGCAACCTATCGTATTCTTAGACAATTTAATAAATTCTTATTCTGTTTTATATAATCTACGGCCGATGGATTAATATTTAATGAATACACAAAAGGAAATATGATTGATGTACAAACAAAAAATAGGAAAATGATTGTTTTCCCGCGAGATTATGAATTTAATATAGAAGAGCTGTTGAATGCGTCATATCTTGAAATGAAAGGTATAATAATATACATTTACAATATATACACAGGGTGGCAAGTTTCTTCCGAGTTTGTCTCCATGTTTTGCAGCCGTATATAATCACTGATTTCACGAATGAGTTGAACATCTGTATTTTGGGGTTTCGAGAGAATACAGAAGTGTTCCAGACTTTGTGTAGCATGATGAAGGTTGCTCTGATTTTATTTATTTAACCCCATTGAATGTCATTGGGTGACTCACCGTCCATTTCCCTCATGACACTATTTAATACTACCAGGAACAGTAGTGGTGAGAGTACACATCCAAACCGTACTCCATGATTGTTGTGGTACGTTTCACTTTGCTTGCATTTGTGTTGTACTCGGTTGCCTGCATCCCGATACATTTCTTGTATGAGTTGGATTATTTTGATCGGGATTCCCATTTCGCAAAGTGTCTTCCATATTGCGTTCCTGTGTATTGTGTCAAAGGCGCGTTCGAAATCCAAGAAAAGAAGGTATTGTGATGAAATCCATTCATTTGATTGCTCTATGATGATGCGAACTTTATTTATATGGTCAGTGCAATTTCGCCCTGGTCTGAATACAGCTTGTTCTTTTTGAAGTTTCGTGTTTATTGTGGGCGATATTCTATCAAGGATGATCATTGATAATACATTTGGTTAAGAAGCGATAAACCTCGCCAATTTTTTACATTCCCTTTCTTAGGAATCATTATGGTCAGGTCTTATTTCCATTTCCGCGGTATTTAACCCGTGGTGTTCCATATTTCGATTAGGAGAGGCGTTATGGTTTTCATTGTTGTGGGTGTAGCGTTTCATTGTTGTGGATGTAGCGTGGCAGGTATGTTATCCGTTCCGGTAGTCTTGTTGTTCTTCAATTTATCAATTACGCTACCAATTTCCCGCTCCGTTGGTGGAGGCATGCTAATGGTTTCGTTGTCAGCGTTATTGGATAATGTGAAGTTTACCGCTCTAGTTGGTGTTCCATCACCGAAGTATTCTGCCCATTTCTTCGTCTGTTGCTAGTATTTGACAATTTTGATCCCTTATGTATGTTGGTATATTTTTGGCGTTAGTAGTCTGCGTATGTTTCTGATTGCTGCTGCTTCTTCTGTATCCGAGAGAATGTTTTCCGTAAACCTTCTACGATCCGTTCTTGCCAATTTCTTAACTTCTTTTGCCGTGCTTTCGTATTTGCTTCTTATTTCTCTCGTGTTCTGCTGGATCAATTGCAATTTGAGATTTCGCAGTTCATCAATTTTCAGCCATGTGGTGTCTGTTATCCATGGTGTGCGTTGGCGATCCTGGTTTTATTTTCACGACAGTCAATGGTCGATTGTGTTAATTTCCGGTTTGAGTTATCAATTCTTTTACTAGTTTATGTTTCTGTAATCATTTTGGTTTCAGATTAATGGATGACTAGTCCCGAAAGCTGCTGGGTAAGGTATACTGACTTGTCGAGGAGGAGCATTCGTTTCATCTATTGTGTTTTGCCTTCTATGATGTTCCCAAGTGGTCGCCCATTTTTCCATGAAGATATTATCACTTTATCTGTCTGTTCCACTCACACCTGCAATTCCATCTATTTTTTCCAGATTAGTAAGCAGAACTTGTCATCATTTCGAGCGAACTAGTGCAACAAACTTTAATGTTTTCGAATATAATTTAAAGATTTAACAACACAACCAGTTGATATTATAGAGGGCTTTTTATGTATCACAGGCAATCAAATCAGAAAACTATTACCAGTACCATGTCGTATCAAAGTATTTCGCTAGTATAAACTTAAATCGCTAGAATTTATAAGCTTATATTTCTAAGTGGAGTGGAATAAGAATATGATGATATAGCATTCCAAACTCTTTCCCGATTTTCTTTTGACTTTACGTCGCCATGAACTGAACTGAAGAAGTACGGATACTTGCATCGCTATATAATTTTCGAGGTTCAGTATCAACTCATTACTGATGACTCTATATCACTTACGGACACTATATGAAGGGAAAACATTTTACTGTTTTGATAAAATTCATAAAGCATTTCAGACCAGCATTTCAGGAACTCTGCGGAGTTATACTTTTCTTGCATACGCAAATCATAATTGTTTTATTGAGTATTATGCAAGATTAGGCTGTGGCTCATTGGTTAAGTTAAAGTAATTGAAAATATTACAAATAATCCGACCAAAATACAAGTGGTAAAGACACAAATCTCAAAACGATATAAGTGATAAGTTAGACTAATTTGTACATAAAATAAAGATTTGTTCTGCTGTTTTGTCCAAAATAACTAAAAATGACATTATATTCGAAAAATATTAGCATAATATAATGAAGTTGCTAAATATCACGCTTAGTTTAATCCCGTCATTCGGTTAGGTATAAATACGTCATAATAAAACGCTGAATAGTTCGAGATGAGCTGTTCATGAAAGTTTGTATCATATACATCGTATCTACTCATATATCGTTTCTATACCTAATAAACATTGAAGATAAAATCAGATTTTGCTTTCCCTCAAAGTTTAACCGCACTTTCATCGTGACCTTGTCAACTATAACCGATTGTTGCTGATTGCTAACAATAAGGAGATGTCAGGTGGTTTTATGCACAATAGAGCTATCATCGTCGATAGCGACCTTTTCTGTCAATAATTTTTGAAACCTGCTATCATTGACAGAAGAGAATTACATTTTTTTAACAACATGATTAATCATTTCCTTATATGGGTCGATATAAAAGTGTCAATTGAACTCATATAAAACTCGAGTACATACATAAAAATCATATTTAAATCCAATTTCACCATTATCGGATCGCAATCTAAATCGAAACCCGAATTCGCATGTATACCTTAAAAATATCAATCAAAACTAAAAATAACCACAAAAAACACCTTTTATGAATTGTATATGTTTATGCCTACATATGGAACACCAACATATGGGTGTATGGAAATTGAATAAATTGAATTTTTCCAATTTTTTGTGTTCGGGTTATCGAAAATAATTTTTTCCAATTTAAAAACCCCAAAATGTAAAATCCACACGCAAATCGATTATGACATCCTATTATTATATTTTGTTGGGGCAAAAGGGGTGCAAATTATTATAGGGTTTCAATGAAGGATACGACGACACACTGAGCAATCAAACTATTTTTTTATGGTTGAACATCCCAATCTTAAACGTCGTACCTCGTCTACAACGCCCATCGCATTCGTTATCTACTGTCTTACAAGAACAAACTGTTATTCAATCGTTACTGTTCTGTAGATGTTATCGGAATATGGATGTACATATCAAATATTGCTCAACTCAAATATTGCTTAATATGGTGTGTCTGTGTACTGCTGGTACATATTCATTAAAGGAAATGAAAGGAACTCAATTTTCGTTGTATCCAAAGAGCACAGAAGAGGTTCTTTTCAAAACTCTCAAGATGGTTGTTGAGACGTAGTCACTTAAGTTTTAGGATGAAATCTATATTTACTTGAAGATGTGCTGCAAAATACCCTGTAAATTTTTACAAAGAGAGCCAGAAAGTTGGGAGTTAACCTACATAGAAAGGGTTAAAATTATGAAATTTTTCCGACGTCGTAAGATACGCCTTGCATCGGATAATCATACTATGAAACTAAAAATCCCAGTAACACGGAATTTTCCACAGTAAATAAATGTCAAATTCGACTGCTAATTTAATTTACAACGTATTTTCCGACTGCGTCGTATTTTCCGTTCAATTTCGTAATAGGCCCCCTGGTTATTTTTTACTAGAAAATAAAAATTCCACCAGATGAAAAACCACACTGCTGTTAACGACACCACACTGCCTTTACTAAAACTAGAACAGTAGGGTTAGTTGATAACCGATAATTATAGAATGGGTTAACACTTTAATTTTGCCCATATCAAGCGAAGCCATGGGAAAAAGATGCGGTTTCAAACCAGAGCTGGCCACTACGTTATACTTTTGTATGCAAAGAGTGCTTGGTAGCCAGCTCATAATAAATAACAACTATGGCGAGAAATATGGCAACGAGATTGTTTACACTAAATCATTGGAAATACAGTTTGAAAGGTAAATTTTCAAATTTTTTTAATTTACTCCTATTACAAGAGATTTGGGCAACATTCGGCAATATATGGCCCTTATTATCCATATAAAGCGATCCCCAATAACATTTTTTCGTTTTGGGGTGTTGAGTTAAATTTTTCGAGTTGTTTAATCCTCATGGGCGCTAGTTCGTACTTTACCCTCGACTTCTCTACACGACCGGAATCACAAAACGTGCATAGCTTTAGGCGTCGGAGTTCAATGTTCTTGATAGTTTGTTATTTTGTTCACTCCTTGTAGTTCACATCAAGTTATTTTTTCAGGAATTTTTCACCATCTGATTACGATCGGTGGTGTTAATGAACACATCTATGACCCCCTGTTGGAGTGCAGAACTCATGGGCGGACCCATCTTCCATGTCAGTACTTTAGGATGGCATGGAGCTATGCAATGCGCAGATGGTTCTACGAAAATCGAACCTATAGCCATACGTCCTCGATTTGGCCGTTAAGGCGTAAAGTAGGACGTAACTAAGCGAACCGCGAAAGAGCTGGGAGAGCCTTGAGCCCCCAAAAAGATAGCATAATATAAAATATAAAAATAAAAAGTTATTTTTTCAGGTTATAGTAATACCGCCATTATCATGGTACTCATGGTGTTTGTCATCTTCCTTACACGATCACTGAGGGCAACTGCTCACACCGTTTGTAGTGAATGTTCTTTCACCGTTCCTGCCATTGATCCATAATTTCTTGTTTGGAGACTTGTTAAGAGTCCCGCTGAGTACTGCGACTCTGTGTTTAGCTATTAACGTAATAGGAGGCATTCAGGCATGCTAGATATTGTGAATATTACCACTTTTGAGATGTTACTATAAGCACTACATACACGGAGTGCAATAGTTAGTTGTACGCGCTCTAGCTGATCACGGGACTATAAGGTGTCCAACGCTCTAATCCATACGAAATCAGATATTTTCTCTTAATTGCGCTCGGTTCGCCATTAATCGAACAAGGCCAGCTGTCGTTCTATTCTCCTTTACCGCCATTTATTTAATATGCTCGTGAGGGCTTCGTCGGTTTATATGATCCAGTCAATCCGCAGTTACTTACTTTTTGTTGATTTTTTTTAACATTGACGAAATAATTCTGTTATTCGACATTGCAACTGCATTTTTTTTCCAGTGCTAACTGTTATCGATGAGTGCAGAGCCATTTTGAGATTACATCAACCGCGATCTCAACTAGCTCTACAACTTATTGTTCATTTATCGCCGATAAAATAAGTTCCAGGCCATCCGCATATCCGACTTGCTTGGAGCCCTCGGCCCAGGAAATTCTGAAAACACCTTCATCTTGCGGTTGTGGTCGACAAATAGCATATGATATACCCTACTATATTCCTCGCACATATAATAACGACAATCGTCGGAGCGTATTTGCTGTTGGCAAGAAACCCATTCAATCCTAATATGCTTTCTCTGCCTTGCCCATTCCTTGGGTAGTTTTACAGTGGATTACGATGTGTAAGAAAAAGCCGACCTTATTGAAGTCAAACATCTCGTCCGCATTCTCCTTGTCAACAGCTGCCTGGAGTGACTGTTTTACATCAGAGTCGCTAGTTCATTCCTCTAGATTCCTTATGTGTAATACACTATCAACCTGTGCCATAATCGTCTCTTCAACAGTCTCGGCTTGGTTCTTCCTACCCTTGATGATCATGCGATCATTTGACTTCGTTTTTCTCATTTTTTTTTCGTTATCTTCTCTTCCACTTCTTAAATATCGACACTTGATTTCACATTTCTTTGCAAATCACCATACGACAACCCTTTACTAGGAAGGGAGTAAATTAGAAGTAAATTAAAAAAATCAAAAATTTAACTCAAAACCCTAAAATGAAAAAGTAGTATTAACAAGTATCCACGGTCTCTGCTTGGGGATCTTTTTATATGGATAATATAGGGCATATATGGGCTCAAATGTTGCTCAGATCTCTTGTAATAGGAGTAAATTAAAAAATTCGAAAATTGAACTCAGCTCCCCAGAAACGAAAAATTAACAAGTATCCACGGTCTCCGTTTGGGATTAACTTTATATGGATAGTATGGGCCATATATGGGCACATTTAACCTATATTGCCGAATGTTGCCCAAATCTCTTGTAGTAGGAGTAAATTAAAAAAATCAAAAATTTAACTCAACACCCCAAGAACAAAAAACTGGTATTAACAACAAATAACTTTTAACACTCTATAATACTAATAACTAATACTAATAACTTATAAAAAGGAAATCGTGTCAATTTTCATAGTAAATGCAAACGACAGCATGATTTCGTTAAATATAAGTTTCGGAGAAGATTTCTAGATGGCATACCAATACGTTTTAACGAGAACAATAGATGGCACGCGAAGCAATTGAAATGACGTAATATAAAAAAAACAAATTTTGTTTTATTTATTTATTATTATTTATAAATATAAGCTCTTAATTTACTTTTAAAGTTTCCAATTTTGATTTTAAAATAATTTATTTTTTTATTTTGCTTTCGTTAATATTTCGTTGAATATAAAAAACTACAGTTAAAAAATGTAAACATTTTGTTCAACTTTTACTAGTGCCATCTTTTAATTTTCTCCGGAATTATATCATGTTGTCGACATGATTTCCCTTATAGTTATTTTAAGTTATTTGATTAACAAGTATCCATGGTCTCCTTTTGGGAATCACTTTATATGAGACATACATTAATAAATCAAATTATTGGTTACATTTAAATTTATTAGGTATTATTACATTCAGGTTTATTAAAAAGTTTTTAAAAGTTTAGAAATATTAAATATTAAATATTAGAAAAAAAGGACACATACAGTTAAAAAGAAAGGGACTCCAATACATATTTAAATGTAATGGGTTTCCAATACCATTTAGGCAGCCGCCATATTATCTTATTGACATTGTATACAATTCCAATAGGATTATTTTTTGTTAGAAACTTCCCAGGCTTTTAAAATGTAAATATCTCTCTTCAATATCAGGTTACGTTTTTAGATGATGCCGAAAAGAACAAGTGTGGGTAGGCCGAAAATACAATTGTAATGTTTTAAAATAATAATTTCACTATAAATTCGACACTTCAAACAGTTGTCAAAATTCTAAAAGGGAACACTTAAGGGATATATATTTTGGTTGGGAGTTACATGATTAGTTTCCTCTCCTACCTCTGAAACAGTAATATGCGAGATATTTTAGACTTCGAGGTTCTGTTTAATTAGTGGTAGAGCTGATATCTGAAGTATTACTAAATGTGTGCGTCGGTATGCAGTACAACCTAACCTAATCACGGAAGTTGACATAAAGGGATAACAATTAAAATTCTACCATAGTAAAACGTTTTAAATGAGTTCGCTATGTTTCAGTCTCAGATCAAAAAACTTAACATTGTCTCTATATTTGAAATAAAACGGAAGTAGTTTTTGTACAAAGCGCAGGAAAACGAAATTAAATAATTTCACTCTACAAGGGAAACATCTCACATTCACACACAAACATATATGTTCAAACCCAACTCGTTCACATCGGAATTAATTTAAATACATTTTCAATCCATTTCCAGTCTTTAAAATTCGAATATAATCGGTTTTATATTATAAAATACATAAGATGTTTCATGTCTTCAAGGCGTACATATTGACAAACGTATAAACATCATTATACTGTTGGGAGTGTGTTATGAGAACAGTATATTGGGGGTGTGTGCGGAAAATCGAAATAAAGCTCTGGAGCTTTTTATTTTTAACGGAATATTTAAATTAGATTTTATGAATGTTATTTACAGATAAATATCAATTTAAAGAAACTGCTTCTTCAATTGATTCTATTAAAGACATCTTTTTTGTATTTCCCGTCTTTCTGACGATTTTATATTATATTTAACATACCTACACAATGTAGCTTTTGTATAGACGTCAATAATTTTGAACGGAAATGAGAAATTTTAATAGCATTTAAATTGTATTCGCCATTCTTTAATAATATCTCGAAAATTGTGGTTCGACTGGGTGTGCATATTGGTCACACGTTAAACCAGATACAGCTTAGTGCAAAATCCGCATTTACTTTTGAATTGTAATAATATGGGTTTCACCGTTTACGGTAAATTAACAGTAGATCTCTCTGCACTCAGAAAAAATATTATGACCAAAGTCTTAGTAATACAATTTAGTCACTTTAACACCAGTTTTATTAGTTATATTCACCAATTGCTAATTGGTTAGAGCAATAATTGATCAAAATTTAGTTAACCAAAATATTGGTACGTGAATTTGGTTAAATTATCTCGTTAAAAGAATTTTGACAAAATATACCTTGATGAAAACAATAGTATGTTTTCCACCAACAATGGTTTGGTTTAACCAAATATTTAGTTCAAATAATCAAAATTCTTGGTTAGTAGAAAACGGTATTTTATTAGAAATGCAATTTTACATGTCAGATTGTGTTGTTTTTCTTCAGTGAAAAATCGTTTGTGCCTCCAATTTTGGACGATCGTCAGTTGTGAGTTACCACCATAAAATAGTCAATAACAATTCCAGTTGATTTCAGATAGTCCATTTGAACGTTATTTTGAACGATTAATAGCAAAATCCTACCAAAGCGTGTGTTTTATGTAGTTCACTATAACTCTATTTTTTATATTTTAATTGACCATAATAATCTCAAATATTGACTAATTTGGGATTAAATCAAATAATAAAGCTTGCTAAAACTAAGTAAGTCGTATGTGAAATTTACTTTTTTTTGGTTAATTTAACTTTTTTAAAAAAGTACCAAATAGTTTTGGTTAAAAAAACTAAATGTTTTATATTAATAACCAAAGTTTGATTATTTAAAATTAAAAATTATTTTAACCAAGATTTTAGTTATTTAGTTTACTAAGGCATTTGGTTGGTTGAAAGATTTTGGTTAAATTGGCCTAGTTTTTTGGTGTTTTGACCCAAGTTTTTTCTGAGTGATGGGAATAGTCCAGAATTAATAGAAAATTTATTCGTGAGCTTAACGTACCGCCATTGGTGCATTATTTCTATTTTAATTTTTTTCACAATTTGAAGTATTTCGATACTAAGCAGTCTTTTGATACTAATTTTGGTGTTTTTTCATCTGTAATCAATAATAGCAGAACTCAATGTGGGAGGTCTAAAAATTCTTGGATTTCATGATATTGTAAATTCATTAATATATCTCTTCAAGCTTCATCTGAAACGATATGCAATAGTTGAATCTCTTGCACTTGCAAGAGACATAAAATTAATCGAGTGATAAAGGCAAATAACTTATAATACTATAACGAAAATCGTGTCAATTTTCATAGTAAATGCCAACGGCAGCATGATTTCGTTAAATACATGTTTCGGAGAAGAGTTCTAGATGGCATACCAATACGTTTTAACGAGAACAATAAATAGCACGCGAAGTAATTTTTTATTTAAATGACATAATTTAAAAAAAAACAAATTGTGTTTTATTTATTTATTATTATTTATAAATATAAGCCCATTTACTTCAGAAATTTCCAATTTCAGTTATAAAATAATTTTTTTTTAAATTTTAAATTTTGGTTTCGTTAATAATTCGTTGAATATAAAAAACTGCAGTTAAAAAATGTAAACATTTCGTTCAACTACTACTAGTGCCATCTTTTAATCTTCTCCGGAATTATATCATGTTGGCACATAATATCGACGCGATTTTCCTTATAGTTATTATAAGTTATTTGGTTATAGCTCATGGTAGAGCATTGCCATTCACTTCATTGCTTATTTTATCCGTTATTTAGCGGAAGAATACGAGTGGATTTTTAGTATGCTGTAATCGCTATAAATAATAATTTGTGAAGTTATTTGCTCTGCTTGATATGTTCACTACTGTTTAAAAATCAGCATTCTATGGGAGTGACATAAAGTACAGCGAATTGTTTTTTTATTTATCTGTATTTAAGTTGACAGTTATACTGCTTAAAAGCGTTCTGACTCCAATATTGTTTTTATGAAACTTATTTGGATATCAATAGATAGCTTGAATAAAATTTGGCAGATACAGTTTTTTTTATTTTATATTACGACTGAGTCTTGTACCCATTTAGTAATTTACATTGCATAATACGTTTTCATTTGTCGGAAATCACATGATTATCCCTAGTTTCATTTAACTCCTCAGATTTTTCGCCACAGTATAGGTCTACTGACCTCCCGGTCGCGATAAATCCAGCGGTTTGGTTCTTTGCAGTCTTCTTGTTGGAGTGGTAGTCAGCATACAGCGTATGTCCAGATTTTCATGCTGGTGTAGACGTTGTAGATGTTTTGTTTAGATCTCGATGGAGGTTGTCGTTTCGAATGTACCACGATGCATTAACGATGCATCGCAGGATCTTATTTTGAGCTGTTTGTATGATTTTGATATTTAACTTTTTGGCACAACCCCAGAGTTGGCTGCCACATGTCCATACAGGTTTTAGAATTTGTTTGTATAACAGAAGTTTGTTGTGGATCGCTAGTTCAGATTGTCTCCCTAAAAGCCAATATATTTTTTTGAATTTTATGTTTAGTTCATCTCTTTTCTTTTTTATATGTTCCGTCCATCTAAGTTTAGCATCTAAAGTCATGCCGAGATATTTAGCAGTGTTTGCATGCGGTACTGCTATCGAGTTTATCATAATTGGTATATGATTAACTTTTAGATTTGTAAAGTTCACTTGGATTGAGTTTGCTTCATTTAATTTAATTCGCCATGTCTTTGTCCAATTACATATCAGGTTAGTAGCCCGCTGTAATTTACTAGTGGAGTCATTGATGTTACTAGTGGAGTATTGCCGTGTCATCGGCGAAAGTGGCCAATGTTGCTACAGTAATTGGTATATCTCTTGTATATAGGAGATAAAGAATTGGTCCAACAACACTCCCTTATGGTACTCCTGCTGTTATTTTTTTTAATGAGAGTATTCATTCTCATATATTACTCGGAAGTGCCTCTCTGATATGTATGATTTTAAAATTTGAAAAAATTGCTCCGGAAGATCTCGGTGAAGTTTGAATTCTAGCCCCTGGTGCCATACTTTGTCGAAAGCTTGCGCTACATCAAGGAATACGGTTGAGCATATTTGCTTGTTTTCAAGTGATTTCTCGATTACATCAGTAATTCGATGTACTTATTCTATCGTAGAATGTTTTTCCCTAAATCCAAACTGATGAGATTCCTTTCTTCGATAATTGGTTTTAATCTTTTAAGAAGAACCTTTTCAAATAGTTTCGATAATGTTGGTAGCAAAGAAATTGGCCTATATGAAGCTTTATCATTCGGAGGTTTGTTCGGCTTAAGTATCATAATTACTTCTGCAACTTTCGATTATCTTGGTACATATCTTAGTCGAAATGCTGCATTAATTATATGCACTAGTTTCCTCAATGCTTTCTCTGGTAACGCTTTTACTATCTGACCCGTTATAAGATCATACCCTGGAGCCTTATTCAGATTATTCTTGATTTTCCAATTAATTAATTTTAATGTTACAGGTGTAATTTTTATTTCATCCTGTTTATATATTGAAGTAATATTTTCCTCTTTTGTTTGTTTGGGGTAAGGCTGGAATGTTTCTTCAAGGTGATTGGCAAACAAATCTGCTTTTTGTTTAGCATTTCGAGCCCAATTTTCTTTATTTTTAATTGGAGGAACTTTATTTTTCATTGGCAGATTAATGAATCCAGATTTTATAAGTTATCCAGTCACATGAAGCTCCAGCCAAGTCTGCTTCGGCATAAATTGGACAATTTTATCTAAGCAAAGATTCAAATACCGATACCTCGCAAACTATGATAGACATATTTTAAAACAGTTGAGCAATTACATGTTCCAAATGTAAATTGAGCAGTGTCAGGGAGGAGCAGAAGAGTGACTCTTCACTAGAGTGCTTTTAATCGACGAAATAATCAATAAACTATCTTGAACATACGGGATATTATCGTCTTCATACGGAGATCGAATAAATTGCAAGGATAGGAGTGTTCGATTAGGGAATGAATCGTTAAGAGGCTGATAAATGGCACATTGGGACTTTGGAAAGATTTATAATAGAATTATAAGATATTGGTTCGACTGGTACAGTTACATATCGAAAGATCAATGCTTGGGACTAAAAGTTTGAACCGAGATGATTCTGTGATTATCTAAGACCAAAAATTATCACTACACAGCGGTTTAAACTTCTTCACAATTCATTGAACCATCTCCTAACGTATTTTCGATAATTTTCAGTAATCAGATAAGTCCTACAACTAAGCATCTAAAATGATAAAAACTGTTGACGTAGTCAACGGTTATGCCAAGTGTTTTTTTTAGATTGTTAACCTACTATAGACTCGAGTTAATTCAAGCATTAAACAAACTATATTCTTTATACGGAAGCACAAATGAGCATCCTTAAGAGATGAAGTATGGTAAATGTCCGAAATAAAGTTAATTACCTGGGACTGGATATGTCCAATAGGTCCCAGGATCAAAAATATTAGTAACATGAATTAAGTATATTACTTAATACTGGATAAAGATTTCTTCAGTTATTATGAAATATAAATTCCTTGCTCCACGAGTTCAACTGATGGAATTTTATTGCCCATGCTCTCTTATAGTGTAGTTAATAATGCAGTCGCATTTCTTGTTAGAACAGAAATAATAGTTTGGGTCAAAGCGGATTCGAGGTACAGTATATACTACACAATAAGTTTGCTAAATTATAAGGCCGCATTAGACCTCCTTAAGAATTGTTATTAAGGACGATAAACCTCTAATGATCTTACAAAATGAACAACAGTTGAAACTTGTTAGTAAAAATCATGAGAAAAAGGCGAGTAAATGCGCCATATCGCATCCCCGCGGCATTTGAATTAACAAGTGAAAAACTGCAACCCAATGACTAACAATACAAGAGTCACTACGGCATAAACTGAAGGCGACAGTATATGTGCTGTCATTTAAATTAATTTAAAATCGTGCGCCATGTTGTTTGGTTAGCATCTGTTTGGGATTGAGGTCTTATTTTTCTGACCTATAAATGAATGATCTCGTAAATAACTTTATTTTTTATGCAAAAGAAATTTAAATTTTATTACGATGCTAAAATAACTGGATATATTCCAGACCCAAATATATCTTCCTAGTCGATTACAAAAAAATCCTATTAAATTTTCACATAACCGTAAATTAAAATTCACTGGCACGAAATTGGAAAACATCGCGGAAAACAGACAAAGTGGTAATTCTTCTTTTGTTTACCATCCGCATCATAAAAATAACACAACCCGAGTTTGGCAATATAATTTCGTTGCCATTAAATTTGTCCAACCGTTCGCGTTTATGTATTCATAGAATACAATTCATATTATGTCGTCTCATATAAATCTCATTATGCTTGATAAGATAAGAAAATATTGTTCATCCCTATTTGTTTGGCCTTGTCCAGGTGGCCAAACACCTTTTCAACAGAGCGAAAGAATCGTCAACATATTTTAACAAATTCTTGGAAGTTATTAAAGAAAATCGGAAAACAAATGAAAAACAGAACTTACACAGAATGTTCAAAGAAACAACCCTCGGAGGATTATTATTGTTCTAACTATTTTGCTAAAATAATAGAATGTTCTCCGTATTATATTTATAACAGCACAACAATTCTTGTTTACCACCCAAAAGCATATAAGAGGAAAATATGCGTGTTTTGTTTTGCACGGTACTTAAATTCCTCGTTGGCGTTCACGCTCTCATCAAACGCCTTGCTTGTTTATCCGCTTGTTTAATGTATTGTACAACGAGAGGAGGACTGACACTGTAGAAGAATTGGTTAAATTATAATTAAATACGTGTAATTATGTAGAAAAATTTATTTTCATTTCGGTGCCTCATTATACAGCGTTGTATATGGTGAAAAGTGGATTTTGAAAAATGGTGTCTGTCTACAGTTTTGTTCACAGAACTACAGATCAGTAACGTTTCAAGTAATTTTTGAAATATTTTATTTTCTTAACAATTTCTGTAAAAAATTGATTTAGGTGGATACTTATACATTCTCGTACCCGCATAACCATTTTCCACTCATGCGGAAATATCCCATTTTAGATTTTAACTTTAACATTGTGTTGTACGACTAAATCTTTGTGTGTCAGTGTATGGGTGCTTTAAAAAATCGATATCCGACATTATTAACACTTTCTTAAAACTACTTTTATCCTTTTCGTATATGATAAACAATTTTCACTAGAAAATGGGATACTTTCTAACAAATTGACGACAAAAATTTACGCATGTCTTAGCATCGATTTCGGACCGCTATTAAGAAAAGCCATTAAAATTTAATTTTGTGAGTAAAAATAATGGTTGGTCAATTATATATAGCATATATATTACACTGTTGCCATCAATTACCTTTAAAATCCACTCTGATTTGACAGTTTGTTACAAGAATCTCACAAGTGTGATTTAAACCAAACATTTAAAAAGTTTTTTTCATTGGATCTGCCAAATGGATAGTCAGGCGGCAATCAAGTCACTGGACTCTGTTTCTCTGACGTCTAGAGTGGCGTTGGGTTACCGCTCGTCTCTAAATGAAATGAGTGAGAATTTGTACATTCAGGTAGTCTGGGTTCTCGGCCACTCGGACGTCCTGGGAAACTGCAGAGCGGACGAACTAGCGAAGCATGATACAACTCTACAACTGCTACCGGAAAGGGCAAAGTAGGGGAGACCCATTAACACACTCAAGTTTGTGCTTAAAACGGAGGCGGTAGCCTCAGAAAACGATAGGTGGACGAACACCCTCTCATGTAGAGTTGCAAGGCAAGTCTGGCCAAAGCTGGCCTTAAAACGCTCAAAGACACTTATCTCCCTACGAAGGCGTGAACTTAAAACAATCGTGGGGATACTCATAGGACACTGCCTTCTTGGAGAACATGCGAGGGAGCTACGTCTAGAAGTTTATGACTTTTGCAGAAGCTGTATGGACGAGGAGGAAGAGACGATATTCCATCTCCTATGCTCATTCCCGGCACACAAAAGACATGAATATTTGAACATCTCATAAGGGTAATAGGGGAGTAAGATCCTTTGTTATCACAACGAACTATCGCCGGTCTAAGTGTGCTTCAAAATTGTCAGCTGCCCAAACAGCAGACTATTCAAAATGAAACCTCTTATTGGAAAAACCTTTACAATGTTCAACATAAATCATCTTCCAGAGGATTCCATTGAAGGCTTAAATATTCTCATCTGTGTTGAAATGGAGGCCAATGAATTCTCATCTGTATCTTTTGTCGCCATAATGCTAGATAAGTTTTTTACTTCTTACTACTTAAATTAGACCTGCCAGTATAAAGAATATATCATTTAATCAGTAGTGAGAAAAATTCTCCTGAAGAATGGATAATTGAATACCTCCGTCCTTTAGGAAATTAAATATTGGGTTACCTCGCCTTACTTATGGCTCTGCCAATGTATCATAATTATTCACAGATGTGAATAATGAAATTATGCGTTGCAGTATATAAACTGGACTCAGAGAGGCTGCTGTAATGTTCTTTTTTCGGATGAATTGCGATTCAATTTCTGCATAAAATGGACGATCTTGAGTTTTGCGCTTATGATGCCAGTGATTTCAGTTGTAGCGTTTCATGGTGATTCGGTGATCGGGTGAGTATTTAAAGGAATTACAAGACAGATTTAGTAGTAATACCACATTCAGCTTTAACATCCACACGATATGTAGTAGAAATTTTGAGGCTTCATATGCTTACCATGGAAAGCCAAATTAAGTGGGGATTTTTTAATTCATGATAATGGCCGACCGAACATAGTTCTATAGACACATTAATTTATGGCACCTCATTTATTTAATAAACCATTCTCCGTTATTCATTCTAAACATTCTACATTACAAAAATTTCATTTTTTTCGTAAATATTCGTTTTATTAGGTTTGAAGGGTAAAATCTTTGTTTCTTCTCGATCTTGAACCACCAATATTACGCCTAATATGTAAATGTGCTAGCTGCATTAAAATCTTTGAAGACATGGTCATTTTCATACGATATCGCAAAAATGCGCCCGAAGTCGGATGCGAACGTCATATTATAAAACGCTACAGCGCAACTATATTTGACAAATGCGAATGCCCATACATACGCAGTTGGATATCGCAAATATACAGTTTAACTCAATTGCTCTTTTTTCTAAATAAATTAAATAAAAATTAATGTTCGTTAATAAGAAATTAATAATCGTTATATTCAATTTAATTGTATGTTCAATTTAATTGTACTTATAGACAATAATATTTATGCAATGATTTTCTTTCCGATTCTAAAAATGATTTTCATTAAAACAGGTCGATTAACGTGCATTCCGTCAATACATCCATTAATCCCGGAGAGCCGGTTTTTTACAGTGATGTGTTTTACATTCAAATTATTCCTCTTCGGTTCGATCAAAGTTAATATATTTTTATACAGCCAACACTTCAGCCATGACAACGCATACTGTTGGCTGAGCTATTGCAATTAAATACAGTCCTGTCCAATTGATTGCTGATAAGATCCATGAGCTTTAAATCGAATTGTAGCAGCAAGTTTGAAATCGGTGGAATACATTCTTTATCAGTGGTTTCTTTTAACATTGAGGTTGTATCACCTTCGTCGTCATCTTCTAAATTTATATTTAATGATAACGCAACACAATCCATTCAAAATTGAATTAAATAAATAAATTAAAAAACACTGCGAATTGTTAATTGAGGTTATATGGTTGATAGATGTCGTTATGAAAAAACATTTCCCAGTGGGAAATACAATATGCGATAATCGCATTTCATAATACAAACGCAAACTGCGAATCACATCCGCAAATCGCAAAAAATGCGATATGCGAACGGTTTCATAATAAGGCCCCAGCTTTAGCCAGAACTTTGAGATGACCAATACACAGTATTGAACAATGCTCAGTTTTGAATAATGGAATCAGCGATTTATTTGCCCAATTTTGTGTCATTTAGGTCTGAACATATTTTAAATGGAATTTTACTTTTTATAGACAACATACTAACGGCAAAGAGAATAAATTTAAAGAGGAACATCTTATATGAACCGCGGTTGCTATAAACTAAAAATATTTCTTAGTTATTTAGTGATGGCAAACAAAATAGGATAAACATATATTTTTTAATTCGGCTTCTCTTTCGAACGACAACAAAAACAAAATACTTGACTATTTCAAAACTTCGCTTACTATTTTCATATTATAATTCCATTGTAAATTGGAATAGATATATTTTCATATAATTATCTATTCTATTTTACAATTGAATTATAATATGAAATAGTAAGCGAAGTTTTGAAATAGTCAAATATTTTTTTTTGTTATCGTGCGAAAGAGAAAACGGAATAAAAAATATATGTTCATCCTATTTCGTTTGCCATTATCAAATATGCAACCGCGGTTCATATAAGATGTTCCTCTTTATATTTATTGTCGCTTAATGATGTTTAGCCCTCGTAAATTTTTTTTAAATCTAAAAGTGCCTGGAAAACACAATTCGATCGCATTAAATATCCACGAACTGTCTCAAAATTTATATTTTTTGTTGTCTTATTTATTTGGTGAAGTTTCTCGCTAAAACTTTAATAAATCGATAAAGTGAACTATTTGGATTTGGGAATAAGTAACGAGCAACTTTGTTCACAGTCTCAAACTTGGTTTGGACTAGTTAAAAAAGAAAAGAAAAATTCTTTCGACTAAAAACAAAATAATTTTTTGAAAGGCGTTATTTCACCAAGATACAAAAGCTCATCTGGGTATTTTGTCAGTGTAAAGATGTGCTTGTTTTTCAGTTATTTATATATATATGTTATAAAATACGTTAAATTAATAAATATGTATATCTTTATAATATTGTGCTACTTAAAATTGTTAGGAGTTACTTACAACCTTATAAAGATAAATTGTTTAGATAAGACAATTTATCTTTATTCTAATTATTTAATTGAAAGAAATAATTAAGTATCCACAACAAGCATCGATCTTCTAATGGTTTAAACGAAATGTTGATGAAGTGTAGCCTTCGCTCCCCATTTTTACCCTTAAGATATCCAAAAAATATGGTTCTTTTTAGGATAGTGTTCACTTTATAAGATGACTGGCACAGTTCAACTTTTCACTGTTCTTCAATCACTAATATTGACACAAAATTATAAAATTATAATTCACGATCAACCGTTTAAATATGATAGACCAAAGCATCGAACCAATTAAACAAAAGAGTGAGTGTTTCAATTATTTTCAACTACTTGAAGTTATTTCAAGAATTAATTTGAAAAATTTTGCAAAGCCTACTATTACTTTAAAATATTTAGTTAACATTCGATTGTTTTATCAATGGGAAACGCTTCGGATGAAAAGTTGTCTTTAGATAAAAGTGGACCTGCAGTAGCTGTTGAGCTTCATCTTTGATTGAATCACATTTTTCATGATCGCCTTTGTTCATCTTATATCACAAAAGAGTTTTTAAGAAGTATGCTTGTCAACGGTGAAGTATTTTTGAATCCGTCCTAACAAGAAATCAAGATTTCGTTAATAATAATTCAGATCTGAGAGTAAAACTTTTTAAGGTGGGTGGAAATTAACTAGGTTGTGATTCTGAGAATAGTTGGTTCACTTACAAAAATAATATATGTATTGAATATGAATATTTAAAGCAAAGTGCTTTAAATATTCATTCTCATTTGAATAAATCTTTAAAAGAGAGTAGTCATGGACACACAAGTAGATTTGTGGTACACAGGTAATTTGATGGTACTGGATTTACATTGTTAAAAAATTTCTGGTCTTTTTCAGCAACAAATTATTGTATTGAAACAATTTTTGCAGAGTAAAATAAATAGCATTTAGAAAGGAAGGCCAACACATCTCGATCAAGTTCCTGTACATTGTTTTTACCATATCTGAGAGATTTTGCTTGAAAGAATTGTTTAGTTTCGATATATATATATATATATATATATATATATATATATATATATATATATATATATATATATATATATATATTTCCATTTTTTAATCGTAAAAATGGTCGAAGTGTGCTCGTTATTCATCGGATTGTTGAAAATTTTGAGCGTATATTTTTTTTACTAATGTTCAAGTGCCAATAAAATGAAGAAATGAATAAAAAAGTAATGCAAATATTGCTGCTCAAGTGTTACTGCAGACCGCCATTTGTCGATTACAAGACGTTCTCTAGAATTGGAACTGCCTCAAACCACAACCTGGCTGATTTTGAGAAAGGATTTAGTAATGAATTTGCTGAGTTTGCCTTGGTACAAATTGAAAACGATAACGTAACTTGAAGAAAATCGTTACGTTTTTGGAAGAAAATAGTCCTCTCCGATGAGGCTCATATTCATCTGAGTGGTGCGGAAAACCGTTTTGTTTAAAACTGTTGATTCTAGTGCGAAGAAAATCCACAAATTATTCATGAAAAACTATTACATTCACCTAAATTGACAGTTTGGTGTGGTTTCTGGTCTGGTGGAATCATCGGTTTGTATTTTTTCGAAATGAAGCTGGTAACACTGTTACTGTCAATGGAGATCGGTGTAGATCAATGATAGCCAACTTTTTATGGCCAAAATTGGAAGCAGTTGATTTGAAAACATTTGGTTCCAAGACCGGGCTATGTTCTACAAAGCAAGTACAACAATTGAATTATTGCGAGAAAAGTTTTGAGATTTGATTATTTCAAGAAACTGTGATATTGAATGGCCACCAAGAAGTTGCGATTTAACACCATTAGACTATATATTTTGGGGTTATTTGAAGTCATTGGTCTTTAGCAATAACCAAACGCTCTTCAAGCTTTACAAGTCAATATTGAACGTACTATCCATGACATACGACTTGATATATATATATATATATATATATATATATATATATATATATATATATATATATAAATAATAATAATAATAAAAGAAGGCGGAAATAATTCCAGAACTCAATGCCACTAGCGGCCCACGGTTCAACCCACATCCACATACAGATTAAAAACACCCAATCGTGATTGATGAATCGTCACCACCCCAGGAATCGAACCCGAGACCCCCGATGGACAGAGCAAGTACGCTACCTTCTCTGCCACGAGAGCGACTGTATATATATATATATATATCTGTAATTTGATTTACAACCCAAATATCGAGCTTTTTGGTATATTCCAAAACATTAACTTCAATAAGAGACGTTCAACTGCAAAATGTCTACCATGCCAAATAAATGTATGGTTTAAAATACTCGTATGTAAGTAACACTAAATCTCGCAAGTTCGATCTGTTACTCGGCAATGTTTTAAATTTAATTTATTTTATGTTCAAATGGGACAAAAATTTATGTTTGTAATGAAATTGGTTGGTTGATTCAGCTATTAACTTGTCATACATAAAAAACAAAAATATAAACATTGGTGGATTAACACCCAAATGATATGGAGGTGACTCTTTCCTAAAATTTATTTAGTAATTAGCAAAGTAAAATCCGTTATAAGATGTTCGCCTCAGTAAACTGAAAACATTTCTTTTATAAATGTCAATTCGAATTTGAACGTGGACGACACCCACACAGCATCTAAAATACTGCAATTAAATACACCGGCATTTACAAATAAAAGCATAGTTAAACTTTTATGTAATGATGTAATTGAATGGAATAATCGTATATATGTATTCTTGGTATATAAAAATGTTAAGACAATATGTCGTTGTTATGTTTCCACTCGGTCGGAATTATCATACATTCCTCTTGTTTCGTATTCTTATTGTTTGAAATTATTTCGTTTCATTTTCTTAAAGTTGTGATGAAGTATGTTCCTGTTATCTTTTTGTATTTTTTTTTGAAAGCTTAAATGGATCTTAGCTATACGTACGAGTATATATATAAATACGTACTTCGGATTAGAATTTATAGTTAATAAATTTGGGTAATTTTTTAGTCATATTTTATAGATA
Organism: Tipula lateralis; assembly: GCA_963932295.1. NCBI lineage: Eukaryota > Metazoa > Arthropoda > Insecta > Diptera > Tipulidae > Tipula > Tipula lateralis. Next base: position 120,059,678 of record OZ010737.1, read on the forward strand.
CATATGTCCGAGTGAGAACTTTGGTCACAATTTTAGTTGACAGTAACCATTTGGAAAGCAATGGTAAAATTTAAGCATTTCTTTTTTAACGTCCTTCCTTACACCGAAGCCAAATCTAGGAATACAGGTTCGATTTTCGTAGACCATAAACAAATTCTTCCATATATAGCCTATTTAGTACTGACATTGAAGATGGTTCGATTCATGAGTTCTGCAATCCAACAGGGGACCTTAGATATATTCATTTATACCATCGATCGTCTAATTAAATAATGAAAACTCAGTTTTGCATCCAGCCTCTATCGGGAATTGAACGGAACCCTCGGTTCAATCTTTTACAACTTTAACAACTAGGCCCATTCGGTCAGTAGATTTTGGGCTGATTACAATTTTTAAGATTAATAATATCATACGAAAAGCAATAAACCTGCGGTTTCTAATACCTCTAGTTGTCAAGTTTGCCAAGAATTGTTGTAAGTAATAAGATAGCTACGAAATTAAAATAAGGGAGTTAAAGATATTGTTGTGTTGAATCAAGTGAAATATTCTATTCATAACTTCACTATGAAATCATGATTAGAAGGTAAAGTAGGATTAGGTTACAGTACCTTCTTTCCCACCCACACCAGTATCGGTCCATTGATACGACAGATTTAGTTTTATTTATATACGATGAAACCATTCATTCACTTATACTCTACAGAAGTACCTAGTCATTGCATTACTCCTAACCAATAATTTCATCGTTTCTCCGATCAAAATGAATCAGCTTTTAAAACTGCACTGCATGCAAATAATTTTAGGTGAGATGTCAGGATTCGACCTCTAATCGTTCATCCTTTTACTCAATTTCATTAGAAAAAATCTCAGAATAAAGCAATTCAAAACTGCCAGATATACAGAACAAGATTAAAATGGATTCAAAACAGATTTATGTAATAAGAGAAAAATTATTGTACGAGCAGTGGGAGGAGACAAAGTATGTTATACGAAAAACTCATAACTTATAATCATAGTCAACAGTTATTCCAACTACTCCTCCAAGTTTTGATACAACAATCATGATACACTGTGGTCGATGATACTGTTGCCACTGCTTTTTAAACGGAGGTAAACAGCATCTGCCACAGAACTGCAATTGTAGATTAAATTAAAAATATCCGACGTGAAAAGTAAACAGAAAAACCTAATAACTAAAAGAATTCCTAGCTGCCAACATATAACTTATAAGCGGGTAATAAGCCCCTGAGGCACTTTGTAATTACTCTTGATACGATATTTTATAGTCTATATATGTATATATTTTGGTAATTGAAATATTTTGTGAGGAAATATCTTGATGGAAGAGTACGAGGGTTGGCTTTTAACAAGGCGAATTATGCGTATAATATATGTCTCAAAACCAGAATGACTGTGGTATATGGAGATCAAGGGTTTTATGTACATTCCTGTTATTGGGCATGATATTAACAGTGTCAGTTGGCTCTACAACGTTTGCTTGCTAATCTAGAGCGAGAGGGGTAGTGAAGGTGAGTCGAAATTCTAACAATAATCATTTCTTATTACAAACCAAATCTGTCTAGATATTGGTACATTTTGTTAGTAATTAGAAGTTTTCAATATCAGATAAATCAGATTACATCTGACTCCAAGAGAAATATAAATAAATTAACTATAATTCGTTATTTAAGACTGTGATAAAATAAAGCGATTATAGTTTAAGGGCCAAAGGTTTTATATTCATTAGGTAACAACTAATGAATGTTTCTGTTTCGAATTTCTAAAAGGATGGCAAACATTATTTAGCTCGTCCCTTTTATGCCAAAAGTTTTCCATCTGGCTTATATTTTATTATTTCTAATAACATGTAAGTCCAAAAAGATTCCTCGCCATTTTGTTTAGGTGCTGAAAATTTGGGATTTTGAATTACTTATTTGCCCTATTTCACCTTGCGATTATTTGTATTACGTCCAGTAATCGATCAAATTCAATATTTCCAAATTATTCTTCAAATCGATACACTTAGAATTCCACATAGAGTTGATAATGTACCGCAGTCTGAAGACACTACCTAAGATCACATCAAAATAAAGTTGTCAGTATCACCCTTCTTTGGGAATCCAAATTTAACGAAAATTTCATTTACCGGTTTCGGTATTTTTTTTCTTAATTTACCGGTTTACCGGTAAATTTCGGTAATCGTTTAATCTACAAAAACATCATTGAAACAACTTATATATCTTAATTATTTACTTATTATTTTTGTTTTTTGAGAAAAAAGACATTTTTAAGTTAAAATTTTCTATTTTTGTTATATTAAAAAATATACATACTCATATAATATTACATAAAAATACTTAGCAACAATACAGTTAATTCAAATTCTAATTTATAAACTTCAGTCTCATTGATTTTCTTATAGAAAAAAATAATAGAATAAATAAAATCAATCTATTTTATAAATTTAATTTATAAATATCGTTTTGTTGGTAGTTCGTTGATAGTTCGTTTTATGACACCAAAATGGATTCTCTCAATATATTGGCAGAAAGCTTTTATTTCTAGCAAAAGCGCGTTTAACTTACAATATGTAAAAAACTGGCTATATCATCTAAGTATATAACCGAAATTTAGAAGGGGAGCCTTATTTCATGAAACTCAAAGTAAAAATTGAGCTTTTAATATTTCGAATGGCTGTACATTATATTTTGTATTGTGAGAGAGAAGAAAAGCTTTGTGCGGCCATCTAAAACAGAACTCATTTCTTGGTATTAGCAAAGCGATCTTGATGATATAAGCGGGAATGTTCAAAATGAGCTTTATTTAGTGTAACAAAAAATACAAAAATCAACGTCAGTTTCATGCAAAATGTATGAAAGGTAAGGCTTTACTATATAGTAAATATTTGAATGAAAAGTAGTTCAAATTTAACTTAGGTTATATTCAATTGAAAACAGAAATTTCAATCTTCATCCTAAAATTAATCATTTTTCGATTTGTTTTTCCATTTTACTTTATTCATTAAATGAAAATATGATATTTTAATAACTTCAAAAGGTAAACAGAGACAGATACATAGTTAGGTTACGAGAACTATATTTTATTTTAATATGCTCACAAAGAGAATAAATCAAAATGGCACTTTACAGCAAACAAATCAATTTCATTAAATGTTAAGTTGTATTGTAATTTGTGTTTTGCTTTCATGTATAAAATGAACAATACCAATGCACAAAATCTCATAAACACATGTACACATGTATGATTTTAACATGAATGGCTTACAAAATTTTTATGCAACAGCAACGCTAGTAATGGCATTTCATCGAACTATCATTTAATATGAAAAAATATTCTCTCTCTCCCACTGTTATGACATTTATGTCATTATGAAGATTGGTTTTGTATTTAATTCATAATTATGCAATTAAATATTATTCTTATGTTGATACAGCATAAATAAACCTGTTTTAATGATTCTCTGTATTTCAGGATTCAGAATATAGTGTAGTGTTGTGCTGTGATTGTTAATAAATGTGTAGCAAAATAGAAATTGTGATTAGGTTATTGTGTTCATTTTGAAATGTAAACATTGATCAACTAATAATATTATTTATTGACAACAGCATGTTGAAAATTTCTTTTGAGCTGATTTATGTTTATAAATTCGGTTTTAGTTAATTTTTTCGAATACATAATTTCATTTAAATAAATTAATTATTAAGTTTTAAAGTTTTCGCGTTCAAATATGTGTATTTTCGTCCATATTATTTTTCTTAATTTATATAGAAATGAGTTTGACTTTCGTCGTACGACGAAGAGAGAATTAGAGCGAGAGAAATATATTTTAGAGGATATCGTTTATATTGAAATAAAAAGCACATCATTTATAAAAATATAGATCAATTTATAATTAAATTTGATCGTGATTTATTTTGTTTTGAAAAAAATGAGATATGTTCAGATGTAATTTCACCCCTTCTCAGTCATTTTATGAAATAAAAGTTTAAAAGCTCTAAGTTGCAATAGCTAAAAACTTAAAAAGAAATTTGTACATTTCGTATGAGTTTCTTGACAAAACGTACATTATTGATACACTAAATAAAGCTCATTTCAAAAACTGAGTATTCATTCTGGCTTTATATATCCAGCGGGCTTTGGTATTAGATAACCTCATAGCATAAAGGGTGGCCCATAAATTAATTTGGCTTGAAATACAAAAACGAACGAATGTTTTTTAAAGCGGTTTGTTTTATTAGAACGAGATACATTGTCATTAAGAATAAAACACCATTTCATTCAAATGACTATTAGCTTTACATTCTGTCAACCCCTATTTTTCAGAATATTTTCGACTGTTTGGCATTTTATCACGTCAATGGTTAATATAATTTGATCTACCAAATTTTGGATAATCTCTGGATGATAAGCGTAATACTTATTACCCTTAAAGGCTTCCTACCAAAAAAGTCGTTCGGAGTCAAATATCCTGTTTGTCTGTTTTAAGAACTTTGGGTATAGCACAAACTCGTTTATCATGGCCTGGTAACGCAGCGTATTGATGTAAGAGCGGCTATTTGCTAATTTTTTGTAAAGATTTATTAGTAAAACAGTTCATTTTGTTCCAATCATTTGTGCGTTCCACAGTCCAATTTACGAACGGACAGCCGAAATAGAAAATGCGCATCACAAAACAGCGAAAAATGTTCATTTCTTGAGCAGGATGGCGACTCTTTTCACTAATTGTCTTGCAGTTATTTTGTTTCTACTGAATTAACCACCTAAATTTCCTACAGTTTGGGTAGAATACTTCTGATTTTGTTTAGGGATAAAACAACCCGTTCCGTTAGTTTCAAGCATTAAAGAAATTAAATTTAACAAGACGGTCGAAGTTAGTGTTGACACTCTCGAATTAATCATGAAATAACCATGAATTAAGCTTAAGTCTAGTCTTATCTGCGTAATGAAATGGATGAGATGAAGCAGATTTATATCAGCACGGTTAAAAATATCAGTATAAAATTAAATCAAAACCCCTATTCATATAGATCCATAAATAAAAAGAATGAATATAATAAGAACATTGCTTATTAAATTGAATAGGTGAATTATTTTATTTTATACAGTAAAAGTATAAAAAGATATTATACTAATTATATGAATTTTATAACTTTCGGTATTTTCCGTAAAATTTTGAAAAATTACACGGTTTTTCGGTAGTTAAAAATTTACGGCAAACCCGGTTTACCGAAAACCGGTATTGGATTCCCTATTTGGTTTGCAATGTACTACCAGTGGTACATCAACTTAGTTGTAACCTGTCTTTGTGGCTTAATTGAAAAAATTTAGTTTTGGTTAATGGTCTAAACTGTTTCAACTGTTGGGAAAATTGGCCACATAACTCCTGTGTTAAATTTTCTTGATATGGCTTTTCTTGTGATACTGAATCAAAAACAATAGGTAATCTCATCTAGCAAGTAAGGAATATTTAAACTATTTTTCTTTGATTTATCCATCTAACGTGACAGGACATGCTAACGTAAATGATACTGCTTATTGGCTTTATATAAAGCGTATCATATACTTAATGTAAATAATGTATTTAACAAAACATTTTTGGGCCGTATTTGATGTGAATCTTAATTTGTGCCACAGAAGGTTCCTACGTTGCATTTCTGGCACGCTTTTATTGAGACATGACTACAATATAACTAGCCCACAATATCCTATAGCTATATCAGAAAATTTGTTTAAGAGGTAAAATGATTTCAAGATATAAGTCGATATAAATATATATTGGTTATCAAAAGCAAAGTCCATGGGAGTTTATTTTGGAGTAAATTTGATTTGATGTGGGTCCATATTTGCCGAATCCTGTATATAGAAAAGCGTTCTAAGAAAATTATGTATCTTCATTGCTTTGGCAGGTATTGCTTTGGCGAGTTATCAACTGTGACCTCATTTGAACACCAGCACCATGGTTGCTCTAGTGACTTTTCGTGTGGTATCGAGAGGGATATTGTTTTATTTTTTTTACAAGCAGTTATTGAATTTTAGCAAGATAACTGTTGAGGTTCATTCCAATTGGTTTTGGTTATATCAGGCTCATAAAGAGAATTATTAACCACATAACTGCTGAGTTTGCTAGTAATTTGTCTACTTGACAAATTTTTTCCTTATCAGTGCCTTAATATGGCCAATATTTTTGGCAGTGAATCTTTTATCACTTCTCATTCTTAAAAATAGGAGGAAAAGTAACCATATCTGAATATTGGTCATATCTGATTAAAAAAACTAGGCGTTTCTGGACTATAAAAGCAACCAAACTACTACATTTGTAAAATAGCATTAATACAGTCACAATATTTTATTAAACTTGAAAAAATATTCGAGAAAGTTTCCAATCAATATTATTGTTCGATACTTCGGGATTACTAGTTATTTTGTTTTATTTTTTATTACTATGCTATCTGTTTTGAGCTCAAGGCTCTCCCAACTCATTCGCGGTTCGCTTATTGACGTCCTTAAGTTACGCTTTGCAACCAAATCGAGGGCGTACGGCTATAGGTCCGATTTACGTAGAACCATCTGCACATTGCATAGCTCCATGACAACCTATAGTACTGACATGGAAAATGGGTTGGCCCATGAATTCCAACAGGGGGTTATAGTTGTTATCATTCACACCACTGATCGTAATCAAGTGGTGAACAATCCATTTTGCATCCTGCCCCCATCGGGATTCGAACCCGGTACCTCCCGCTCCAACTGCCGCAGCTTTAACCACTTGCGCCAACTGGGCGGTCTACTAGTTAGTTGTTGGGCAGTTGTGTGGTTCGATTATGTAGAAAAGTAAATTTATTCATTAAAAAATATTCTGTTGTCTCAAAATCAATCATACTTTGTATCAGCTACTGTGTGGTTCTCTACCATTTGGTGAATATAAAGTAGTAAGTCGTGAGCATGTTTGATTAACACAAAAAGCATTGTTAATCGTTTACATAAGATTCACTTCGCATGGCCATTAACTGTACTGTAAAGTTTTCGTGTAAAGCGCGTTTTTGAATATGGGACGATTTAATACCCCAGTCAATTTGGCCTGAGATCAAAACCAAACCTATTTTTTAATAAATATGTTTAATTAATTGAATTTTACAAATACACTTTTCCATGAGTACACATCGACTTTGGCTGATAATACTACTAATACAACTACTTCCAATGTACTTCGACATCTCTCCATCTTCTATCTTTTGTTTTACTCTTTAGTGTAATATAATGATAAGAAAACAATTAACTTTTCTATTAGTCTATATACTCGTATACCTCGGTTTATTTAATACATTATGTACTGTTGTTTATATATATATATATATTTAAGAGGGATAGGAAAGTACTAAATAAATAATGAGCTTTTGAAGCTTTTTAAAACAATGAAACGAAAATTTAAATAAACAATGAATTAAGTACAGAAGAAAAAAATTAACTTCGCATTTCCTTTGTTTGGCGCCCTAAGCTCATCGGGTAAATCGAAAATTCTACCTTTCAAATCGAATGTTGATATTTCGTCATCACATTTTTCAATTGATGTAATTTAAGCTTTTGGGGTTGTGCACATGTTTATAAATACATGATATGATGACATTGTGTAACAGTTCAGTTTCCATTTGTATGTATGTATATGTATATGACGTACATGCTACGTGATTGAATTCTATTATGACATAAACGATACATGATAACGTGTGTTGGATGTATAGATACATCATACCATATATCTGTTTGTGTTTTTGACTTAATGTAACGTGACGTTTATATTTTGTTGTGCTAAATGCGTTTATGGTATACAATTACTTGTACACATAGATGTACATATATATTATATGTCGTAATGGTACATGATGATTGTTTTCATTTCATTAAGCTATCTACCTGTGTCCAATGATGAGTTCTTATAATGTTTTACATTACGCAAGTAATACAGCATAAATATGTTTACATAGAAACATTTGATTTGATTGGGGGTATTAATTGGGGTAGGTGCATGTAAAGTTGAAGTCTGGAGGTCTGAAATAAGACCTAAATTTGTGCGTATAGGTGAAACGTTAATAAATCCAAGCGTTTGACGGATTTATTATTTGTATGAGAGAGTATCAAATATATAAATCTTTCGTTTCTAGGAAAATCGCTGGCCATCATTTTAACTGATTATTATGCGTCCTAAGATTATATATTACTCGACAGTGAAGATGAAAGTTAATCTCCAGCATGATTGGTTTAAAAGAGCGTGTAATCTTGCGTTTGAGCAGCGAAATATATGTTTTATACATGTAGGTGCACCAAATGGGCGGTGAGGTTTTAAGATTTCATCAACTCAGAAATAATTAACTCAGAATTATCATTTAATATATTTTAAAGCCTCGATCGACTGTTTTTGATAGGATCATTGATACGGTATTTCGGTACTCGATAACAAGGACCATCAAAACCTTTATTCGAATATCTTCAAATACAGTCCGCAGAAATTTATAATCCGTATCCATTCCAAGAGAATCCCAAATAATTGTAACGAGATGGAAAATTTGTCTTTGCAAACGGTTTGTTAAAACGGTCGATCGTCTAGGATTCTAACTTTTAATGATACCAGTTACAAACGCTTCCTTAAAATAGAATGAAGAAAAATATCAAGAAGAAGATTATACATATTCAAAAACTGCCATAAACTATACGTAGTTGCAAAAGTGTCCGTCTTGGCTGGTGGCACTGTATACGATGCAGATACTAAAATTCTACTAAGCAGTGCAAATCAATCCGTTTTCCGAAAGAATTTCATATATTTCAGATAAATCTTCCTTGAATGACGAGAGATATTTTTTGAAAAGCAAATTTTGTCTGCATTTCTTGCAATTGGATGGTTGCGATCATGTATGTTGGGGTGAAACTTTTTTTGAACAATCATAGCAATTGAATAATAAGATAAAAATAATGAAATAACTAATCGAAATTTATTAATATAAATTCTTCTTACCTGATCGACAGATCCATAATGTCTTCGGGAAAACACACCACGTCGTGAGATGAGTTCTGTTGCTGATGAACTGAAATGAAAATAGAATTGCAAGTTGTATTATAATGTTCAACTGAAAAACGTAGATGAATGTCAAAGAAGGTTTAACATTCCTATCGAGGTATGTACCATAGGCTTTATGGTATCGTAGAAAAACTCAATCGAATCCATATCTGTAGACTTGGTGCAGCTTCAAAAAATCTGTTTATATATTTTTTTTGTCAACTCTGAGGAAATTGTGTACACCTCTTAGCAATAGTTCAAGTTCTTAATATATATCTGGTTTTGTTAAATTTTACAACATTTACAATTTCAGAATATCATATTTTGTACCTCTCTTTGAGTCCATTATGGATGAACTATCATTTTCCGTTTCATATTTGTTAATATTACGAACATTGCTCTTAGTCTGACATATTGCGGAATGTTGGAACCAAAAGACCAGTCCATTTTGTTCATAAGACATCAAATTCCTATAAATACTATGTGTGAATGGCTAGCCTGCATTTCTTGCAGAACTTCTTCTGTTGCACTTGTCCAAAGTTAGATAATGCTTATTAATATTTCCCCACTAGTCAATATATTCTGCATGTCAGGACAGTGTTGAAAGGACTCATTAGTTTTTGAATTTCCATATCGTTTGCATTTAGATAGCAATTTCATTGATAAATATATAAAACATTGCAGTCTAAAGGTCAGAGCAGGGCAGTAAAATCTAAAAGATAATTCATCATAAATTTAAATCACTTGCTGAATCCGTGAGCAATTGTTTAAATTTGGTTGTTTGATGATATGACAGCTTCCCTGGGTAAAACCAATACTATGTTACCAACTTCACTAGATGTAAAATGTTGGACTTTGACACACTTGGTATCGTACAAGAAGACTATGATGGCTGGTATTACAATGTGGTTTTTGGGTTTTAAAGTTGCTTTCTCAGTTAGTTAGTATTCAAAAGCTGAAGATAAATTATTTAACTAAAATGGAGAAATTTTTGAAATCTACTTTCGGGAATGTTAAGTTTTCTTTTACCAGTTCAACAGTACAGTGCATGATAAGATATAATTCGATTCAGTTCCAAATCTACAATATTTGTAAGGTTTGTTGAATGAAAAACCACTAAGTTTGATAAAACATTTGCCGACTCTATAATTATATTAAGACCTACAGCAGCTTTTTAATGGATGAGGCCAAAAGAAGTTACCGTAAACGCGAGACATTTAGACACGGGTCACTACAGCAAATATCTGACCAATAGCTGACACAACTCATAAAATAATAAAAGAAAAATTAGACAGAATCGTCAAAAAATTAGACGATGATAGCTATAAATCCTGACATCACAAGTAAACTGCTAAATACCAAATTTTACCGTGAGTAGATATCACTTTACCAATTCTATTGCCGAACAACCACCAAATTGACCGAATATAATATAATCGCCGGTAGAAAAGCATCTGGAATAAAAATTACACTCTGTTATAATTGCTTAAAGTAATAATCACACTATAAAAAATGATCGTTCTATCCCTTATTGAAACCTCTCACCAATGTAGTAATCCGTTGTTATACGTACCATGGAAAAAATAATGCATTTTTTATTACTTATCATGCGGTACTCTCAAGATCAATCCCACGACCAACCTCAGAGTTGTGTTTGATGCGCTAGCGTAGACATTTAATACGTGATAGTTCTGTTCGAGATGGTTGTCTGTCTCTATTTAGGTCTATGGATAAATTTTGTTGCAAAGTTAATCGCTATTAAATTTGGAATGTAATGATCCATTACACGTATAGATAGCTAAGAGATGGTGGGAACTCCAATATTAACTGTTGGGAAGAGCTAAAATAAATACTCTGTTGATAGCAACCAAAAATTTCAACTTCGGAGAACTGTATCAATGAAAGTTCACATGAGTATACATTGCGGGCAACCTTGGCTGATTGCCTTAGAAATTAGAATTACTAGTATTAAGATTCATAAAACTGAGTTCATATTTCGATTTCCTCGTTTATTCATTCGGTAATTTTGTTTTGACGATTCATTATGGTAAAATGGGTTTTATTTGATTCTTTTTCATTTTGGTGTAATATTGTCTCTTTTACTCAATGTTCGTTCAGGACTAGGCAAAAAGTTAAAGTTTTATTGTCTCTTGTGTCAAGTCAATGAAGGAATAAAAATTTCCATTTTCGAGTACTACGATTGGCCGAAAAAATTGTTACGAAGAATGAATGAATGAAGAAAATGAAGTATGAATCCAGCATAGTTTAAGCTTCCGAAGCTAAGAAATAAGTTAATTAGTCGCATTGAACCCTGCTTTGGTCAATTATAGTATGCTACGCATTGAAAGTAGGATTAAACTCACAACTATCGAATCAACCTCCTGCACGACTACATATGTTTCTTACTTAAGAGGAGTTGATATTGTATTTGTCGTTAAGTAACGATTGATGGTAGAAAGATAAGGCATATATGACCTCTTTTTACTAGACAATAACCCAATTGTCACTTCAAACCAACTTTGGAGTCTTATCAACCAATTACAACTTGACAATAATTTGAGGTAATTCTATTCTAAATTTCTAAGAGATGATAATTCTCTATAATCATAACTGTCATCAATGTGCTAATATCACCAAATCGATGCAGTCCGCCCTGCACCCAATTAAAACAAAACGTAAAAAAAAATGTTATGATTAAATACATTTTTGTTATCAACACATGCTCCAACATATTTGGAAACTCCTTTTCTCCCAATATTTGACAACGCTACAAACAACCGTACGAAGTGGAAACGATGAATATATGCTAACATTAAAACAAATGATATAATATTAAAATACGTGGCGCAACTAACCATACTACCAGCACAATGACCACTAAGCGAGGTTATTCCGATCACGGACTGGTCGAAGCTTCAATATATTTTGGAAACTTCTTCTAAAATTTAAAATTGGCTTTAAATCTCTCACTCTTACTATGGTCTTGAGGCCAACTGAATGGTAAAAATTCCCTTTTGCTTCTTGCCCTTATCGGGATTCAAACCTGGTACCTTCCGCTCCTACTGCCGTAGCTTTCTTCACTGCACCATTAGGGCGTATGATTCTTTCCTCGAATGGTACAAGCAATTTCATTTACTCATCCGTCAAGATTCCACTCTTACACCATACATGACAACGAGTACAATTTCGATTTCTGAAGTGGCGTGGAGGATATAAAGTCCAATGGCCATCGGAAAGTTATCCTTAAATGTATGTATGATGCATCATCGGTCCGGTAGTCTATATTTGTGATCTGCAATTTGTAGATTTTCAACACAATAGCGATCCATTGACGTCAATATAACGTCAACAGCAAGAAAATCGAAAATTTACCACTCCCTATATATAAATGTAAATATTTGTAACGGTTTGTATTGTTCGTTACGAGTATACTTAGGGTGTAAATCTCACAGAAATCTAGAATTTTGTCGATGACATCAAAATCACTGGATCAGTTGAACAGATCAACCCCTTCGATTAAGTTTTCGAACAATGGGATAAGTTTCATCTTCGTTTGCGCAAAGGCAAGCTTAGCGTCTCGACCGTTGTTTTTCTCGGATTTAAAATCGACGCTATTCGACCATCCACCGAAAAGATAAACGTAATTAGAAAGCCCACTGTACCAACCGATAAGAAGCACCTGCAGATTAATTAATTTTTTTCCTCTACCGAAATTCACGAAATCATGAGTTTAATGTGAGACGAGATACACCAGGAACTATTTGAAACTGTAAACTATTTTGTTTCGTCCGACAATAATAGCGTAGTACTCTATCATTGTCTTAATGAGGGATCGGAATATCCGATGTCATTTTACTCGAGGATCCTATCAAAACCAGAGCAAAAGTATACCCTAATTGATCGTGAAGTCGTATCAATTGAGTCCTAAGTAAAAAATTTGACAAGGTAGTGTACGGGAGACAATTTAGCTCTATTTAGCAGAGATTAAGTCTAATCAGCATAATCGTATGGAAGACACTATTTCCTTATTAGTTATTACAAGAATCATCGTCTTGATAGATCATATCGGACGATCATTCCACCTGCTGGATTAGAACCATTATATTTTGGACTCATGAATACAGGCGAATGGATTGGCCGCAAATTGCAGTAATGTGAATACACCACCGGACTAAAATGGATTCTATCATTGATTGATAGTAAACGGGATCACTTTTAAATATCGTTAGTCTGGAATAGAACAAGAATGAACACTTAAAAGTCATCTCGATTAAATTGAACTTCGAGAGCATGACCAAACAGTGGAAGTTGAATGATTATCATTGGCAATTGACTGGTACATTGTACCTTGAAGCTTCACCATACAAGACGGTACACAACCATCCCTTCACGAATAACCTCTTAGTTTGGCTCTTGAGTCACGTGATTTGTTCGCGCTGCGGATATAATACTATCATAAGTGGCATAATATCAAGTGTTTAGAATATATAGAGCATGCGAGCGATCGCACATTTTAAGTTGTTTTATATGTAAAGGAGGTACTTACATGGTATGTTAGGCCATAAAAATTGTCTTATCTTCTAGATCTAGGATAAGACATATTTTAGGACGAAGTAATAGAACTGAAAGATAAAGAGAACGCTGATTTGAATGGAAAGCTATTAAAAATTAACTTATAAGCTTTATTCCCGTTTATGTATGCGCAATATTGATTGCACAAATAGGGCCAATATTTTAAATTCAATTAAACAATGATCCGAGACTGTTGGATCAAAACCAGAGCACGGGACTTTGTTGAAGTACCTCAGATCATATCTATATATGATATTGGATATACAGGCTGCTGAAGATTCGTTACCTAGTGTTTCAAAACTGAGACTCGAAAATAGATGTAGCAGACTCAAAAGAGGAATAACTTCCTCTTTTGAGTCTGCTACATCTAACAGCTTATTACCAACTCTCTCAAAGCTGTTCGAAAAAATACTTTTCAGAAACTTAAGCCAATTCTGAACGAGAAAAAAATCATTCTGGATTATCAGTTTGGATTTAGAGAAGAACAGCGAACCGTGGAACAAGTTCACAGAGTCGTATCAGAAATTAGAAGATCCCTTGAATAAAGGGAAAAGTACTGCTCTGCAGCGTTTCTAGATATATCCCAAGCTTTCGATAAGGTATGGCATAACAGTAAGGCAAAATCGAAAAATGGCTTACAAAATGGACAATTTAGGCCGATGAGCGTAAGTCTATGCACATTACATTTACACTCCGTAAACTGACATTTATTGTCCGCCTGTCAGACTTAATAAAATCATTCTCCCACAACACAAACGTGTTAAATATCTTGGACAAGATTTAGATAGAAGACTCGCGTGGAAAAATCAGATTGAAGTTAAACGCCAACAAATCCAATTAAAATGCGTCAAACTAAATTGGTTAATTGGAAAACAATCAAAGTTAAGTCGAGTCTAGACTATTGCTGTACAAAATGATTATTATGCCCATCTGAACAAATGGTATTCAACTGTGGGACTCTGTGTGTGCTTCCAACATAATAAAACTGGAACGAATGCAGTCACGAATACTTCAAACAATATTGAACGCACCCTGTTATGTACGCAATACAAACCTACATCGTGATTTACTCATCGATGCCTTTAACGATACAATTGATCTGCCAGTTAAAACTAGTTTGTCACCCCAACGAATTAGCCAGAGAACTATTAAATAGGCTACTCAAAATGGATTATCTGAATCTAGCTAGGTAATTCAGAGTTTACCCAGTGCACATTAATATTAAGAACTAATATAGGTTAAGTCTTATTGAATAAATTTGTATAAGCCTTTAAGATTTGATTACATCTTGTCAGTTTCCTATATGTAGGAAAGATTCAAGAATAAAAGCCATAGAAAGGAACGTATGCGTGCAGCTTATCTATACTTACTACTGTTACCAATGAATTATTTATTAATTAAATAATTAATCAATCTGTAAAAGATCTATGTTCTCAATTTCTCCTTTCATTAGCAAGCAATGTACATTCAACATCGTTTAATGCTTTGCCATCTCTTGACTGATCATTACCAATCAAGAAAACATTAAATCCAAAAATTTAGTTTTACTACACCCGGAAGCTAAAAATGATTACCGAGACACCGAGTAGATGTAAGAGTAGAAATAATTGTTTAGAAACCCCTTGCAACGTGATACAATAATCCACATTTCGTAAATTGTTCGAACATCGATAAACTCTACCTTTTATATCGATTTTATTCATGCCCGCCCCACATAACTTTGTGTTTGTTTTGTGTTGAGTAAAAGCTCAATAAAAGTTTCGTCTTTTATATATCTTAATTTAATTATTATCAACGCAAATAAAAGTATTTATAAATGAGATAAAAATTGATTGATTTCATTGAGAAGTTGTTATGATTTACCTGTATACAACGCAGTGAGTACTGACGAAAATCGAAGACGTGATGTGGTACGAGTGAAACAGTTCACATTCTTTTGTTGTGATTAAATTAATTTTGTATTACTCAAGGATTAACGAAAGAAAACATTTATTTAACCGAATTAAACCACTTTGGTATAACATTTAATTGAGTTTGTTTTCCCCTATAATTTTATAGGGTGGTATGTACGGATCCAAAATATACAATTTAATTGCTGAATATTTGTGATTATAGGGATTCTAGTAATTAAAAAGAAAATCTCGTTTATCCACTAATAATTATGAAAACGAAGGGGTTTGAAATATACAAATAACGATGAATCGTAAAATATATACATGGATCGAAATATGATTTTCCGCAAATACTTTAACGTACTCCCAAAAGGTTAATTAAAAATTCATGAAATCATGTATCGTATGTTTTTTTGGCTCATGTATTTATTTTAAAGTACCTTCTGTATTTTATTAGTATCAAAGGAGTTAACCAAATATTAGTAGATACATAATTCGATATCAGTGTCACATTAATACGAATCAACAGGATAATGTTGATTTTTGTTTGAAATGAGGTGTCTTCTAAGGTATTTTGATTTTATCAGTGGAAAAAACAATAATCTGCGTTAATGATAACCTATGATAGGGGCAAACATTGATATTAATCACTAATTTGTAATACTACAAATTAAAATCAAGCCTGGTGCTGTGAATCAAGCCTCGATGATAAATCAAAAGAATTAAACATCGATATACCAAAACACTCTAGAATACCTCAAGAATACAGACGCAGACCAATTAAAATGATTAGTTGCACATTAGAGTGGAAACGTCAACATTTCGCTAAATGCAACTGGAAATGACAAATAGAAAAGCGTCTGACTAAGTCTTACGGAAAAACATCGCAAATTTCCACAGAACAAGCAAATTTTCGAATCAGCAATACTATAACAAAACAATTATTTAGTTATTCATTCAACAAAATGACGAGTTAGCAATAACATCGCTAAAATGAAGAACAGAAAAATATAAATTTAAAAGAGACGTACTAAGAACGTTAAAATCTGTATGACACCTGTAAAAACAAAACTTTATATAATTGCGGTTAGAATTCTCACTGTTGTGATGGGCAAAATCGATACTTTTGAATATCGGCATCAATCGGTACTTTTAAATCATTAACTGAATACTTTTAACCCGATACTTTTAACCGATTAGTCTACCATTGGTTGTTATCATTATTGCTTTTGCTAAGAATTTCTTTTCTCAGATACATATATATTGTAAGCTTATTAAGTAATATTTACTTTATTTATTTTTTAACATTAATTTTGGTTGGAACAATAACCTGCTATTGCTAATTGAATCTATTAAGTCTTTACACTCAAATATGTATTAACTTTTATCTGTTGAATTTTAGAAACATATGTATGAATGAAATAATTGTTTAACCGACATGCTATAAATTTTAAAATCAAATTCATACATAACGAATTTTCATTTTAAATAATTCCCTTAATAAAAGTCAACTTGTTTAAATAAAATTTTCATATAACTTTTCTCTTTGCTGCTATCTCGAATATAAATTGTTTATTCTTATTAGTCAATGTGGTAAACACCGATACTAAGAAACACCGATACTCATAAAACACCCATTGCTCTACACCGTAATGCTTAAAAACACCGAGGTTCAAATATACATTCAACACTGATTTTCCTTTTTTTTGCCAAATGCAACGATTATCGTACGAAACATGCATACAATCATTTTCATTCAAATATTTATGTTATTAATTCTATAAAAAAAATTTTGAACTATTTCATATTTGTCAATATTTATATGTATTTAAAATTGTATATTGTATTTAAATGTGGTACTCAAATAAACATTGAAATGATGGAAAATCACCGAATAACTTAAAACACAACTCAGAAACGCCAATTTACTCAAAAATATCGATCCTTTCAAAAACACCGATTTACTCAAAACTACCGAAATGCTCAAAAATAACCGATCTAATCAAAAACAACAAAATACTCAAAACCACCGATCTACCAAAAACACAGATCTACCCAAAAACACCGAAATGCTTGAAATCACCAATCTATTCAAAAACATCGTTCTATTCACAAACTCCGATTTACTCAAAACACCGATAAGCTTAAAACATCGATTTACTCATAACTACCGAAATGTTAAAATTATACCGATCTATTCAAAAACAATAAAACACTCAAAACTACCGACCTACTCAAAAACACATATTTACTCAAAACACGGAAATTTAAGCATTTCCGAATTATTCAAAAACACCGTTATGCGCAAAAACATCAATCTATTCAAAAACACCGATTTACTTAAAACAACGAAATGCTCAAAAATTCCGATCTATTTAAAAACACATATTTACTCAAAACACCGGTATGCTTAAAAACACCGATTTACTCAAAAAACCGAGATACTCAAAAGTACCGATCTATTCAAAAACAAAAAATTACTCAAAACCACCGATCTACTCAAAAACACAGATTTATTCAAACACACATATTTACTGAAAACACCGAAATGCTTAAAATCAACGATCTACTCAAAAACACCGATTTACTCAAAACAGCGATTCGCTGAAAAACAACGATCTATTCAAAAATAATAAAATACTTAAAACACCGATATAGCAAAAATACCGATCTATTCAAAAACACCGATTGACTCAAAACACTGAAATAATAACATTATGCAATGATATTCAGAACGACGTCAGCTTACATCCATTACACATGATATTGAAAGTCCCTCTGTTATTAAGAAAAAACGCGAGGAAGCGAATAAGGAATGCATTGAAATGGAAAAACAGCGAGAGTAAACGGTTAAGTCAAAGTGGTAGACCATATACCAGTCGAAGGGGAAAATTGGTTCCTGGCAAACAAGTGAAAGAAGTTTCTGGCTGCTCGAAGTGTTTATTTAGATGTGATGCAAACTTCACAAGTCACGAACGAAATATTATGTTTTCATCCTTTTACACCTTACAACAAAATGAGAAAATGCAATATTTACTCCAATAGTCCAGAGAGTTTTGTGTAGCAGAAAAAAACGGACAAATGAGGCGGGCCAACCAAGAAAAACTTTTTCATTTTTGTGTTATCTCACAGTCAAAAATGAAAAAGTTCGGGTATACAAGTCTTTTTTCTCAAAAACTTTGTACATTTCACAAAAGATGGTATATGATGCACATATCAACAAGACCAACGCTAACTCGGCCAAACCGGATGGAAGAGGTAAATCCAGTAGAAGTTGTCGACTATTGGATACTGAAACAAAAGAAAAGCTTATTGAACATATAAATTCATTTCCGGCTGTCGATTCTCACTATTGTAGACAGAAAACACAAACACAATATTTGGAGTCGAGTTTCAATGTTTCAAAAATGTATGGACTATATCAAGAACTATGCAAGAAAGAAAACACACAGCCCTCTAAAGAATCAACCTATCGTCGCATATTTAATACGGAGTTTAATATTGGATTCCATATTCCTAAATGTGACCGCTGTGATTTGTGTGAGGCTCATAACAATCTTGTAAAATATAATTTGTCGATAAACAAAAACCAAAAAATTGAATATAATAATCATATTTTAAATAAATGATAGATGCGGACGGAGAGAGATGCAGACAAAAGGGGTGATATACCAATACTTAGCTTTGATTTACAATCACTCTGCCTAGGGCTGAAATAAGTTCATTTTATTATAGACGCAAACTTACTGTGTACAAACTTACAGCGAAATTATCACTAACAAATCAAGTTTACTGCGCAATATGGAACAAATGTCCGGTAGAGCTGGAAACGACATTGTCAGCGCAATGAAGAAAATATTAGAGACTCTCATTAATGAAAATGTTTTGGAGAATTTAATATTATGAAGTGATTCATGTGTGCCACAAAATCGATATTCGCATATATCAAAATGTACCATGGAGTTTTTGGAAGACAATCCGGAAATGAACGATGTATTAATGAAAATTTCAGTACCTGGTCATACGTGTAATCAGGAAATTGATCATGAATGTATCATGTATAGAGAAAGAGTTGAGGAAAACCGAAATATATTCTAGTCAATCGAAAACAACTATATAAAATCATCGAAATGAAATCTACTGATTTTAAGGACTACAGTGCAGCTTCTAAGTACTTTAATTACAAAAAAGGGCCATTTTAAAATTGAGCGTGTTAAAATTTACAAGAATTTTACCGGAAGTTTAGTATAAATTATCTCATACTGACAATGATTTCATAACGGCAAATATAAGGTTACCCGAGCGTACCAAATGCAAGAAACAATAAGATATGAAGGAATATCCGTTTTTCTTACTAGATCAACGACTGTAACCACCAAACCAGCCTTATCAATGCAAAAGCTAAACGACTTGAAGCAAATGCTAAAGTTTATGCCTCCGCAAGATGCAAACTTTTTAAAGTAAATTTTAAAATATAAAAGTCAAAATCGTGTATATACAATAATAATGAAATCAATCGACACCTTAATTTTATGTTTTACCTATTACCTATTTATATTTTTATCGATATGAAGAAGATCGATCTTTCTGATAAAAGCTTTATTTGAAATACAATTTAATTTTGAAATTATGAAGTTTGTTTGTAAAATATTTTGGTTTAATTTTAAATGACAAGGTTCAAAGATTCCTTAGAACTAGGTTTGTAAAAATATATCGCGTTTTCGGTATGCCAAGGTTCTATTTGCAAAAAATCAATAGCTGTAGCTTGTCGGATTGAAAGGTCAGACATCTCAATCCAAATTGAAATATCTTATAGACTATGTACTCATAGGGAAATGGATAAAAAGTCATTTCCATAGACCAATAAATAAAAAGGTTATAAACTTTTAAAAGTTTAACATCGATTTACTCAAAACTATGCAGAGAGCACTTAAAACCTGGACATTTTAAGTTCGCGCGGTGTTAATTGTTTAAAACAGTATACAACAAGTTCAAATCATCAAACCGAAACTGGCCCATTAAATAACATACTTAATAGATTTAATGTCTTTGAAGACTTAATGTCTCAATAGGCGGATTGTTTTCATGTAAGACTTAATGTCTCAATAGGCGGATTGTTTTCATGATTCTTAGAGGCACCTATTAATCAATGCCTAACGTGTTGAGTAGAAACTCCAATTCATATAAAATATTAGTTAATAGCATGTTGCCATAAACTGTTATTTCATACTGAATTCCATATTTTCAAAAAAAAAACGTTCAAAAATCTTGTAAGGAAGTGTGTTTAAGTTTGAACACGGGGTCCAGGCACATTTAATTCTGTGATATACTAGATATAATTTTTATTAAAGTGCGAGAGAGATAAAAAACATTTCCCAGTGCAAAAAATGTATTCAGTTCTGAATAAATTTTTATGGTTACTATAAAAATTATTAAAGCAGTACTGACAAAATATATCAAGAGAAGTATTTTTATTCAGTACTGGAAAAATATTTTATAGAAGAAATGTATATGGATGAGAAAACATTTGTAAGCAGTGAAGCCATATTTAAAAAGTGGAGTCATTTCTTAAATATGAAGCATTTTATAGTAGTTTTTTATGGTCAATTCATAATTTTAACATTTCGTTTTGTGTCATTCACCTTAGTTCATTGTGGAAATAATGAATAATTATTTTAAGTTTATTTTTGTTTTTAATTTATTGTTGTAGATTCAAAGTGTTTTTTGTCTATTTTTTCAATAACAAAAAAAAATTGTAATTTATTGATTATGTTATTTCCATCTGTCAAAATATAACCAATTAAAAAAAACAAAATGTAAAAAATGGTCTGTGTCACTCTACTGGGATTTTTTTCTCTCTTTGGTTTTTTCAGTAAAAAATACTGGCAGTATTTTTTTCATAATGGAAAACAGACTTCAACAGACTTCAAACCAACTTCATATTGTCATTGCTGTCGAACTAGTGATGGCGGAGCGCTCAAATTTACACTAATTTCCGTTCATTCGATTGTTTTCAAGCGTACAGAAACGTTTTAGTGGGTATTATTAAGAAAAAAAGCTATCCGCAATTAAATTGAAGCGTAATAGTGTTGATTGCTCTATATTTGGCTGGAAAACCACAGCCACAAATTGTTGACCAGTTAAAACCACAGCATGTGAATAAAATGTTGGTGTATCGCATCATAAATCGTAAGAACGATATTGGCGACATTGCAAAACGCCATGGTGGTCGATTGAAACGCACATCAACTTCGCCGGATATCATTCGGAAGGTGAAAACAAAATTTACTCGGAATCCGCATGCCGTAGCGGCAGTAAAATGGATCGTGAGGCAAACATTTCGACAGAACGGATGCAGCACATATTGCAAGATTATCTTGGACTAAATGGCTTTGAAATTCTATAAATCGCATAGTCTCCTCGATGCTAAAAAAAGTTTGAGTGGAAAGAGCACAGGAGTTGTTACGAAAGTAACGATTTTCCAAATTTGGTTTTCTCCGATGAGGCATCATTCGTTATTGAGCAATACGACAATATTTTCTTGCCCTACCGTTCTACTGAAAATTTGGACCAACGGTTGCCACTCAAAACCAAGTGTAGCCGATGGTGATGGTTTGGACTGCCATTCACCGCTCGTGTTTTCATCAAGATAAATGCTCAAATTTGTCCATTTCCACGGCCCAATGACCACCAAATTCACCGGATGCAAATCCGCTAGATTTTTTGGTTTGGAGTGTTTTGAAGACCAAGATTGGGACAAAAACTACCAAGGTGTCGATCATCTCAAGCTAATGCAGAGCTATGTGATAATTGTAGATTGCCTTTGCATTTAAAATTTTATAGTGTTCAAACTAAATTTGAAATTCATGTTATGCAACAAATGTCCATTGATGAAAATTTCTCCCAAATCGTGAATAGGATTATGTTGCACACGAATAACAACACCAAATTTACTAAACTATTTACAAAACTGCTTAACCTGATATATTTTTAAATATATTATAAACCATATTGTAAATTTCACATTTTGCAACAGGGTAAAGCATACATCAACGGATATAAATAAATAAACATATAATTATGTAAATATTATCCTCATTCATAAGGTATAAGCTTTCGTGTTAACGAATGACCACACATCATTTTTAAATTTGCGAGATGCATGGAGATTACTACGCCATGCTGATGGAAAAGGGTATAACATGTTTTAGCATAAAACATGCAATCTGCACGTAATTTTAATTCCATATCACACAAAAGAATTTTGTGTCACGAAAGTCTAATTTACGGAAGAAGCATTAAAAAATAAATGTTGCATGCATGTATGGTCAATTGTTTGTTGAGAAAAATTTATGTTGGTCGCATATATTCCAACGTGCTGTGAAAGGTCAAGCCAATAAATAAGAAGAACTATTTAATTGTATATTTTCTATAAGTTCACAGTGTCAGGCATTAGCCGCCCGACAAACAATACAAAAGCTATATGAACCTAATAATAGACAAAATCAATAACATTCTTTAAAATTAGTGAAGATGTAACTTATTTCTCATTGCTTCTAAAATCCAAACACAGTTATATATTTGATTAAACCTGATTTCAGAAAGCCAAACTTTTTGTGTTGCGAAGGCCGTATTTTCAACTCTAGAAGTTTCTTTGAGCGTTCCCAAGTAGGTTTTGACTGCTATTGGAACATGTTGCCTTTCTGAATTGATATCTATGTTACCGTAGAAGGTTATAGCTCTTCAGTTTATAACACGATTTGTTCTGCTGTGATGACGAGCAAAGTATATTATTGTGAAGTGCCTCTTTTTTAATAGATATGGCAGGATACGTGCTTTTTCGATTACTTACTTTATTGACTCCTTACCCCCTCCTCCGAGCCCTTTTTTATATAGGGAACATTACATTACACGTCAATACCTTCTGACACAACCTACTTAAAAATTTCATACTTCCTCCTGTTTAATCTGTAACTTGGCAACTTATCTATGTCTGATTTCTACAATGGCCTTCTCAAGTCAAATCAAACATATATATCCAGCAAGCTCGTCACATGCTGCAACACAGCCAAATTTCACTGAGGTAAGGTGGACGGCGGCCAGGGCAACAAATACAGCATGCATCCTTCACAGTCAGGTTCGCTTCATGCCACAACAAGCCTAAATCACTAAGCGGGCGAAATCAGAGAGCACCCCAATATAATTACGGAATTAAATAGGATACACATCATACAGACTCGTCATAATCTAAAACGTGCAGTGATTCACTGGTGGGTGAAGTAATGTTATTAATTACATTACTAAAACTAATTAATACGTACAATTTTAATGCTACAATCAAATAAATCGAAAATTTCGAGTTAAGTTCTTTTAATTCGCTATCACTGTTGCGACACGATTAAACATTTACTATACATATACCAATCGCAAAAAAACACACATGGTCCGGTAACATATGCCTGATGAGATTGGATTTTTGATCTTTTCTGTCACAAAGTCATTCAATCACATCATTTTCAGATCGAAACCGGCCTAGCGAGTTGCAAACAACAACATAATATACAGGCTTAACTCGAATAATAAACAACGACGCAGCGTTACAATATAACAACATACAATCTTCCAACAACGCAGCGTTACTATATATTGCAACAAATATATTAATCAATGCACTAAGACTAAAAGATGTTGTTGGAGTGTTGTGTTTATAAGTACTCGGTGTTTAGTTGTCGAGTAAGTACTCGGTTATATAGTCGTCGAGTGATTCGAATCTTTCTGGTAGGCAATTGCACTTTTTTTGTAATCAAACTATAAATTACTCCCTCTGCAGTGAATCCCATAAACTTATCTTTCTGTTATACCTTACTGATAACTTTGTCTCTATACCAGATCTATTTGTTGTACCTCTTACGTCTGATAGAAAGGTAAAGTTCAAGAAACGTTCTATATACTAGAGTGCATTGAATAACCTTTTAGATCCAGGAATTCAAGCTACAACCAAAATATTAAGCAGTAAGTTTGTTTGGCCACCCATCAATCATGATGTACGGACCGGTACTAAATGTTTCATCAAATGTCAGAAGGCGAAAGTACATCGTTTTCTTAAGACAGCATGTGTCATGGGAATTTCATGTAAATCAATATTAACGTTACCAATTGGATTGTTGGGATTACGGACATCTAATCGAGAAGATTTAAAGATAACCACTGGTGAGTTGTTCTATATGACTTGTTGAATTATTAGAGATTATTCAATTATTAGGATAATAATTATATTCTAGTAAGATTGATCAGAACAGCCAAAAGTACTTTTTTGCCAGGATAAATTAGATCCTCCCTCCACCCAATTTTTTTGGTGTAATGTTCGAAATCTTGGTTCGAAATAATGGTATTTTAGATTTTGAAAGCTGAGGATATTAATTCTTATTTTACTAGTTCGAATCCAACTTTGATTAGTCTTATTGTTGATCTTAAATCTGAAGAGTGTTCTAATCCTTTTTCATTTTCAAATATTTCCTGTGAGGATTTACAGTCTGCAATTTGGAAAGTTGAATCAGAATCTTCTGGTCTTGATAGACGAATGTTTTCTGTAGTCTCAAAATATCTATTATAATTTTTAATTTTGTCCCGAGCAATGGAAACTAAGTAAAATAATTCCAATTCCAAAAATTAGCAATCCTGTTGAGTTATCCCAGTTTAGACCTATCAGTATTTTAAGTTCCATTCCAAAGCCGATAGTAGAAAAAATCAAATTCAGTCCTATCTGAGTTTAGAAAGTTCTATGGTACGAATACTAACTTTGTTAGTTTTTTAAAGACCTTTGATTCTTTGAATCACTAGATTCTTTATAACAAACTGATCGCACAATTTTAAATTTCCCTTTCGGCTGCTAGATTAGTTATAAATTATTTATCAGATCGTTCACAGACGATTTTTTTGGTAGTTGTTATTCTAATTCAGCTGTTCCTCAAGGTTCGGTCTTTTATGATTTTCTGTGCACATTAATGACATACAATCCTCCTTTCATCATTGTTCGTTTCACATTTTCGCTGATGATGTCCAAATTTATAGAATTAGTAAGTTAGTAATCAGCATTCTATTGTTAGTAATATTTCTCTGGTGAACGAGGATTTAGATAGAAAATATAATTGGCCGATTTCCAATGGGCTCGTCTTAAATGGTATTAAATCGCAATTTATTATTATATACAAAAAACCTTTAGATACATTTTCTTGTCCTTGTATTTTTTACAGCGTTATGTGTATGTGGTATTTAATGATTATTTGGTATTATGTATTTATATTAAACGATAATTCATTCTCGTGACTCCATAATTTCGATGAAACGTGACTCCATATTTTTGATCTTTATTGCGATATAAATTATTTATTGAAATTAAAATAAACTATTTATTTAATTACAATAATCTCGTTTTATTATTACTTTTTAATCTTTCTACATTTTAAAAATACAAGTTATGCGGACGAAGGAACAGAAACGACTTCTTACAAATTCAATGAAAAACTAACGAATATTGTTTTTCAAAGTTAACTTGAATAATACAAAAACAATTGTTTTTCAAAGTTAACTAGAATAATACAAAAAACTATTTACATGACTTGTATTCTGTAAAGTAGCGCCAAAATACCAGGTAACACCACATATTCATCTAAATGCGTCACTCATTCCATTTTCAACTATTGGTATTAATTTGGGGATAGTTTTTAACAAAACTCTGGCATGGGGTGCCCAATTTGTTAAAGTTAGTTGAAAGATAGTTGGATTACTTAGTTGTCTGTATAAAGTGGAAGGGTTCACGGATAGTTAGTTTAAAAAGAGAAGCTTTATAGTGTTATCGTAGGAGAATTACCTCTATGGTGAATTAGAAAATTTGACCATAATTCACCCTATACTAGGCTTGTTCTTCGTTGTAGTTTAACTAGGTTTTATGAGTTACAGTTTTGTGCTTTTTTTAGGAAAGCGATTCAAAATTAAACCACCAAATTATCTATTCCATAAGTTATTTTTAGCAGGTATCATTAAGCCATTCTTGGTCTTTAAATAGTTATTTTTTGTTAGACATATTTCTCAATGGTATTTTGTTCCATTCAGAATTCGGAGTTTGAGATCTGCCGAGACTTTTAAATCGAAATTTCTTGAATGGGTTGCTGGAATGACAATATAATTACTTTACAGTTAATTTCAACAATTTTTTTAATTGTCTGATCACATAGTAAATGAGCTTGTATACTCGTAGAGGCATCTGTGTACATGGTGTTGACTTTTTGCAAGAACTTTTGGAAAATATAATTTGATTCTTTAGTGCAGTATAAGTCTGATTTCCATTATAAACAAAATACTGCCAGTATTTTTACTGAATAACCAAAAGGAGAGAAAAATCAGAGGTCGTTTTTTATTTTTCCTTTTTTTGTAGCAATACTAAATGGATATATTTTGACAGATGCTTATAGTTATAACATAACCAATAAATTACAATTTTTTTTTATAAAAAAAACACTTTGAATCTACAACAATAAAAAATAAATAAACTTAACATAATTATTCATTTTCCACTATGAATTAATATAAATGTTACTAAACGAAATGTTAAAATCATGAATTGACCATAAAAACTAATATAAAATACTTCATATTTAAGAAATGCCTTCACTTTTAAAATACTGCATTAAAACAATTTCACATCCATACACTCGCGGATAAAATTAACGCATATTTTTTTTTGTAGTAAAAAAAAATCCCGCTGGACAATTTCAGTGGAACTGGTATCAAATGATCCCAAAGTGATAATTTTCTCAAAAGAGGCACAAATGTGGCGTTATGGAGTTATAGCGGCTATTTGTCATTGCAAAATGTTAAAATGTGTCGAACTATTTTTTTTAAATTTTTAAAAGCGGTTTATAAACATTAAAACTAGCTTTATTACAATTTAATTTGATTAATTGAATAATGAGTATCTCCCTCCCGTGCCCTTATTATAGCTTTCATCCTTCTGGGAATACTAAGTAGAATGCTTTGTATCATTTCTTGCTGAATGAGATTCCACTCTTCTTGCGGTGCACCTCTCAGCTCTGCTGTCGAATCTGGTGCAGAATTTCTAGCTCTAATACTTAAGCGGTATCGTGAGACCTTAGAGTATAAAAGAAAGCCCGGACAAGGACGTAAAAGGAGTCTCCTTTTAAACTAACTAGTGCCAAAAATAGTATCAGCTACAGTTGGGATTTTACATGTTATAATGGTTTTTACATTTTGTACACTCAGAAAAAAATATGTGACCAAATTCTTAGTAACACCACAGTTTGGTTACTTTAACATAAGTTTTATTGTTTATATTCACCAATTCTCTATAGTAATTTAAAAAATAAAAATTTTACTGCTTGGTTAAGGCAATAATTGATCAAAATGAAAGTAACCAAGATATTGGTACGTTTTATTGGTTAAATTTACTAAAATAAAATTAGTTAACCTAAGAACAAAATTAAAATAACAAAGTTGAGTTGTTCTTTTTAATTAGTTGTTTTGACCTAACTATTTAGCAGTATAAACTGAGTTTCTGGTAACATTAATTGTTTACTAAATATTAGGTTGAACCAATTAAAATGTGTGTTCAACATGACCAAAATACTTGGTTACTAGAAAACAGGATTTTATTCGAAATTAAATTTTACAAGTCAGTTCGTATTGTTTGTTTCACGTGTAATGTTTTAAATGTAAAGAGATTTATTTTTAGCGGAAACACGAAAGTGCTTTTCAATTTTGGCATAATACTCCAAAAACAATTTATAATAACTAAAAATATAATAATTATCTGGATTTAATTGGTAAGGAACATTTCATAGTTTTAAATTCTATACAATTTTTAAATGCTTAAATAGATAATATAACAAATAGAAAAAAACAATTTTTCATCGTGGAACTCTCGCAATACGTGTTGCAATAATTAAGATAATGATATACAACCACTTGCTAATGATTTGTATTGAAAATGAATCAAAAATTGTAACTATTAATCATCCAAATAAAATAATTATGTATTAATCTATATTTAATACATTTTCAAAACTAGGTTCTAGTGCAGACGATGATGACGGAATTCAAAGTTTCGAATATCCAGTATATATATATATATATATATATATATATATATATATATATATATATATATATATATATATATAAATATATAAATATATATATATATATATATATATATATATATATATATATATATATATATATATATATATATATATATATATATATATATAGATATTTATATATATATATATATATATATATATATATATATATATATATATATATATAAAGTTTATATATATATATATATATATATAAATATATATATATATATATATATATATATATATATATATATATATATATATATATATATATATATATACATATTGTTACGGACGCGGGTGACATCTCTGATTGAATAGAACTACTAAATGCTCGTAGAAGTACTAAATTCAGGCAATAAATAATAAATAAATGGAAAATTCTACAATGACCGAGAAGCGGGCAAAATGAGCATAAATAAGCGAACAGAAAGCGTAGAACTTTAGTTTGAATTGGAAAAGCGATAAATTAAAATCGGGAAAACGTAATAGTGAAATAATTAAAGCAGTAGTGAAATAAAAATACTGTAATGGTGAATTGACTATTGTAATAGACTATTAATAAAAGTTATAGTGGAACAAGCAAGTGGTTTTAATTATTCACAATCCAGTGATCGAACCGAGGATTGGTTTGAATCCCTACTAGGGGAAAACATAACAATTGGTGAGAGCGGCGGGATTGTGGATAAGGAGGCATGAAGCTACTTCAGCTAAAAGTGTCGGGGCTAAGGAACGACCCGAGACTGAACGCACGGGGTTTTCCTACAACGGGTAGCAAAGCAGACTTACAGGAGAGGCTACAACAGGCTTTGCTGGAACAGAACATCGATCCAAAACAGTACGAATTTAATACTGGAGTACATAATGCGGAGGATCCAATGGAAGGGGCAACAAATGTCGACGCAACCATTGCCCCAGCAACAGTAAATACAAATTTCGATATGGGGTAGTTAATGAAAGCGATACAACAAATCAAGAAAATTTGAAAACCGGACAAGAAACTGTGTTAGAAAGGTTGAAATATCAAGATAATATTCAACGGCTTTTTATATCTGAAGTGAGTGAAAAGTTCCGCGAAATGTCCAAGTGTTTTAGTGCCAAAAAAGATACAGTGAAATGTGAAATGACCGAAAAATTTGAAGCGACTGATGAAAGGATTTTGAAACTTGAAAAAGAGATTATAGACATTAAAATTAATTTCGGTGCTACTCAAATCCTAAAACCAGTCAGTGGAATTAAATTAAAGTCTCCGATATAGTTCCGACGGAAAAACGTCGTTCAACATTTTCAAATTACAATTTGAAACGGCAGCAGTAAGAAATAATTGGTGTAAGGAAGACCCAGCAGCTCTCATAGTGGCGTTAAAAGGAGGTGCGGCAGATATGTTGCAGATCGTTCCAGAATCCGAACGCGGTAACTATGATCGAATCATGCTAGCCTTGGAACGAAAATATGGTGCTAATCATAAACGTGAGCTATATAGGATGGAACTCGAATGTCGTTCTCAGCGAATCGGTGAAACACTACAGGAGTTTGCAGCTGACAGAGCGATTGGTGCATCTCACCCACTTTAAAATGGTGCCCGAATACACAGAAAGAATTAAAATTGATGCGTTAACTGATGGTATTCGTGACGTAGAAACAAGACGAGCGGTAGTGTTAGCATCAAAAACAACATTTGTGGAGACCATCGCTTAAATTGGGCCTGCGATAAACTAGGTCATATATCACGAGATTGCTGGGAAATTAGACGTTAACACCGTCGCCTATGTATCGAAGGTCCAATGAGGACAACAAAAGACTAGAAGAGAAGGCGAGCACTGCAAGATCGCAGGCGTTTTACGAGTAAGAGTCAGCTTTAAGGAGCTGACGCCTACAACCAAATGCTCTATAATCTTCATCCCTGTTTCCCGATTGGCAAGAGGTGGAGATAGTATGACCATAAGTGGAGGAATTGATGGCAGATCTAGTGTGATAACGTTGGATACGGGGGCAACGTGGACGATTGTGCAGGTTGATTTGATAAATAATGAACTTCATCCAATTGGCGGGTTAAAACTACAAACAGCAATAGCCGAAAGTGCAAAAATCAAAGGGAAAAAGGAAGAGACCATACGAATTGGTAACAGGAACTTCTCTCATGAAGTTTGACTGGTCGATATTGTCGATGAAGTTAGTTTGCGTATGGACTTCATGAAGAAGATCCACTTCGTGTTGGATGTGGGAAAATAAACACTAAGTTATGGCAATGTTGAGCTGCCGTGATTATTGGACAGTAAGGAGCCAATCGTCAGGCGAGTTAAGTTAGACCATCAAAATAAAGCTGCTACCACACTCACAAACTGTAATTTGGATGGAGGTCCTGGGACACGAAAGTTTTAGGTTGTAGAAGCCAGTGATGAAGAACAACAAGCACCAGTTAATCCAACTTTTTTATTTGGTTATAACCATTAAATTTTGGTTTTTATATTTAAAAAGTAAGCTTTTTATTTTTATAACCAAAATTTGGTTATTTAAAATAAAAAATTATTTTAACCAAGAGTTTCGTCATTTATTTGACTAAGGAATTTGGTTGGTTGAAAAATACTTGGTTTTTGGTTAAGTATCCAAGTTTTTTGGTATTTTTGACCTGAGTGATATGTAAATTTTGTAAAAAAAACAGTGTAAATAACATAAAATTAAAATTACATGCAAAAAACGAAGACAACACTATTCAGACTGCCATCTGTTTTGAAATGTCTAAATCTTTGTCAAAAAATCCAGGTTATTTTTGTCAATTATTTTAAGAATATGTTCTAATGAATCCGATAAACTTAGTTCTGAAGAAGAATGGAGAATGAAGGACTGTCGAGCATTAAATAACGTAACCATTCCAGATCAATATCCAGTATCACATCTCTAGGACATATAGGCATATTTACTACATTACTGCGAGCATTCTATAAGTGCATCTGACCAAATTAAGCTATTGTGGTACCTCTTGGGTTATTTGAGTTTATTTGAATTTGGATTTGTGTAGTTCGGGTACAATTGTTTTTTATTATTAAGATGATAAGTTAATATTATCTGCAATTTATTAATTAGTTACAATTATATTTGATAAGAGATTATTAGTAACAAAAACTATTGGCGGGTTAGTAACAAAAACAACTAGACATTAAAACATTTTCTATATGTAAAAATGTAACAGATAACCTAATGTGATTGTTTTAACATGTAACACAACGAGAAACTTACATCGTGTGTTTTACACGCCCAACTGTACTAGCAGCAGATAAAAACGGAATGAAGAAAGATTGATTAAGATACATAGAAAACTTTGATATAAATATATATATAAATATATATATATATATATATATATATATATATATATATATATATATATATATATATATATATATATATATATATATATATATATATATATATATATATAACATAAATCGATAATAATTTTATAACCTTTAATCACAATTGACATATTGAATCGATCCTTTCTCAAATTAAAACTTTTCATTCCGAGTTTAAATAAAGCTTAATGTATACGTAAACTTTTTAAGTATACAGATAACGGCAACAACAAAATAAAAAAATGTTGTTTTATTAAAGTAAACAGTCATAATGTAATAAACAGTTCTTTGCTTTGTCTTTAACGTACATAATATAAACGAAAATTACCACTAAGACACAAAAAATAAACGACTAAGCAAAGCCCATAAAATTGAAAGCTTAATAAACAACAAAGTTTTTTTTGCGTTCTCTCAACCATTAAAAACTGTATACGTACGAGTATATAAATATAGAAAAAGTTGTTCGTTAAACATTTAAAGTTGTTTAAAGTACCGACACACACCCAATTAAATTTGACTTTAAGGATTATCCCAACATGTACATTACGCTAAATTTTTAGTCTTTTAGAAACATCACCCAAACAAGCAATGTACATTATTTGGCATGTGATCGAGTATAGGGTATTTTTTATAATCCAAAACAATATTGTCTGGCCTCTTTTTTGGTTGGTACAGTACATTATAAAGAGTTTTCCAATAAGAGGTTTCATAGTCTGCTGTGTGGGCAGCTGTCAATTTTGAAGCAGTCATCTTTTGACATTTGACAAGTAAAAAATATGCCATTACTAACAATAGTATGATACACAGGTTCAATGCCGCATGGAACATCTGATACTATTGCAGTTGCAGCCCGTAGTGTTAGGTCTTAACTATTAACGCTTTCACAGTTCAGTTAACAGAAGAACTCAGGCCGATCCACCACCATAATCGTATCTTCGTTGATTTGGATTTTCACCGAAAAAACATCATCAGTAAAGAGGCCCATTTTCACCTTGAAGACTACGTTAATAGGCAGAAGTATCACATTTGAGGCTCAGAAAATCCAAGAATGATTATTCAAAACCCTCTCCATCCCAACCGTGTCACTGTTTGGTGTGGTTGCACTCGGTGTTATTATTACAACTTACTTTTTCGTAACTGAAGCTGGTGCAACTGTTATAGTGAATGGATTGTGCTATGACTATGATTAATAATTTTTTGATAGCTGGAATAGGAAAATATTGATGTGCTACACAAGCAACAAAACAATCGCAATTTTGCAAGAAACGTTTCCCGGTCGTATTATTTCAAGAGGTGATCGCAATTGGTCGGTGCCAATAGTCGGTCTTGTGATTTTCTTTGGGGCCACGTGAAAGAAAAGGTCTATGCCAATTATCCACAGTCGATTAAAGACTATATAGGCGAAGTTCGTGATGTTATCGAGGACAGCCGCATATGTGCGAATTGGTCATTGACAATTTCATTGAAAGCATATAGTACTGCAAGCCTAGCCATGGCCATTTGGCTGGTATGGTTTTAAAATTATAATGGCATACCTTCCTGTTTACAATGAAACAAACATTCATTGATTTCTCTTAAAAAATACTCGTTTGTTTAAATATCAAAACGAAACCTCCTCTTGGAAATCTCTTTACATATGTAAGTATATAGTTTGAAAATATAAAGTGGTTCAATACTTTTGGTTGACGATCTATATAAGAAACGTGTCGAATTTTTAGATATTTGACAGCTGAATAAAACAAGTGTTATACTATTGCCTAAACTTGCTTTTACACTGAGCGTTTTAAGTCGTGTATGGGAACATGCAAACAACATTACGAAATTGAAAATTGAAACTTTTCAAAATCGATTATTATTACTATTGGAAAGCCATAAATGGAAATTTAAAAAAAATATTTACCATTCATACTTTTATAACTTCCTGAACGTATACATAATTTACAAGAGAAGATGGAATTATTTAAAAGTTTATGGTAATAAAGTTGAGAAAAATTTAGTTGGAAAATAAGAAAAAAACTGAGAGCTTTAAATTGTTGGTAATTTGTTTGTATATAATTTTTCAAATTTGAGCTTTTCATATTACCGATACATTTTTTTTTATCTATACTAGAATTGTAACTCAATTAATAATTTCTATTGAACTTTGAACATTTTATAACAATTTGCTGATAAAAATAGAACATACCGTCCTATCAAGAATTTTTAACGATTTTATATTATGACTATACAATCAAAAATACTGTCAATGTCTGTATGGTGTCTTAATACTAAAACACTCGTAAATGTGTTCCTAGTATTAAATGTTCAATACGATTGCTCACAATTTATATGGAAAAATCTAATACTGAACCAGAGAGTCGACATTTTACCGTTGACACCATCGAGTTTATTTTGATGCTGACTATTCAATCGATCTATTTACTAGTTTATCTTCATACTATTGGAACAAATTCATGATGCACAAACAATATTTTAGGTCTGTTTCCATGCTCAGAGCAATCGTCACTGACTGCAAATATTTCGATTCCCAGACTACTGTCTAGGAAGTTAAAGGGCCCTATAAATAAAGTTTTTACGTCGTTCAATTATAGATTCTCTCTTCAATAAAGGCCATAATCAAGACTTTAGTTTCCTTAAAAAATCATAAGCCAAATGTGTATAACTCTATCAGATTAATGATGGTTTGAGATATGCAGACAAAGCCTTATGCCACCAAAACAAATTAGCACAACTTTCTGAGTGAAACTAGGAATAAAAGCTATACAATTAAATTTGCTTCGACGCTTAAGCTAAATGATGGCATATTCGAAAGTTTTATATTCGTTGATATTAAGCCATGTATCTTTACATCACGATTTTGGAACTTTTAATCAAAGCTTCTTATACAACCTGAGAACATAAATCACGAGAAGATGCACAAGGAATGTTTCTCCAGTTGTTCAATAAGTACAGGTTTTATGCAGACAATCCACGGAAGTTACAACCACATTTAGAAAACGAAATAAAAATAAATTTCAGCTGATGCGATATCTAATACTGGTCCTTCGAGCCGGATATTTAGTAAAAACAACAACAGCTGACTAACAGTGGTGTTTCGAGCTGGATGCTTAGTCAAAATAACAACAGCTAACACAGTGGTCCTTCGAGCCGGATCCTTATTTAAAACCACAACAGTTGACTAATAATGATCCTTTCAGCCGTTAAGAACGGGCAGAAACCAAAGCCCTCTTTGAGGAGATCAAAATCGCTTTGCAGAAAGTAATGGCGTTGTCTAGGCCTGCAAAGACTTTACATAGTGAAAGTGTATTAAAACTAAGTCAAAACAACAACAGTTGGTGAAAACCAACTAAAAACCTATTAAAATGAAAAATATGAGAGCCATCAAAAGATAGCCGACATCCGTTCTATCAACAACAGAAAACTATTAAAGCGGCAAACAATCAGGATGAGAAACTTTTACAGATAACTCAACGACATCGGAAACCTGATGGAGACCGGTATAAAACTGGCAATGTAAATTTCATTGGTGGCCATGCAGAAGCTTATAGATCAAATTTCACAAAGAAATCTGCATGCTTGCTATTTACCGAGGATGAAGAGCAAAAACTGAAATATTTCACGGAAGAACAAGTTGAAAAAAATTGATACGCTGTATCCGAACTGCCATTGTAGAAATAACAACCAAGATGCAAGAATGTGAAAAATATAAAAACCAACTAATCAAATCACAGAAATTTTACCAAGAATTCAAATTCCAACATTCGCTGGGGACTACCATAATTGGACCGGAACCACAAGTTACAAGTTAAAGATGAATAAGCTGTTAATGGTCACCCATCGGGTGACAAAGATAATCAGGCATCAATTAAATTGATTCATAGAGAATGATGACATACAAAAAGAAGAAGCAGAAGCGGAAAAACATTTCATAAAAACCACAGCTCGGCTACCAGACGGCTAATCATCTGTCCTAGAAAAATCTAAGAAGAAAGCTGTAGCACGTTTACTGCAGATCGAGAAAAGTTTTATGAAAGTTAAACCACTCGCCAAACTATATCACGACTTTATGCAAGATAGGCCAACA
This sequence comes from Tipula lateralis, assembly GCA_963932295.1. Taxonomy (NCBI): domain Eukaryota; kingdom Metazoa; phylum Arthropoda; class Insecta; order Diptera; family Tipulidae; genus Tipula; species Tipula lateralis. The sequence goes on from OZ010737.1 coordinate 120,095,809, forward strand.
TACTACATACCACATCTTGGAGTGATTAGCCAAGAAATTACTACCACAAAACTTAGGGTAGTATTTTATGAATCCAGCAAAACACCATTAGGATTATCCTTGAATGATATAATGATAAACAGACCCAAAATTGAAAGAGATCTATTTGATTCTGACGTGACGAACGCACAAGTTCGCATTAACAGTCAACATAGAAAAGACTTTCAAGCAAATCTGGATGCATCCTAGTCACCAAAACATACAACGAATATTGTGGCTAAAGACTCCCTCACAACCAATAGGAGAATACAGGTTCGTCATTTCTCGCGGTAATGGATGAAAAGAAGAAGTATAAAAAGAATAAACTGAGGATGGCAACATTAAAGAAGTCATAGTCATCCAACAACAGATATCAAATAGCGCGGTCTTCAGCAGATATTTTAACTAATGTTTCAAATCATCTACGAACAAAATCAATGACAATTTAAAAGTCAACGACGTAATAAAAACATTAGGAATCCTTTATAATTCTGGAACAGACACTTTTAAATTTGACGTCACTAGACTTAATCAAGACTGTTTGATCCTGTTGGCTGACAATCACCTATAACAATAGCAGCAAAGCTGTTAATGCAAGAGGCCTAACATAAACGGGGATCATAAACTGCCACAAGCAAAAGAATAAGAAATGGAATAAAAATAGAATAAGAAATGGAATAAGGATACCAAGATGGATCAAAACATCACAGGATCATAAATTTCAGTAACATGGATTTGCTGATTTCACAAAAAGCCTCTAACGCAATAACAACTAGTTTATTGGTGGCAAAAAACCAGAGTTGCCTCAATTAAGAAAATACTATCAGTTTAAAAATTGGAACTAAGTGCAGCACATCTGCTATATCCAGGCTTCTGAGGTATATCCAAAACACTATATAAACTATAAATATGTAGAAACCTTCGCTTCGACGGACTCTTCAATAACAATCAAAAACCTTTATGGCTAGTCGAGGATCTGAGATTAGAGATTATCTATCTCAGGTTTCGTGGAACTACGTACTAACCGATGTAAACTCAGCTGGTTTTGCAAAAAGAGGAACAATAACGAATATAATAACGACACAAAACTCAATATGGTGGAGAGAGCCAACTTTTTTGAACGGACACCACGACTCATGGCTATCACCACCCTTGTACGAGTCGGACATGGATACAAACAGTACTGAAGACATCACTTGACTCACAATAGTCGCTGTGGAGAAGTTAAACGCTGTACATGTATTAATTGACAAAATCTCATGTATTATTGTATGTTTTCAAGATTTATAGACTATTACACGTGATTAAACAACGAAATAATCAATTACACGAAATAACTGTACCAAAACTGAAACTAGCGGAAATTCAGATAGTTAGATATTTCCTTAAAGAACTTAAGACTTTAACGATAAGGATGACATATTAAGGTTACGTGGACGTTTTCAAAAAGCCCAACAATATCAGTAAGCCAAACACTGCCAATAATTCTACCAAAGGAAAGTAAAATAAGCAAGTGGATAATCTACACGACACATTATACAGAAACTTGTTACATGTTTCAGATGTAAACAAAGAATACTAGACCGACTAACGGGCGATCTACATACTTGCAAGAATGGAATTGAATTTACCGGACCAGTTCAACTGAAGAACAAAATAGGAAGAGGTAAGACCAAATACAAAGAATACATTGCGGTTTTTGTATGTATGGTTACAAAAGCCATACACGTGGAAGTAGTAAACGGACAAGCATTTATAGCAGCCTATCGTGGTATATCATCCAGCATTTCTGATATTCTTTCTATTCCTAATAAAATTTTGCCAATGCTGTGGAGTTGGTGACTGTCAATTTAGTATAGTTTATAAATCTGTCGTTTTTTCATTTGATGTGCAGCTTGGAATTGTGCGTACTATAAATAAGTAATACAGACCGCCCAGGTGCGCAGTCGCTAAAGCAGTTGGAGTGGGAGGTACAGGGTTCAAATCTCGATAAGGGCAAGATTCAAAGAGGGAATTTACACCATCGATCGTTTGGGCGGTTCGATCGGTGGTGTGAATGAACACATCTGGATCTCCTGTTCAGTTAAGAATCCATGGACCGTCGCATCGTCCATGTCAGTACTATAGGCTGGCATGGAGCTAAGCAATGCGCAGATGGTTCTACGTAAATCGGATCTATAGCGGTTCTACGTAAATCAGACCTATCGCAACGAACTTTCGCTGGCCTAAGTGTGCGGTAGCAGTTAGCCAACAGAAAAAAATTAGTATAGTTTCGTCAATCACACCGATTGAATTCAGTTATTATCGAAGCATGAGATCACAAACACCGACTAGAATCCATTTCTTTATCCATTTTATATCTTTTGATCTACTTCCAGCAGTTCTGAACGTTGTAACAACAATCTAGTGGTGTTGACGATTTGTTCTCTATTATATTTCGTGCTAAGTATCATTGTTACGTAATGCGTGCATACTCGGATTAAAAGACTGTCTCAGCTAAAGAGATAAATTATACGACTGAAAGAGATCCCTACCCAGACGTACACTCTCCGTCCAGAAATCTGTTTGTTCTTCTTATCAAGTCCAAGATGAGATCTAACCCTTTGCAGTCTATGGGAAGAGTATGAAGAACAGGAGTACAAAAGCGCTCAACAGTTTCGTTTTCTCCTCCTCCACACTGTCCGCAGTTTGCGATGCTCCAATTTTTCATTTGAAAAAAAAAATTGTCAGAAAGCAATGCCCCGTGAAAATCTCTAGCAAGATGGTTAAAGTTCGTCTATCATAATTTAAGATGGACTGGCATCATTGCTGATTTATTGATCCAAAAAAGATTTTGGATAGTCGATAAGAGATGAGGCTGTCCAATTTATTTTGGTGCAGATTATCAAAGTGAATTTCTCGTTTAAAAGATAATGACGTCACTCCTAAAGCGTGACTCAGGTCCTTCAAAACTGGAATTCGTACCGAAACGGGCCAATTTATCATCAGATATATTTTCTTTGATAGTCATTTAGTGAAGTCTAACTCTATTCAGACTGTCGATTTAAGGCAATTATCGTCTCCGAAACAAGTTTCGATGAAACCGTATTGGAAACAATCGCCTTTAGACAACCAACTATTGGTTCCGTCTTAATAGGTATTTTTTAAACCTAAATGATATGATTAATGACCTGCGGTTGCAATTCAGGAGTCACAGAGTGTCTTGATTAAAAGATACTTCCGTATACTTGTGAGAACCGACTTACAGGGGTGTTATACACTCTAGACGTAAATTTTATTCGATTGAACTACATTAAGGATAAATATTTTTCGTATTACGAGTATGGTGACCTAAATCTTTACAACCAATAAATAATATTATAAATCTGCAAAAGCGATGATAATACCAAAACAATTTTAATCCTTTTATCATCTTCACAAAACATATAAAACACGTCTTTATGAACAAGTTGATATATCGCACCAATTAAAATTTATCTTATATCTACACTTAACTGCCACTAACATAGTTATCAAGCACAGTGGTGTATGGCTGAAGTAATTGAAGAGTGTCCCATATCCATATCGTGTATTATTATTTTAAATGACACCTCAGCATGATAGCTACAACACACAACCACAGACACAGTTTATAGCTGTAGTTTTAGCTTTTATTATTTATTTCGATTTAATATTTATGGAACTGCATGAACTTCTAGGCAATTATTGCTCATTTTTATTATTATATTACTGGGGGGATGGAAAGGGCATAAATATTTTATTTCTGCACCCGTAGTTCTCAGCCACAGCAGACTAAAACACATTTCCTATATAGTTTTGTGATATGTATATGAAACTTAGTGTGGTTATATACTGCACAGTTGGGTATATAATGAGTATGTATATATAGTTTTGGATTCCATCACATAGTTATAACCATGTATTGTGTGTATATGGTATATAAGTACGTAGCATGAGGAATTGATTATTTATGTTTAAATGACTTTGTTTTGGTTTTATTTAGCAGAAAATAAAATTATTTTATTTGTTCGTTTAATTATTTATAAAACTAATATTATTTTATAGAACAATTATTTTAATATGTATACGTTATATCTATGTATATACAGTGATTGTAGAAAGTATTCGTACAAAATGTGAAAAAAATCATGTGATTATTTGTGCTCTGAGAAAACACAGGGTTCAGCGATCCTAAAAACTGACCTCTTCGCTATCTCCATTTTCAGGAACTCAATAAAAATGCTTGTAATAATTATTCTTCAACCAATATGAAGTTATCTGTCATCTGAAACCAGGACTCATAAAAGAGCAGTAAGGATCATATCAACCCCATTTTTTATCTTTTTGTACCACGACGTGCTTAAACAAATCGACATTGCAATCCACTTGGCAACAAAAGGATATGGAAGTATGCTGAATTATACTAAGATTTCATCCAAATAAATCTTAAAATGTTGAACATTTAAGTTTTTTCTTGGATGGAAACTTGGGATATTTTAAGTCTGATTTGCATTATGAAAGAATACTGCCATTATTTTTTACTGAAAAAACCAAACAAAAACCATTGGAGTGACAGAGATCGATTTTAACTTTGTTTCACAGTGGATATATTTTGACAGATGCTTATAATATAACCAATAAATTTCAATTTTTTTTGTTATTGAAAAAAAAGACAAAAAACGCTTAGAATCTACAACAATAAGTTAAAAAAAATTAACTTAATATAATTATTCATTATTTCATTATGACACAAAACAATATGTTAAAATTATGGATTGACCATAAAAAGCTACTATAAAATGCTTTATATGAAATGACGTCACCTTTCAGTGACTTTTCAGCAGTTCAAAACAAGACTTCACTTTTTAAATATAGCTTCACTGCATACAAACGATTCCTCATCCATATACACTTTTCCTATCAAATATTTTTCCAGTATTGAATAAAAATACTTCTCTTTATATATTTTTCTCGCTGAGCTGTTTTGGGGCTCAAGGCACTCCCAACTCTTTCGCGGTTCGCTTATTGCCGTCCTTACCTAACGCTTTGCAGCCAAATCGCGAACGTACGGATGTAGGTCCGATTTTAATTACCATCTGCATATTGCATAGCACCATGCCAGCCTATAGTACTGACAAGGAAGATGGGTTGGCCCATAGATTCTGCACTCCAACAAGGGGTCATAGTTGTGTTCATTCACACCACCGATCGTAATCAAGTGGTGAAAAATCCCTTTTGTATCCTGCCCCTATCTGGATTCGAACCCGCTACCTCCCGCTCCAACTGCTAGAGCTTTAACCACTGGGCCACCTGGGCGGTTTTTTTTCAGTTACCATAAAAATTTATTCAGTGCTGAATAAATTTTTTAAACTGGAAATGTTTTTTATTTCTCTTCTCTTGCCTTCATTTTTTATCCTTCTTTGAATATGGAAATCAGGCCTTACACTTCTCAAGTGATATTCAACTAATCCAACTCAATGACCTGGTTTAAGTATCACATGCGACTCATGATGTCGATCTCTTAATCATTAGCAAACCGAAAGTATAAAAACACATCCATAAGATAAGACACAAGCTACGAATGTACAGTGCATCCTTAAAAACAGTATTTCTATATGGATGTGAAACATAAAACCAAACATAGATGGCCTTAAGAAGAATGACATTTTAATGCCTGAGATTGTGAATTAAATTCATTTGTTTGTCCGTTCATTCGATTGATTGTTGAGGTCTTCTATTTTCACATCGAATAGTCATCGTGTCAAGTTTTCCCTCTCACCATGCGGTGACCAAGCCAAAAATCACATTGAATGGTTATAAAGGATGATCAGGCATTTCTTTTGGTGTAGCTAATGTTAATATAAGTTAATGTTAATGTTAAAGTTAATATAAGCAGTATTAAATCTTCATATTAAGTGACTAGATGATTAGATAATTCACATGGTTTTGTATTTACGTGCCTCATTTCAGTGTTTTATACATAATTTTATCTTAAGTCCGCCATGTGTGGTTCCAGAATATTTTTTACTGATCGTGTGTATTTCTCTGTTACAGAATTGTTTATAGAGATAGCCTAGAAACAATTTAATTGTTTATATAGATCACAATCTAGCACATATAAACAAAATGGCTAATCATGCAGTACCACGACTAATGTCCAATCATCAGCCATAACCTCGGAACCAAAACATCGTGTTAGTATTGTAACCGAATCCCAACATTCAGAGATAGGCCCGATCTTAATATTTGGATCTTAGTTGCAGGATTGATGATTTTATAATGAAAATTCTTTTAGATACACAACACAATGGTCCCACCAAGAGCATTCAACAATTTATATTCGAAACAACCGGCCGAACTACTGGAACATCGTCGATATATGCACTATACTTAAGATGTTGCGTCCTTCATATCAACAATTCGATTGACTATAGTTATTATCGTATGTCTAACCAAGTACACTATACTAGGAAAAACAGAGAGCATTAGTTGGACAGTCAATTGGTTGCATTAACGATTTCTGCAAATTTTGACGGATCGGAATGCTATTAGTAGGCATTTTAATGCAGAATGTTGGATTCATTAATTTCGATATATAAAAGTTTCTCTTACGTACTAGCCGGATTATGAAAGTTTGCTTTTGTTATTATTTAAACGTGTGCTGGATCAGAAATGAATCCGGAAGCGTTTAAAAAGGTTTAGAAAACTATTTTGTTTTGTAAACGTTTTGCGGTTTACAAAACAGAATGCTGCGTTGTCGCTGTAATGTCAAATTTCTTATTGGATTTACCATGAATATGGGCGTTTCTATTAGGTTCCATTATTGTTGCTGTTTCACCCGCTGTACTTGTACCTTGTCTGTTTACATTGCGTACCAAAGGATACGGTGGTGCCAAAGGTATACCAATTTTAATTGTAGCTGTAGCTGAAATTGACCGTTCCCATTTTTAATATAATTGCAATTGGAATTGTTCAAGCTCCTGTTTGTAGTATTGGTGGTCTTGGATTTGGAGTGCTTTGGAGATATTTATGTCTTTTTGTACCCGAAAAGGGTGATCATTATGTTGTACCACTATATCTCTTTTATTATTATTAGGTGTCGGATTACTCGCTGTATTCGGAAGTGAAAAGGATGGTTTTTATTTAATAATTAGAATGGTGGATCATTCCAAGTATTAAATGATCCACCAAAATTCATAGATTCCTTACAAAGTCTGTCTGTTTCTATCTTTGCAATCTGTTTTGGGGCTCAAGGCTCATTCGTGGTTTATTTATTTTCGTCCTAGATTACGCCATTACAAAGCCAAATCGAGGAAGTACGGCTTAAGGTCCGATTTACGTGGAACCATCTGCATATTACATAGATGGTTTGGTCTATGAATTCTTCATTTCAACAGAGGGTCATAGTTTTGTTCATTCAGAGTACCGACCGTAATCATATTAGAACTTATTTTGAAAGATTTAAGCATCAAACAGCAAAAAGGTAAGATAATTACAATTGTTACAAAAACCAAATGATAATCTTAAGGTTTGCAAAATTTAAGGTCTTGCACGACGCACGAACTTGTTGGTAAGTTTAATTTTCGATATTTTAAATTTTATCCTAATAAAGTTGTAGCTACTATCTAAGTTATTAGTAATTTTGTCCCGCTTCTTAAAAGATTCCTAGTTATTTTTTGGTTAGTAATTAAGGTCAACGATCAGTTTATTGAGAAGATACTGAAAATTAACTATTGTTCTAAGCTGGATAAAAATATGTTTAATGTTGTATTCAGAACAATAAGAAAGAGATTATTACAGAATGATTATTTGGCTTTGTTTGGTACTCTAATGATTTAAAAGTAATGAAACTGATATTCGTACGGTTAGCTTTCACAACGAAAAAATATAATATCTAGAAAAAAATTTTACAATCGTAAATTTTTTTTACTTAAACTTTTAAATAACGAAAAATTTTTTGTTTAGAAAGTAAATGATCAATCAATATTTTTTTTCAGTTGAATTTTTTTTAAATTATTTCAAATTATTATATATTAAAAAAAAAAAAATTTCCAAAAAAAATTTTTCCTTCAAAATTTTTTGTATCAAAAATTATTTAAAATCAATATTTGAATAAAATAAATTACACAATTATGGGATAGTAGTAAAAAAGGGTAGCATTTTGTTTGTAAAATTCAAATTCAAGTTGGTTACCAAAAACTAAACCTTTATTGTCAATATTGTAACATGCAGATAAACATATTTGATCAGTAAATAACATAATTACGGTGTACTTTGGATACAAGGAAGTCAGAAAATTTTAATACAATTTCCACTATATACAGTCTCCTGTTGTTTGTTCTTGTAGTGTTATCTATCACTCAGGCTATAGTGGCCCATTGTGACTTCCCACTATAATACTTTACGTTCCGGCTATAGGTCCGATTTACGTATAGAAACCATCTGCACATTGCATAGCTTCATGCCAGTCTTTAGTACTGACATGGAAGATGGGATAGAACATGGATTCTAACCACAACTGGGTCCCTGATGAGTTTATTCGCACCACCGATCGTACCACTCGTATCGATGGTGAAAGGCCCTTTTCGTATCCCGCTTTCTGTTTAATTGTTGATTTATTACTTAGACTACTATTGTACTTTTACTTAAACTAATGTCTAAGTTTTAGCTATTTCTCGAATAACAATTTATTACAGAAAATACATTAAAATGTTGTCCACAACATTATTTGTCATTATCAATGGCAAAATATGTGAGTTCAAACTAACTGGCGGTGAATGTAATCTATGTTATATTTAATACTATTATTTTAATAAAAAAATATATTCCATGAAAAAAATTTTGACGTGAAATTATTGTATCTCGAGTTAGAAAAAATAGTTCAAATTAAAATTTTTACTGATTAACACTTTATATGACACCGCCCAGGTGGCGCAGTGGTTAAAGCTGCGGCAGTTGGAGCGGGAGGTACCGGGTTCGAATCCCGATAGGGGCAGGATGGTAAAGGGATTTTTCACCATACGATTACGATCGGTGGTGTAAATGAACACATCTATGACCCCCTGTTGGAGTGCAGAATTCATGGGCCGACCCATCTTCCATGTCAGTACTATAGGCTGGCATGGAGCTATGCAATGTGCAGATGGTTCTACGTAAATCGCACCTATAGCCGTACGTCCTCGATTTGGACGTAATGGCGTAAGGTTAGGACGTAAATAAGCGAACCGCGAAAGAGTTGGAAGTGCCTCGAGCCCCAAAACAGATAGTAGAGATAAAAACAAACAAACACTTTATATGACAAAAAAATTTTTTTTCAAGAAAATTTTTTTCCTGGAAATTTTTTTTATTTTGTTTGATTTTTACTTTTATCAAAAAAAAATTAATTAAAAATTTTTTCGTAAAATTTTTCATGATAAAATTGTTCGAATAAATTATGTTTATTAGGATAAAATATTTTTACAAAACGGGAATACTTTTTTTGTCATGAAATTTCATCCTTGAAAAATTATCATACTAGAATATAATAAATAATAATTTTCCCGGAAGCAATTGTAAATAGAATTTTTTTTTAATTTTAATTGAGGTACACTTATACTATTAGTTTGATCCAAAGAAAAACTTTGGAGATCGGTTCCTCCATTTTTTATATCGGTAGTAAGTTGTCATAGACTGTGGTAGTTGGTCTAAGAACAAATAAACATTCGTCTTGATTCCGCAACATTTTATTTTGTACGAATAATTTTGATCACCACTGTATATTAAAATGATTTTCATTTGGAAAATGTATAAGGCATAATATAAGGATATGAAAATGGTACGGCATTTAATTCGTTATAACCGACACAAGTGGGTACGAGAAAAAGCTTTGACGTGTTTACATAAACACCCCGTTATACATCATTAAAAGATATAAAGGCGTTAACATAAAACTACCACAGGGTGTTTTATTGTTATGTTGTATTTTATACAGCTTTTAAGTCAAAATGATTTCAATATTATGTTGTTTGAATTAAAACAACCAAAGCAACAAATACTGAAACTTTTATGACTTGTAATCATAAAAATCAGCTATAAAATATCTCAATATATATCTAACACCCACTCAACCTACGTGTAAAGAGGTTTCTTTACTCGAAGTTAATTTTAACCCTCTAATAAATAAAAGTCAATAAAATTTGTGATTAAAAATTTATCGATTCTATATGAGGATCGTATGCTTCTGTTATGTATACAGCACCATGAATAATTGGTTCGTATCCTTGGTATGACGTGTCAATAAACGTTTAAAGTCAAATGTTAATGTTCGAATATTTATAAATAATAAAGTTTCATTAGTGTTTGGATCGATAAACTACTTGTGCGATGTTTTTAAAAAAATTATACACATTACGCTAATCGATTGTAATGGGGAGACTGAAAGCTGGAATTCTGATGCGTATTTATTTGCATGACCTATTGGTCTAAGGAACCTAAAATATCAAATGTTGGGAGTACACTTGCTTTACACTTCAAATAAACATGCAACTATCCTGCAGGTAAATTCTTTACTTAATTTAGAAATCAGAAAATATTAAGCTCTTCCAATTAAACTAGAAAGCTTTAACAACAACACAGTGAAGCGGCCTGCTAGTAAGCTAATGATTAGCAGTGGCTGGACAGTTTAGGTAAGCCGAGAAAGTAAGTTGGTATAAGCACTACCTCGGATACAAATTGCTGCTAGCACCTTCTTAAATTCGTGTGGTACTTATGAGTCTACTGTGTATTCTGTAAAAAGAAAAACGAAAGGTTTGTTAGCGGATTTGGCTCGAATGAACATCAAACAGTGTGGGATAGTTTTACAAATTTAATGTGTTAGAATTTCAAATTACTTAAAATATTAAAGTCACAACATTGGTTATGGTATCTGGGAGACGCTTAAAACCTACTCTGCTCTTCTGATTCTTATGCTATTTAGAATCTCATGTGCATCTTGTTTGATATAAATAAGAATTCTTATAGTGCCAAAATATAGTGGAAATGATCTAACCCGTGCCGAAGCCGCACGGCTATTCTTTTAGTTGCTGTAAAAGTGGGTTCCTTAAAAAACAATCCTTGGTTGATTGAACTAAGTTGTTTCTTGCAATCAGCAACATCGAGAAGAAGCTTCTTCTAGGCTTCCCATGGGTCCAGGGTCACATTCCTTTAAGATACAATGTTAAGAAAACAGCGCGCGTAGCATTAAAATCCTGACTATAGATTGATAGAGAAAAAAGCACAGAAGGATTATAGGTCGATGGCTTAACTCTTACTAATATTAATAATTAGACATCATTAATCGCAAGATAACTTTCACAATTTTAAATTATATTTGAGATGAGTCACGTGCCTTTCATAAATCCAAAAATAAATATTTAAATCTTTGTTTGAAATAATTTAATCTTTGAAATTTTTAATTTAAAACAATTTAATTAATTTTCTTAACCCTCGAGTGCGTCGAATTAAATATTCAACTGCAATTTTGTTTTAATCAGCTTTCATCGTAGCGCACATAAATTATGTTTTTGCCAGAAAATGTTTTTTCATCTGTCGTACATATAACATCCCACAGTTTACATCATGACGTAACGCCAGTCCAAAACTATTCACAAGTCTTAAATATTTTATGCCTTTTGTGATACGTATTGTTGAAAAAAGAGTGTTCGTATCAAGTTCACGTTTATTTCGAAATTTTCGCTTTTCTTGTCTCTGTGTCAATACAATAAAACGAAGACAAGAGTGTGTAGGAAGAATACAATTTATCTGAACTCTAATATTTCATAAGAAGAACAATTCATTATGAATATGTGTATGTAAGTATATGTATGTGCGTGTCGGATTGTGTTCCAGAAAATATCGGAACCTTTTTATAAAGGTTTTGATTACTATAACTCATTATTCACGTGCATTTGGAAAAAGCACACGACATTTACATACACACCCACACACGAAATATGCATGGATCACGCTATCCTATATACGTCACACGGAAAATCATTTAATGTAGACATATTTTATTTCCCGCAGTACAGTTCGTCATTATATGTATACGTAAATTGGGTTTTTCATGTATTCTGTCCTTATATACTCCACCACACGCACACCACATCGACACTTTTCTAAAACGAATTTTGGAATAAAAATTAGAATTTAAAATGGAAATAAAAGATATAAAGGAAAAATTGGAAAATTGTCACAGCTGGTTAAATTAAAATTCATTAATCACAATGACGAGTATTACCACTAGAGTACTATATGGGAAAAGATAACAAAACCATTTTTTGTATATAATTCCAACATAAAAACAATCGACGTTTTTTGTTTACGAAAATTAGAAAATGGAAAAATATTGGTACACAGTACAGAATCAAAAACAAAAAACTTGAGGAATGAACATCGTATATTATGATTTATCCACCTGAAATGATAATTTTTTTTTATTCATGGTTAGTCGAATATGGTAATGGAATTGAATATTTAATGTGCTTATAAAAGCTCAGCTTCGAAAGGGAAAAAAGTGTTTTTGTCTAGGTATTTGGAACGGAAAAAAAGAAGGGTAGCATGATAGATCGAAAGTCATTTAGAGTTAGCGTGAAAATTTAATTAAAATAAATTTGAATGATAACAATAATTTTGCGATGATAATATCACAAAACATTAAACACCCTTACCCCATTATGTTTGATCTGATTAATCAATGAATTTTGGTGACGTACTGGCACTTCCATTTGTTCCACTGTTTCTTTTGGTGAGTGCTAATGCCAGTTTTGGGATGACGTCTATTAGGAATGTAAAACCAACCCAGCACAGAGAGTCAGTTTTCAATAGTTTGCCTATTACCGGAAAATAGTTTTATATAATCCGTCAATATGGAATTTCTAGGATCTGGTTTGAGATCTAACCACTCTCAGTCAGTTCGCAGATTTTTGTTTTGATTTCGACTGTATACCAAAGCCTGCACTCAAAACGAGATTTATAAACGAGTTTATTTTCATAGACCAGTTAATGTTATCCAGTTCATATTTAATGATCATAAATCATGATTTTTTAGAGTTCTAGATTTCGAGGAGTTCCGTATAAAGTTTTTAAAAACGATTTTTATAATCCAGGTATCAAGGTTTGAACAGAAAAAGATTTTTTAGTTTACAACCTCTGTCACAAAAGAAGATTACTACAGCTGTATGAAGATAATCGGGAGCACTAGGATCCATGCATATTCTGCAAAATCGTTTGAGAAGGATGTCATGATTTTTCATAATAAAAGTTTTACTGGCCAACTTCTATTAGAGTAGGAGAATTCCAAACTCATCCGATAAATTAGACTGAAAAAGCTTGTTTTTACTGCTGTGAGAATCTTGCCAGGAACAATAATTAATAAGACACAAAATACATTGGTACTCCACACTCTTCCACATACTCTAGTTTATTATAATTTGAGCATCCGGCAAATACATGAATGGGTCTATTGTTGCTATACTTACGGCTTGTTTTACCTATCCCATAGCTCACAGTCATTTATTTTTTGTATCAGACACTAATTGAATGAGTAAATCTGTGAGTACTCTCTGGCATTATCTAGTTTTACTGCGAACAGCATAAGCGATGTTATCAATTAGCTGATAACATCGCTTATGTTGTTCGATATAGTTTGTTTTAACTGTTAATAGCAATTGTTGAAATGCACTAACTCTTTTTTTTAAAGCAATAAATAAGATCACGCCAGTCATCATCAACATTTTTATCGAACAGTTATGATTTTAGTTTCTACCGGAGAAAAAAAGAGCCGGAGAAAAAATTTTTATACAGTTTTTCCTTGGTATACCTCGCTTTCTAAGGTCTTCTCATTCCTGGTTTTAAGCAATGCAGACTAATCTTAGGTATAGGTATATATTGTATACCAGCCCTAACAAGGATTAACGAAGAGGTCAGAACTATTCGTCGGTCTAGTAATTTATTCGAGAACCACTTAAACTTGAAGAACCGTTTTATAAAAGATCAGATATACATAGATAACACCAAATCAAGTTATATCCTGAACGAGGATGAAGACCGAGGTGTTAGTCAATAAATATCATGAAGACACTTCACCTTCACTTAATAATATAAATATATTAATAACAGGACATGTTTAGGATATCATATCCACATAGAAGCGTCATAATGTACCATCTTCCATATTAATATGTGGGAGTTTGGAACTCATGTCACTACTATATGCTGGCACAAAACAATGTGCAGATGGTCTATGCAAATCGGGCCTATTGCCGGACGTCTTCGATTAGGTTTCGGCGTAAAGGACGTCAACAGGGAATCAGCGAAAGAGTTGAACTTATCCTAACGAGGGAGAATATATAGGAGGTACATTTATAATACGGAGTGCGTTTGGATGGTCAAAGAGTGATTGTGGTTGTGGAGTTAGAACAACGCGTGCATTTGTAAATAAGCGGATAAAAATACGTGAGCGTTTTGGTATTGATTATTTGTCAAACAAGACAACCATTCAGCGTAGAATGACTGAAAAATATTAGTCGACAATGAGGCAAAGTGATGCTGAATGTCCGTGAACCTAACATCTATGGCGTGGACAATAATGTGAAATTACCGCATCAATTTTTTATAAAAATTCTCAAACAAATGACCATGAACAGTGGCAAAATAGGAGTGCTCGAGTTTTATAGCTCAGTATAGATGACTTCCATTTTTGACAAAAAAAATCATTCAAAGAACATTTGACTTGGCACAATTTAATCTTGTTCAATAAATATAATAGGCGCTATTGGGGCACTGAAAATCCTCAAACACCAAAGACCTTTGGGTTGGCAGGATCATTTTTTTGGATGCTACAGGTAATGCTACTGGTTACCACTCTCCGTTGGACAATTTTTTGTGACCGAATTGGATCAATTAGGCCAACAAAACATGTAGATTCACCAAGACCACACATAATTTTTTTCTGTATAATTGTTAAAAGTGATGATTCGACTGCGGCCCACGATCCTCTGACACTTATAAACCACCCACAACCTCGATGGTGAAGGACAACATTTAAAATTAAATTGGTGTAGAAACATCAGAACTCTTCGAAAATGTTATGAAAAATGAGCCTTATACAATTCACCCTTGTGCCACAGCCAGAGGTGGCCACTTGACCGTTATCATATATTCCATACATAATTTAACAGACCATATAATCAATCAATAAAATATAAATTATAAAATAGCATCTGAGTATGATGTATACAGAAACCCGAGTTGGGGTTAAAATTTAACCCCCTGGAAAATTTATTAGATTATTATTAGATTGATGTGACGTACGTATAAATAAATTAAAGTATAATAACTACTCCCAATAATTTAACACACTTAAAGCTATTTATTATGATAAAAAAACATCAAACTTACATAACACTTGAAGCTCGTCGTTGTAAAACTCGAAGGGCACCAATATCACGATTCACTGGCCGCGGCGGTGGTGCACATAAACTTTGGCTTCGATCGCGTACCGAATCCTCGCGATACGACCGAAACAGTGCCGCAATTTTTAAATTAAAACACAACATATTTCACACTTAACACACACAGATGCACAATGTGCCCGGATGGGTGATATTATTTGGTGGTTGATAGGGGTGGCTTGACGGGCCACGTAGTCATATGCTATTTATTATTTTTGTTTATGATTTATGAATTAATTAAGCTCTGCATCAGACTATTGTTGTTTAATGTTTGATTAATTTTATTTTATTGTTGTTATCATTTTTAAATTATTTATATAATTTAATCCGTGCACATAGTTTCAAGATAAATATTTTATATCGTTGTTAGTACATATGTATCCTGTGATATGAAAACTTTTAATTAATTTCGACTGTAATTTTTACGCTTGTTTCGAAATTACAATAAAATTGGAAATTTGGCATCGAGGTACATACATGTATACCTGGGTTAACTAATTATTTATGATGAACACATAAATTGAACGTTAATTGCATTTCAGGTACGTCGGGCAGATGTTTATCAATATCGGCTTTCCAATCGACCAGCCGATGTACCCGCTAATGAACCGCCGCTAGTAATTCGTTGTGTATCTTTGCTTAGACACGCAACGAATTACTAGCGGTTCACTAGCGGGTACTAGCGGTTGGTCGATTGGAAAGCAACTAATATAACTAATAATCGCTTTCAAATCGACCAACCGCTTATACCCGTTAGTGCACCGCTAGTAGTTCAATACTTGTCTTTGCTAAGTAAACCATGGTAAATTTAGCAAAGATAAATACCGAATTACTAGCGGGTGCGAGCGGTTGGTCGATTGGAAAAGAAACTAATGTGTACGTGATATCGATTGTTTTGAGTAGCAACAGACATTTAAATAATTTAAAAAAATAAACAAATGTAGGATGGAAAATTAGGCAGCTTATGTCGAAAAATCAATAAGGCCTACCGGAAATTAAAAATTTAAAGAACCAACTTATGAAGCATACACACAGGTATGTGCATATAAGATTGAATGAACAATATTATGGAATCCTACGAACTCATGCAATCTTAATTCGTTAATATAAAAATCGAAATCTTCAAATTCTAAGAACAAATAACTGATATTAAATAATTTTACGATTCAAATTATTCCAATCCCAAGAATTCGGCGCTTATAATTCCAGAGAAAGAAACTATAAAAGTAATTCATAGAAAACGAATGACCTAAATCGTTGACTGTTCCGCACTCAAATTCGTCAATTAAGCAAAAGCTCTTAACGAAGAGTTCTGTATATCGTTATATAGCCGAATAGGTGATGATGGTTTTGCTGCAGATTAACACATTATTCAAGTATAAGCGCACCAAACGAGTATATATGGCTAGCTTACAGTTGTATAAAAATGGTGACCTAGGTTTTAAATTAGGACTGACCTAATATTTTTGATAGGTGGGCGTCTTGATGTTATCATATCTTCAACACAAACTTTCGGTATCTAATATCCTACCTTTAACAAAAGCTTTACACGATTCTCCTGTGAGCAAGTCCTCAGTATTATTTTGAGTTTTAGTTACTGGAATAAGTAATGAATTATATTTTATTTTGCAGGTATTGAAAACTTAGGTTCAAAAGGAGTATCACTCAGTAGCAACTTAGTGTGGGAAAGTTTAAAAAAGCAAAACCAACAATATGATACTATTAAAGAGGATTTTTCCTACGCCCAGGTGACCATAACCTAAAACAAATTTAAGAAATCAGGCAGAAACCTGTGGTAGTCGAGCCAACCATTAGTAATATAATGAAAATGCTCACCGAATTTCAGTCAGAAATGAGACATAATTTCAGCCAGCTTACTAATAGGATGGATAAATTGAACGATAGTTCTAAGCCACATAAACAAACCGCTTAAACAAAAAGTAAATAGCTGCAACGTCCCTACGTATAAGTACCTAGAATGCTAATGGGCTAAATGAAAGAGCCTTACATTTCCAACAAGAAGAAGTTACGGAGCCGTTTATGCAAGGTATCGTAATAGCCATTAATCATGGTGGTGAGAAACTAAGTTTAGGGGCGATTTACTGCCCACCAAAACATAATATCGTACGAAATAAGTATGTCAACATTTTTAATAAACTTGGAGGAAGGTTTATTATAGGAGGTGACTACAACGTGAAACATACTTCGTGGGGATCTCAACTCATAACACCAGGAAAAGGAAAAGAACTCCTTAGTGCAATAGAAATGTGAGGTTGTGAGTATCATTCACCACGAAAACCAATCTACTGGCTTACAGACATCAACAATGTTCCTGATTTGATTGACTTTTATATCTCGAAAGTAGTAACCTCCAATTACATTGAAGTCGAAGGCGTTGACGACCTTACTTCCGAAACTCAACCTTAGTAATAATTTTACTGATTGGCATTATTTAGAGAGATACTGGATAACCTAATTAAGTGAAAAGTTAGTTTAAAAACTAATAAAGATCTTGAATTACAAGCTGAATATTTTATTAACTGTATACTTTGGCGGTCTGAGAACTGATAAAGGAAAGGCGTATAGGAAAAGACGCAAATGGCATAGAACCAGAAACATTATTGACAAAAGATTTAATCAGATAAGTAATAAAGTTAACCGACTAATTAAAGAACACAAAGAAGCTAGCAATGAAAATTATTTGAAAGGACTGTGTCCTGAAGCTGACAAAAATTAATCTCTTTGGAAAGCAACTAAAAGATACAAGAGGCCGATAATCCAAGTGCCACCTACACGGAACAAAAATGGAGAATGCTCGCGACGTAATGAAGAAAAAGCAGAACTGTTTGCACGACATCTGGCATCATTATTTCAACCACACGACATACATGTTAAAAACCAGACAAATTGCATCATACAGGCCGAAATCTCTGTTACCAACTATTTCAAAGTTATTTGAGAAGTTGTTATTGTATCGCCTAAAACCAATGATCACTGTATACCTGACTTCCAGTTTGGATTCAGAAATAAACATTCGACAATTGATCAAGTTCATCGCGTGACTGCAAATAGTGAACAAGCATTTGAAGAGAATAAATATTGTTCTGCCGTATTCCTAGATGTATCACAGGCTTTTGATAGAGTGTGGCATGAGGGTCATATTTAAAAGAAAAGTAAAATAGTGCCACATAATTACTGCAAATTGCTCTAAGCGTATCCCTCCAAACGAAAATTTAAAGTATCTCTTGAAGAAACGTACTCCAACTTTTACCGAGCGATTTACACTTCCGATATACCGACAACGGAAACAACCTTCATCGGAACTTTCGCCTCAAATGAGAACTGGTCTGTGCAATATAAGCCGCTTGCTAAAGCCCTTGGTGTAGCTTTCTTTAGTTCATTGGAATATAACAATATATTGGTACCATATATGCTGCAGAGCTGTAAATCTGAAAACCAACATTCTTCATTATTAATAAAATTTGACCAGCCAAACGATCTGACTCGATTACTTCAAGTTATTTGAAAATTGGATTCAGGATGTATAAAATATTTTACATTTAACTTTTGACAAGAAACAGAATTAGTTGGGAAACACATCTGAATAACGTAGATATATTGTTACTGCTTATTTATCCAATATCCGATCTGTTGTTTAAACTAGATCTGGCTAAAGATGTCGCAAGAAGTGGCCGGTCTCATATTTTAGAAGAGAGAGAGTATACATACATCAACGAAACAAAGATGCAAACAATTTAGGAAAAAAATCTGATCTTCCTTATACAAAGTGCAAACTGTTCATAAATTACTCCTTGTTGAATGTCAAGTGAGGTTAACTACTTCCATGCTTTGGTGAACCTGGTGCAAGTTTATGATGATTTGAATAAACAAAATTTACGTTTTTGTGGCTCGGAGAATTGACATGAAATACACTAAGTGTCAAACAACACCTCATAGTGATGATCACGAGTGGAATTTGTAGTGAAAAAGTGAGGTCGTTGTTTTATTGAGCACATTGATTGATCATCATAACCGTAACCGAGGAGTGCTACTGAAAGATGTTAAGCAATTTTTTTTCCTCACGTTGCTGATCCAATTCACTCATGCAATGAAACAGCAATTTCCGGGATGTTCAATCTTATGTTTTGTCGATTTAAATTGACCAAATTCATCGCATGATTTGAAGAGAACGTCATTTTAGGCTATTGTAGGCAGTTTAGTTTTTTGATAACACCCTCCTGGTTCAGGCTCGATTGGTTCATTGTTACATTTTCTCTCAAACCTATACTCTCAGTTCTAAGATCTATTTGATCTTCCAATGCATCCCTAGATATTCGGTATCATCAAGGTTGTCACTTGATCCTCAAATATGAAATCGTGATCTAAAGCTGTGCAGTCTATGGAGAAAGTGTGGAGAAGTTCCCATCTTTTTTTTCTCATTTTCATTCAGAAAGTGTAATTTGTCAGGGAACAATACACTACGAGAATATCCAACAAGATCCCCAAAGTACCTCTATCATATAAGTTATGAAGGGTCTTTGGCTATTGATTGTTTCAAAGAAAATTTGGATAGGCAGATCAGGTTGTCTTATTTTTTCTGGTGCAGACCTCCAAAGTGACAGTCAAGGTCTCGCTTAAAAAACATAATATCACTTCTAGAGCAGGCTTAGATCCCAAAAAAGTGGAAGCTGCATCCAAACAAGTCGATTCAAGGCAATTTCTGCCTTTAAACCAAGTTTCGATAAAATACTTTTTGAGTCAACATTAACAGCCTTTAGAGCAACCTGCTCTTACTACATGAAATATTTTCACGAAATAATGTGAAAAGGTTCAAAAGAATGAATGAGGGAGCCCTTTGTGGCAGTCCGCAGAAGGGCTCAATTGAATGACTCTGTATTGAACGTGTCTGGGGTTCAAGAGCCATGATTTACCAATTGTATTTTTGCATTTCCAGTATATGTTACATGCTTTATTGCAGTTTTACTTAACTTCTGAAGAAAACGTGATATGAACTTCAATTTTTGGAAGACTTTAGTTTCACCAAAGAAATGTGAGTCTTGTGTCTTATGCCATTTCAGTTTTCCTAGGATTAATTGATAGACAGACCGTGATAGCTAGACACAGACTACAACCATGTTATCACTGTTTGCATGTGATCATATAGTATGTACATCCGAATATTTACCAATCAGTATTATAGTCAATTGGACTAGACTTGAGTTGACTACATGACACCACACGAGAGGAGACAGAACTACACCGTGAGGACATCCCTTTCCTAGTACTACCTACCTAAGCTTGCAGTCATTGTTCTTGATCAAAAGCATGCAACTAAACCACTGAACATGTGTGGTGTTCCAGCCATGTTTTTCAGCAACAAAGATCAACTCACTTTTATGTTATAAGAAGCACCTTCGATGTTCAGAAATGATCGATGCCTTCGATGCCTTGGAACTGGCAAATTAATTATTGAAGAACCTATTAACCAATCGCTCTTAACATTTAAGTACATAGGTTGCCTTTTATATTTCGGGATGGCAACCCTGGTGTTGCAATCTGTCAACTGATAGCTCTATCGTAAAGTTAGAAGTTTTTGAGGTTATACGTACACAGAACGTTTTGACATACGAGCGCTATTTGTGTTGTTTACAGTAAATTAAAAGATTCATCTGCACCCAAGAATGGAATTAAATCGTGAACATTTTCGTGCGATTATTTTTTACAACTTTCGACGTGAATTAACACAGCAGCAGTGCTGAATGAACTTAATTCAACTTTTGGCGATGAAGCTCCATCAAGGACCAGTGTTTATCGAGTCTCCAAGACGAATTTCGTGAAGGTCGTCCAAAATCAGTTGTTGTTCCGAAAAATATTGATGTTGTTCGAGAACTGATATTGCAAGATCGTCATGTGACCTATCGTGAGATAGAAACAAATTTAGGCATTAGTGGGACCAGCATACACTCAATGCAATATTGAACATTTAACTGTCATAAATTTAACTGTCATTTGTTCGCGTTAGATCCCACACAATTTTCCAATCGCTCAAAAAAATGCTCGAAAACAACACAAATAGCGCTCGTATGTCAAAATGTTCTGAGTACGTATAACCTCAAAAACTTCTAACCTTACGATAGAGCTGTCAGTTGACAGATTGCAACACTAGGGTTGCCAAACCCCGAAATCTAAAAGGAAAGAGGACAGTGTTATACGTCGAACACTTTTTGCCAGGTCATATCTAAGTATTTAATCTTTTGGGAAGAACATGATTTTGACTACAATCCATGCTCTTTTTTCAGGGCGGACTTTTAGACTGTTCTAGCTCCTTGTAACTATCAGAGTAAGAAATGGTAGTATTTACTTCTTTATTTCTGCAGAACAGTTACCATTTATTAATCTATAGAACACACAGAGTTCTGGAATATCGCGGTCTAGATCTTTCGTAAGTCTGAAGTTTCGTATTATTCTTGAAAAGAGTTTCAACGGGTTATAAGAAACCCTCAAAAAATACAAAGAAATTCTGTCCAAAAATGCCTTACAGGCTTCTATGTAATTTACTTCTATTCCAATTCATTAATCCAATAATTGGATTCTGAAAGTTCCTAGGACCGAAACAATGATCAAAGAACTATTGTACACAAAACAATAACCGTACAACCATAAGTGATAAACCTACTAGTTATTTACCCTTCCATACCATAAACTATATGATCCTGAGGAATTGGAGCAATAGCTGATTTTCATAACATTTCATATTGACTTTGCCTATCATGGAAAGGCCTGTTGCTATAACTAAATATTTTTCACAAAATTTATTGTATTTCAACATTATCTATCTGTTTTTATCTTTGCAACCTCTTGTGGGACACAAGGTTCTCCCAATTTTTTCGTGGATCGTTTATTTACGTCCTACGTTACGCCATTATATAGCCAAATCGATAATGTACGGCTATATAGGTTCGATTTACGGATAACAATTTGCATATTGCATAACTCTATGTCAGCCTATAGTACTGACACGGAAGATGGGTTGACCCATGACTTCTGCACTCCAACAATTACAACTCGATCATAATCAGATTTTTTATATATGACATCAGAGCCATCTAAAAATTTTACACGGTTCTGATGTCATACGCCGTTTATGCAAGAGACCTATCATGTCGAATCAGACATTACGGTTTACCAGACACTTTCTAAAAGGTTTGTTGAGACATTTAGTTAATTGATTTGGAAACACAAACTTACTACGAACAGTGTTATCGATAACGAATACGTAAGCATAAAGTTTACGTCACAAGTTTTTCCGACCTTATAAATAATTTGGTATATGACCTCATAACTATAAAAAACCTGTGACGATGATTATACATATCGAAAATACCGACCTATCCCACAACCAAAATAGTTTCGTTATACAAAACATCACAGTTTGATATGATATTAAGTCGGTCTATCCACAGTCATAAATCATAATCACAACGAACATTTCGTGTAGCATGTAGCATGTGATACAAATGTTTTATTAATAGAAAAGTTAGATTGTGTTTGTATGACACATTAAACCAACATTATCAATTTAAAATTAATATCAGTTTGCAGGTAAAACCTACCTATGCGGTGTTGTCGAAAACATAAGCATATATGCGTGCGATTTTGAATATGTAATCATGCAACATATTGGGCGCGATAACAAACCATATGTAGGGATACAACCGATTTATGATATTAGTTCGTGGTAGACCGCAATAAAATGCAATATGGCGCACTGTCAGTACAAACAAATAACGGAAATATAATCAATTTTCCGATAAAATTCATCATTTGTATTTGTTTGGAAATGTGTTAGGAAAAACTTTTTTAATTAACTATACTTGTTCAGGAATTTGGAAAATTGAAAAAGTTTTCTTATTTGGTTTTCTCTCATTGGAAAATTGATAAATTAATTTGGAAAATTATTAATTCGTTGTCATTTGAATGAATCGATGGCTGTTAAGATGGTATATCGTTATGTCAGTTAAAGTACGATCTATATGTAACGGGTGATTTTTTAAGAGCTTGAGAACTTTTTTTTAAAAAAAAACGCATAAAATTTGCAAAATCTCATCGGTTCTTTATTTGAAACGTTAGATTGGTCCATGACATTTACTGTTTGAAGATAATTTCATTTAAATGTTGACCGCGGCTGCGTCTTAGGTGGTCCATTCGGAAAGTCCAATTTTGGGCAACTTTTTCGAGCATTTCGGCCGGAATAGCCCGAATTTCTTCGGAAATGTTGTCTTCCAAAACTGGAATAGTTGCTGGCTTATTTCTGTAGACTTTAGACTTGACGTAGCCCCACAAAAAATAGTCTAAAGGCGTCAAATCGCATGATCTTGGTGGCCAACTTACCGGGCCATTTCTTGAGATGAATTGTTCTCCGAAGTTTTCCCTCAAAATGGCCATAGAATCGCGAGCTGTGTGGCATGTAGCGCCATCTTGTTGAAACCACATGTCAACTAAGTTCAGTTCTTCCATTTTTGGCAACAAAAAGTTTGTTAGCATCGAACGATAGCGATCGCCATTCACATTGCCACACAGTGCCAAACAGTGCATTTTTCGGGATGCATGGGCAGTTCTTGAACGGCTTCTGGTTGCTCTTCACTCCAAATGCGGCAATTTTGCTTATTTACGTAGCCATTCAACCAGAAATGAGCCTCATCGCTGAACAAAATTTGTCGATAAAAAAGCGGATTTTCTGCCAACTTTTCTAGGGCCCATTCACTGAAAATTCGACGTTGTGGCAGATCGTTCGGCTTCAGTTATGAAATGTCAAAGCATACTGAGCATCTTTCTCTTTGACACCTTGTCTGAAATCCCGCGTGATCTGTCAAATACTAATGCATGAAAATCCTAACCACAAAAAAATCACCCGTTATATCAGCAAAACAACTGGAAAAGTATCAAGTACTGCGATTGCTGCTTATAGTGGACATAGCGATTTTGGCCGTGCCATCACTGGTCATCTGGATAGACAATATTCGAGACCACTTTTTAAGTAAGTTTGAATTGTGAACGTTAATATTAAGTAGACGGATAAAGTAATCAGTAGGTCGAGGGGATGTCACAATGGGGTCAAAAAACAAGGTTCAATTAAGAACTTTCGTAGAGACTGTGATCTCTAGCGGAATCGATCACAAGTCAGTTCTTTATAGTTCCAGACAGTGCCATATCGTTTTGTATGTCGTTAATACTGTTTGTCAGCCTAAAGGTAGTTCTCCCTTAATATACATGCACTCCAGACCTCCACGAAAAACATGACAAAGTCTTGACAAATACTTGCTATCGTTTGAAAGTCCTGTTATTGTGCATAATAAAAGTACTCGGTATTTGTCATCATGGTCGCGTTTCAAGTCACATATCGTCACGATCGAACTCTTAAATTCATTCATGACAGCATATCTAATCAATACTCTATTAATACAAGATATTTTGATTTCAGAAGTGGACATGGATTATATAAAGGTCAGTTGCCAGCGGCAAGGTGGACCTTGATTACCTTTCTTTGAGTTATGACAGGTCTAATACACTTTAATCTTATCTATCATTGAAACGCCCTTTTAATGCAATCGCTTCATAATTAATATAGTCTTCTGCAAGTTTGATTAAAAAATTATAGAAACATTTCAATAATTCGTTAATACGATAGTTAATGTCTCAAAATCGGGTGTCCTTACTTCGACAGTGTCTTAGTCTTCAGTAAAATTGAATAGAAATACAAATGTTACATATATGACAAGTATCTAGTCTATTAACTACGAATTAGGTACGAATTTAATTAATGAACGCTACGAGTGGTTCAAAGATTATTATATATTCAAAAAGTAGCAATATACTAAACATCAGCACCAACGTCTTCCAACTATGAACCTATTTCTTTTAATTTAAAAAATAAACCACCGGCAGGGATTAAATATTGCACGAATGATAGAGAGCTGCTCGTCTATCAAGCGATGAAAACTTCAGGGATCGAATAAGAATGCCATAATGTGATTAGAGATTGATTATCACTAGTCGGTTTGTATATCTATTCACGGTATCATTGCCTGTGATATACTGCTGCTCAATCTACTCTTAATCTTCAAAAGTTAGATACAGTATTGAAAACATTAATTCGTTCTTAAGACAGAAAGTCAAACTCTAAATTTAAATTGAAATTGAAGGATGTAACTTTTACTTAATACCAGTTCTGGTGTGATAACTTCATCTGTGGAAAATAACAAGTGTTTGTATCTACTCGGATGTTAAAATAAGAAGAAGTGTTTTAGAAAAAGTGCACAAAGCCTCGTATCGCCTCGGCATGTTTATACAAAGATTGTAATGAGTGGACGCAACCATCATGTTGTCGTGTTTTGAAGAAGTATAATCAGTTCAAACTGGTATTGTCAAAGCAATTACAGTAGCTACATTTTTATTCCTCACAATATTCCTCGGTTTGGGATTCCCAAAGATATCACTGTGAAAACTTTCAAGTTTCATTCAATTAGGAAATGGATCTCTTGTAGTTTCTTCGATACCACCATGTACAACTACTTTCCAATTTCCATTCCAAATCTAAATATTTAGTATAACGAGACAGCGTACTTTTTGATGTATGCGTTACTGTTAAAAAAACGATTAAGCCTGATGACTTTTGAAGTATTGTGGCAGAATAAATCCGAGTATCCCGTTTATTCAGTCAGGACCATTCTTACATTAGGGACCATCCAGCCAATTTACTTTTGTTTCAGATAATGTTCAGTCAAACAATTATGTGTTTATACGAAATGACAATCTTACGTTATACTGAAGCAAAGCAATCTTGATCAAGAGGGCTTTGGTATAAGTATGTTCAGTGTTAAGAGAACAGAACTTTTCGGTTCCAGTAATTTTCAACATTTTTAACAATCTTTCTATCACAGTAAAGGAAACAACGGAATGAGTTAATAATGAGGCATAATATGTGGAATGAGGCATAATATGTGCATAGAAACAATTGGGAAGTTCCTTATTATAAAAAAAATAAATATGTTGTATTACCAGCCAAATAGAAAACTGAAAGGTATTACAAAATCAATTCTCCTAAAACAATCCATACTAAGTAGATCGTTCGACCGAGCTTTATTTATGCATTCCCAATTCGCGATAGGTTCTTCAGACCCTTAAAAATGTTCCAAATAAATTAAATATTAGTCTGAAGAAAATCGCCATTTTCAACACTAACGAAATCGCGATCTTTTTTCTAAAGTGTACCGTTCCCACATATACAATCGTGGCCGAGAGTGAGAAAATGAAGCACTATACAAACCAAAGAAAAATATATAAAATGAAACAAATAACACCAGAAATACACCTTCAGCACCAGACTTTGTTAGGATTAGGTTAAAGAAGTATATATGTAGATGTATGGCGTTTAAGTCGTTAGAAATTTTAGAGTTCAGGTACGCCCACAACCGGTTATATTTATATTGCTTAAGTTTTCGCTATAACTACTTGTCTAACTATCAAAAGATGTCTTGTTAATAGGAGAAAATGCTTGTTAATAGCTGGAAACTATGCTTGTTGACAGACGAATTGTAAGCTGTATCTTTAGATACCCATTTAAAGATTAATGGAATCAGTTGATTTGGGAGGGATAGACAAGGGTTGGTGCGAGAACTTCTATACTTTGCCCAATATCTAATGTCTCCTTTTAATACTAAGTGAAAATCTTATCATCATACCCTATACTGTTGATAGAGTAGCTCTATTTTAAAATACCAGCTAATTGCATGAAATTCTTGGTTCTAATGGTCAACTGTTTTGATCTCTTTCAAAATATCTCAGTGTTCGATTCGAAACTTGGATATTTCTATTGATGAATTAGACAGTATTTTTCTATAACTGTGGCTAGCTCTCATAGTTTTAACTGCCGTCATTTTAAGAAAACTACTCTTTGGCTGGTCAGTTCTAGTATGTTTTGTATATTTAGATACAGCAGCACACTTTTACTAATACTCCTTGTAAGTAGAAAAAAGCAACTGTATCGTTTAAACTAACGTTTGATCCAATGTCTCCTTTCTAGAATTGAAAGAACAATCACTGAAAATAAATTGTCTCGACAAAATCTCTTACAATTTTTCTATTGGTATAGATCAGTTGTTATGTGAACGGGATATCAAGTGCCGAATTATCAAAACCAAATGGTGGAATTTCAAGACCAACTATATATTGATATGTCTTCCGACTGTCTGCTAAATAAAATTAAATCTCAGAAGTACTTGTTGTAATATTTCTAAACCGAAGTGAATGGAACAGACAAGGGATTCCGCAGGAAAAGATATGTATATTGTGGTGTGCGAAGAAGTAGGAACGGACAGTAGGCCAGATATAGGAGTCCTAGGCGCTGCCTTGCTCATTTTGATTCACTCTTTGGAATTCAATTCAACTGGACAGCTTAGAATATTTAAACGCACATACCTCTAAAAATTTAAGTTGTTTGATACTGTCTAAGGTCGTTAAAGGAAGTGACAATCATGAAAAGAAATTGACTGGTATATGGTGGAATTGTGAAATGATGTCATATAGATGACCTCGTCCGAAATGGCGCAGTGCTGTTTTTCGTTGAACCGGAACTATTTTGCGAAATTCCTTGAGACAGAAAAACCACATGCTGGCGCATCGTTCCAAGTTTTAAACTATCGAAGAAATTCATTTCTCCGTTGGTCGATAGTATTAAGAAGGGGATGGTACTCAACAAATTTAAGTTGGAACAACTGAGGAGTCTCTGGCTTATTCACAGGTCATATTGATCAGAGTGTGTCCGCTACAGAAGGTAATGATATTTAATCGTGATATAAGAGTGAAGTCACCAGGATTATTTTGTATAGCCTAGCACGACCACTGATGTATTATGGCTATTCAATTCTGTTGAAGTGCAGAACTCTTCAGCAATTTCGTTTTTCATGTCTATAGGCTGGCATGGACAAATGCAATGTGCAGGTAGCCTAGGTAACTTTAATCTTTAATATTATCTCCCCGATTTCTTCGGATCATGGTAAGAAGCTTTCTGTCCTAGAAAAGGTACACTTTGTCTTATAAAATGAAAATATGACTGTAAAACATCTATAAACTTATAAATATTTAGATATTTTAAACGTTTATTGATAGAATTTGACACGGAACGATGACAGCAATGACCAATTGCTTTCAATGTTGGAGATAGATCCTTCTTAAATAATTAAAGAAAGCGGAAATTATTCCAGAACTCAATGCCACTAGGGCCCAGGGTTCAACCCACATACACATACAGATTAAAAACACCCAATCGTGATTGGTTTTTCGTCACCACCCTAAGAATCGAACCCGAGACTCTCGAATGATAGAGCAAGCACGCTAATTTCTCTGTCACGAGAGCGGCATCCTTCTTACTCATTAATAAATTAAATGGACGAAGGAAGTAGATTCAATCAGTACATTTTTTAGTACTATCATCACTAAGTATATATTATGTCACGAGAACCATTCCTATATAGACGCAGGTTATTTTTTTAAATTTTACTCAAAAGAGAGTTATACAGACTTTGCCACTGTACAACTAACATTTTGTATCATAACACACGTATAGCATTTATATGTGTCCATAGGGGTATTTGCTAAACTTAATATTTCATGTCACTTGTCGCGTTCAAGTAGCAAAACGTAAGTAGGGAAAAAAATTAATTGAAAACGATAAATTAATTTCTAATTAGACGTTAAAAAAATTAATTAAAAACCTCAACTACATAATACAGTGCAGACTCTGTATATATGGTGTACAGATATTTAACAAACTAACTCACGCTTATAACAATACTTCAAGTTCTTTAAAAGATATGTACGTTGCCAGACTGACGTAGATACAAAATGTGTATGTAATGATAAAACTTTATATATAAAAAAAAATTATGTAATAAAAAAGCTTTAAAGAGCTTTTGAAATTGCCACTTTAATAAATTTTTGAACGAGCGAACAAAATAAATTTTTACATTTGCCATTCCCAATTTTTTATTTCGAACTAACAATGTACGAGTATGTATAGGTATGTACAATACACACACACTTTGTGTATAGTAAATAGCTTTTCCGCCAATTCGACATTGAACCAATAAAACAGAAACAGTGACAACAGTGAATTAACTTTGGGATATTCAATTTTTAATCGCTGACCTAAATACAAAATTTCAAATCGTTGGTTTCGGGATAGAGGGGGGAGCTCTGCAAGTACATAATTTTTCAGGACAGGAAAGGAGGAGAAGAGAATATCAAATATTAATTATATCTTAATAAGCGGAGGGAGTGGGGGGAGGGGGTGGTAAAATTTAATGATCTTTCGGGAACAAATCGTCTTTTAAATCAAGGGATATAAGAATCAGATAAACACAATCACAGGATTAACAAAAAGGAAATTATTATGTTCAAAGATTGTGTGTCTAGATGTCGATTAAAATAAAGAGATTTACGTAAATCTTCTTATTTATTCAGCTTTCTGCCAATCAACTTAACACTCAATGAGATAATGTTGAATTATCAAAAAAGTATTTGGTTATACATTTTAAGGACATAAGTACCTTGTTTGAAACGAATTAGTCTTGATTTGAACTTTTGACGTTTTTGATTTCTATACTCCATGTGAAAAAACGTTTCTACATAAATCGAACCAATTGCATTCGATTCAACAGCTTTTTTCTGCAAGGTCAAAACACTAGGTCTTATCGCAGGCAGAAAACTAAGCTACAAACAGTAGAGACCTAACGAATTAGATAAAGTGGAGACGATAATCCTTTAGAAGCTCATATGGTACATTGGTTATATGCGCACCAGGTTGTGATACCATTTTATTAATGCTTATTAGGATGCTTCCTCTATTCTTAGGAATAAGGCAAACCATCTCTACTCCTTCATTTGTAGTAAAGAGTGAACTGATATTCACTCCAGAGAGGGTTGAGAGAAGAAACATTGAGAAAAACTAAATTTAGCCCATTTCCCGCCTTCTAGGCGACTGTAGTATGTGTTCTATAAACTGAAAGCAATAAGGGCAATCATACACTGGATCAGGGTTAAGATTAAGAAAATAGGTTACAATTACAAGTGTGTGTGTCAATGTGAGAATTCGACCAGTCTTTCCCACATGATAACTGTAAAGTCGAAGGGAAGAAGACAATTATGTTACAAGTACTAGTGTTGCTCCAAACAGATTAAAGTTTTGGAATCAGACTTTATGCACGATTTGCCGAACTTGAAGGATAAGGTATTGCTTTATAAGTCAAAAGATGAAATTGGTTCCGATGAGTTTCGTTAAGAACATAAAAAATGTGTGGTATTAGAATAAACCATCCATGAAGTCTTCTATCTTATCCATGAAGGCTTTTATCTATCCAGCTCAGGATTACGTTGATATGTTTGAATTACATGTCATATAAAAATCTGGCAGGTTCCACAATGCAGTGATTTTACAGCTTAATGTGATTATGGTGTTAAATATACAGTGTTGCTTTTCGGGAAGGCTACAGGTGTTCGAGTGAGTCCTGTATATTTTAGACAAAAACTAAGGCGACTCATATGGCCCATGGTCAAAAAGTTAAGATTCAGAAGGACAATGACCCTCTTTGCTGAGATCCTTCAAGACCTACTAGTTGTGTAGTAAAATACAGTATCCAGAAGGATTGTAATAAAATCTCTGTCAATTAGAGGATAGCGAAAAACAATTCTTTATTCTTTCGACAGCATATTCCGACCAACTGACGCATATTCTCTATCAAAGTGGGTTTCTGGATTGAGAACACCCTACTACAAATTGTTTCATGTTGGAAAAAAACGTAATTGCCATCCATGTATCCTCGCTAAATTATTTTAAATATTGTTTACTGAATACTGAATTACAGCCAGACTAATATATATCGGTTACTAACATTAAGATTGATAACTTCGAAAGTATCGCTTACCGTGTAAGGAAAATACTCTTATTACCTTTTAAGCCTCATTGAACATCTTCAAAGCTTAAAATAAACGGCAACAGTGTAGCAATATAAATTGACATCATAAACTTTCCAGTCTGGAGTAGTTCCAACGCCTTCTATAAAAGAAATGTTTAGAAATAGAGGAAGTTCGAGAGAAATTTCTTACCGGGACTGGTTTCAAAAGCTGATGAATCAACACAACCGCTTGATGAATTCAAGAGTACCAAACATTCTCACTTTCTCAAGGATGCTAGGGTTAGTGCATAGTAATTAAGATATTGGCTTATACCTAAACTCTATGAAGCAAACTGTGTGAGTTGTCTTTTTCAACCTCATCTGTCACATCGACTCAAGCATTTTTTTACTCAAAATTTTTTTTCATCGTAGTCTGCTAGAAGTTCTAGGTAACCAAATGAAAGCGAACACAACCATAAAACTTAAAGTCATTTCCCAATAAAGCTACTATTTCAAAGCGCGCTCTTTTATTATGTGCATCAGGAGTGTTCCTACTAACCTTCACTTTTTAAGATCGATTTGTGGTGAATTTTCTTACTGAAAATCCTCCAGAGGACTGGTTTAGTGATTGAGTCATGAATCGAGAGATTTTAACAACGGTTAACCTCTCGTAGCGAGGGGAGCTGTGCTAATAACGAAACAATATTCTCTTTATGTGAGGTTTTGCGTCAGAAGCCTATGATCTACCTGGCATCGATTTGGCGACGGAAGAGAAATGAGGTCGTTGGCACTGTTACGGGACGTTTCCCTATAGGTCTACATGTGCACAGACTTCTACTAACATGACTGGTATCGTAGCCATGAAAATGTATAGAAATACTTCAGAGCTAGTCAACGTTACAGAAAATCCCACGATGGTTCGAGTAGAAAGAGATGGAAACTATTGTGGCCTAGTTACTGAAAAAGAGTGTCTATGGCGGTCTTTCTGGATAGACATTCTAACTTTGCTAAGTATAGGGTATCTCAATAACCGGTTCAGATTTGACATATCGGTTAATGTCCTAATTTCTTTTTTCCTTTACAGAAACACAGTATATTACACGGTAAAAAATGAGACGTCTTGCATTTTTAGGTAGTCAAAATATGGGTAGTTAATCAAATGTGAACAAAAATTTCAGACGTTATTTTTGGTGAACTTTTTGGCTCTCGGTAAATTAATACTATGTCTTCGTGAAAATTGACAGAAAGTATTAATGGAAAGAAACTTTCACTCTTAAAAATAGTGAATCGTATAAAATTAACTTAAATTTCGTAAATTATAACACTTCAAATCTTCTATATTCGTTTTAATTTTGACATTAAATTTCACAGAAACACTAGATTGGATTTCACGACGAAATAAAATCGAGATCATCTAATATGACTACTTCATATTATCAAAATAATGTGTTACCCATTTAGGGACGTCATTTTCACTATCAATTGATTCCTTTTTTCTAGATCGTTTCTCTTGTTCTCGTTTTTTATGTATTTTGTTTTCGTTCAAACCGTTTTAAAATTCAATTTAATACTTATCATCGTCAGTCGTATTATAAATTTACAAGTGGCAAGATATAAAGTGCAATTTGTGGTTTAACAAAAAATTATTGTGTGAAGAAATAATTTGGTGAATTCCCTTTTTACAAAATGTAAGTTTTTGAATTTTCCAGTGCAATAATTGTGTATAGTATATACATACACATAATATATTATATATTTATTAATTATTTTTGTAACTCTTAAATTTTGTTTTAACAGCTCGGACTAATTTTAATATACCGCAAGACATCGAACTTTAACAAGTTGATGAAAAACGAGTTAAAATTAGCAAAAAATTTATATTAGGAATTTATGCATTGGTTTGGTTTTAATGTAAGTCTTTTAGAAGTAAAACCAGTAGAAATAATACTAACAGACATATCTTATTTTACCACACCAACGCCATAGTGTTCTTCTCAATCAACGACAGTAAGAGTGAGATGAATGGAAAAAACCGGACTTTCTAGAAATCCAAGTTTTGAAGGTATGTAATAATATAATCTTTTAAAATCTTTATTATATTAACTGAGATATTTATTGTATAAACAACAATTCAAATTAATTTCTATTTAGTTGGTCGATTTGATTTTAAACCCCATATATTATATAGTATAAACTAAACACAAACTCTAATCTTAAATATGTTACTATTTTTACAGGATTTAAAACTATACTTCACTGCTCCATGTCATCCATTGACAGGATAAAGGGAACAATTCGATCGGATAGAGTGCCGTACAAACCTGGGAATTCATACATAAATATTATTTCCTTTAAGTAAACAGAACATAATATATTAAGTATATTAAATATGACGTTTTATAGAATTTATAATTCATGTATTGATTAGAATTAAATTTGCCAATCAAAAGATACTTTTTTAAACTATTAAAATTATTTATTTTCGATGCCAAAAAAATATCAAAATTAGCCTTTTTAGGGGGTTAATTTTAACTTTACTCGACATCATTAATAAACCATCTTAAAATATTAATTTTCTTATACTAGGAGTTTAAATTTCAATCTAGTTTATTTTACTTATTAACGCTTTTTAAATAATAATTAAAGATTAATTTAGAGGCTAAATGAATTTTGACGCCCGAGTGATCAATATTATCTACCTACCAGAAAAGAGATCGATAGATTCATATTTTTCACGGCTCCAAGATAAGTTCGCGCTGGTGTAAGCCAAAAGACGTTAATAATCACGTCTTATTTCTAACCGTGTATTTCTAGTTGACGAAATGAGCCGCTTAAAGCTTCAACAAAAATGGGAAATGTTGGAAAATTACTTCCACAACAAACACCATTGGTTCGAAATGGCAAGAAAACAATTTGGTCAAAACACGGGACCCCCATCCATCGGTATCAAGATGTTTATGCATAAAATTCGTGACCATCCACATCGAACATCGATTCGCTGTGTGGACCTGTGACAAACTCAAAATTCATGAAGATTTTGCTCAAAAAGTCATTTTTTCGAATGAAGCGCATTTTCATTTCGGTGGGTCCGTAAATATACAAAACTGTCATAAACACCATTTGGGGATTGGAAAATCAACAAGGATATTGTGTGTTACTGTTTGGTGCGGCTTGTGGCATGGAGGCATTATTGGTCCGTATTTCTTCGAAGATGAAAATGTATAGAATGAATATCTATTTCACACTATAGTCCTATCTTACAATTAAATAAATTCCTTAAACATCACGTAGGTGTGGTAATGGAATAATTATAATTCCACGGAACCGGATCATTTATTTAAAATTCATATTTCATCTTATTGATAGATCCATCGTGGCCTGAGTGTAAGTTCTATATGCAGTTACAAAACATGATGATTCATTCAATAAAATCGACCGTTGACTTAAAATTCGTCTCAAAACTACTGTCCGAGAGAAGGATATTTTCGATTAATCCGTAACCAACAATTAGCTCACGTAGAAACCATAAAAAATTCGTAATCTGATCAAAATATGTAAATTTCACCATAATTTGGTAACGA
This sequence comes from Tipula lateralis, assembly GCA_963932295.1. Classification (NCBI taxonomy): domain Eukaryota; kingdom Metazoa; phylum Arthropoda; class Insecta; order Diptera; family Tipulidae; genus Tipula; species Tipula lateralis. The sequence continues at coordinate 120,130,828 of OZ010737.1, forward strand.
AACACAAATCACCTTGAGGTAATGCGGTCGGTCTACTCGTTCGATAACGCTTTTTGTATTTATTTTTGATTAGTAATTTGGTTTTGACTTTCCGTTCGTTTTAATTTAATTAAAAAAAAAAAATTTGTTATTTAGAATTTTCCGAATAGAACAAACAAGCACACAGGGAAAATTTATTTATTTATTATTTCGTTGTTGTTTCTGTTCCGTCAATTGATTGATTGAATTTGGTGTGATTAATTAACGAAAATAAAATTTTAATCTAACAAAACGAACGCAACAAAACACAATTAATGAATATAAAAAATGATAGGCGAAGACGACGACGAATCCGCGATACCTCCATTGATTGATTCTGCGAGCACGATAGGATATCGTGTTTCATCAATTTTATTGTAGGTATGTAGATATCTTTATTTTAGGGTAAATATATATATATATATATATATATATATATATATATATATATATATATATATATATATATATATATATATATATATATATATATATATATATTTGCTAAAGCTTTAGTTTTCGTATGTTTTCTCATTTTGGGACACACAACAGTAATAATGTGTAGCTTGTGACATCAAATTTTGACTAAAAATGCGCCTATAGTAAATGGAAACCGATAACAGCTTATAGTAACACAAGCTAAAACTAAATTATTCAAATATAAATGGAACTGAAGCAGATATTTAGTTTAGAAACAAGTTTAAACTAACTGACAAAGTTTTACACTTATGTCAGCTATTATACAGGTCAATATTTGACGGTCAAAGAATGCCGTTTCTAGAGATGTCTAAGTAAATCTGAGTACACCATATTGATGAAAGTCAACTGGGCACTTCGAATAAATCAACGTATCAGTGCGATCCTCAAGGGGTGAGATATTGAAAAAAAGGAAAGTGTTAAACTTATATTGTGTAGGCCAATATTTGACGATCAACGACAGACATTTCTAGAGATGTAAATTTGAGTATTCCACCATATAAGTGGATGTCAACTGAACACTTCGAACTATTCCTCATTTCAATGCGTCCTTCGAGGGGTGAGATATTGATGATTCGGAAAGTTGTAACTGGTCGATGGTTGCCGACGGCGTTACAAGTGGTCAACGTTCGCTTTTGACAATGGTTGACCAACTCTGAATTTGTTCTAGTACCTCATTTAGTTTAATTGGAAACCCCCATAAAAATCGATGAAGAAAGACAAATGGGACAGTCTGAATATTGAGATACAAATCGACACGCTCCAACGAAGTGCGACTGTAAGCGATTAGTAGAATAAAAGAATCCCTGTCGAAAATTTTTATTTGCGCGTGGGGATCGCGCCATTTTTTTTATTGAAAAAAAAAATATCTTATGTGATTTAGTATGTGATTCTTATGTGATTTTGTATAATTTTCTGGAACTTCCCATGCCATCCCTGAGCTAAAGCCGGCTACCAAGATACCGCCCAGAAACCTCTGTAGGGAGATTCTGTTATCGAGATGTGGTTAACCACTCCATCACGTTACAGTGGCGCCCAAGGAGATTTCTGGGCGGTATCCAGAAGAAATTGCAGTCGAGTGTGAACTGTGAGGAATTGCGTCGGATTCATATACGATACGGTTGAGAAACTGTTGGAACACATCTCGTCGGAGATGGCTGGCACTACTACAGCTCCAACTAAAATGCATCCAAGAGCATAGAAAAGACCCAACTTAGAGATAGAATGCTTTAGAACCAAATTATCCAGCATCAACAGAAATATTATTGATTTGAAAGAGATCAATACTGAAGAACAAATCGTTGTCGCTCACCAAAAAGTGTCCCGATTATTACACGTACGTAACCGATTAGAACGAGCATCGCTTTCCTCAATCTATCAAGAACAGGCCCTCCAAATTTTACAACCTTGTAAAGGTCTATTAGTGTCACTTGAAGAGTATTTAGGATGTCCCAATATACTAAATGACTCGATTGAAGTCGTTAAACAGATTGAAATAGAGGTGATATCTATGGATACCCACCTCCCATCTGAAAAAATGTTTGAAGATGAACACGACTCAAATTTATTTCCAAACACGTCAACTGTTAAGAATATTTTAACCAACCAGAACCAAGTTGAATCTATGAATACAAAACCCACGTCTAGTAAATTCGAGGTACCAAACCCAGAATCATACGCGAAGAAGCAGCTACCAACACCGATCCGGAGTTAGCTCGGAGGACAGTACTCAACTCAAAATAACGCAACCAGTATATACCAACCATTTTATTTCGACCAATTCAGATTTCAATCTCTTTAACAATTCTATCATGTCACCTAATACAATTACGTCCATTTTCGAACCAGCCAATAATTATACATCACCAAAAGATAAATCCGACATTAACCTTTATACAAAAGCTAATGACTCGCTAAATTGCAAAAGTTGTCACCTTCATCAGATTCCTTTTCAAACTCAGTTTCCATTGTTACACCAAAAAAATGTCCGAAAAACGCTCAACGGTCGTATAACAATCATAGAAGAGTGAGATCGAAAAATTATTGGGAAAATCTAAAGCTTACAAAGTCTAGTATCATTTCATCAATTATCAAGTTAGACACGGGAGATATAAGACCATAAGCTAATGTCAGTATAAATAACATACCATACAAAGGTCTCCTTGATAGTGGAGCCAGTATTAGTGTACTGGGTAAAGGTTCCACCAAAGTTTTTGACAAATTCCTCCTTTAAATTTCATCACTTTCCATCTCATATTAACACCGCCAGCGGACAATGCCAACGCGTATTTGGATATGTTAATGTCCTTGTCCATTTCAACAATCAATCTCATCATATGCGTCTTTACTTAGTACCAACTCTAGAACAATCTCTCTATCTGGGGATTGATTTCTGGAATAAATTTGGAATTGGCATTATACCGAAATTATCTTCAGTTAGTCTTATCCACGAAACCGACGTTCTCACTAATTCGTCAAAGTTTCATTCTCTATCGGTAGAAGATAAAGCCATACTCAACTCAATAATTGAGATGTTTCCTTCAAGTTCAAAACATGGCCTTGGTAGAAAAACTTTATTATCACACAATATTGATGTCGGTGAAGCGAAACCTAAGAAACAACGGTTTTATGCAGTGTCTCCAGCCATACAAAAATTAATGTATCACGAACTTGACAGAATGTTGTCGTTAGGTGTGATTGAAGAGAGCCAAAACTCATGGTGTTCTCCTGTTACTCTGGTGCGTAAGGCGAATGGCAAAGCTCGGTTATGCCTGGATGCCCGAGAGCTGAATAAGGTGACCGTCAAGGAGGCGTATCCGCTTCCTCTTATCAATGGACTGTTGGATCGATTGGATCAAACTCGATAAATTTCTTCCATTGATCTCAAAGATGCCTTTTGACAGATTCCTCTAGATTCACAGTCCAGAGATAACACAGCGTTTAATATTCCCGGGCGGCCCTTATATCAGTTCAAGGTCATGCCATTCGGCCTTTGCAATGCCCCGCAAACCTTATGTCGCCTATGCACCGAGTGATACCTCATCAGCTGCACGATAATGTTTTCGTATATCTGGATGATCTGTTGATCACCTCTTCTACCCTAGTGGAACATTTCTCTCTCTTGGAAAAAATAGCTAATTTATTATTTGACGCCGGTCTAACCATCAACGTGGAAAAAAACCAGGGCCCCTATTTCTGAATACGAATTCGTACAATAATTGTACGAATACGTGTAATTGGAATTTTTGAATACGAAAACGTATAATTTCTATTACGAATACGAGTGCTACGATACGATGAAAAATTTCCCTTATTGCGCAATACGAATTCGTACAGTTTTTATACGATCATGACCGACTATATGGTCGTTGTGTATTTAGTTATCGAAAGGAAGCAAAATAAAAATTATTAAATTGAAATATGTAAGTAATTTATTATTAATAGTTTTAATATGAATTATTTTGTGATATCATTTCGAACGGCCATTTAAAATGATAAACAGAAACGCAATATAAGATAAGAATGGGTACTCTCACCAATGCTGTTCCTGATCTTAATGGATAATGAAATGCGGATTTAAATGCCATCACGTATCCTAGTAGCATACAATGGAAGTTAACAGGTAAATTCAATGATCTGGGATATGCATATGACATATATGCCTGCTCAATAAACACTAAACATGCAGCAAAAAATACAACATCTATCAGATCTAGCTAACGATGTTGGTTGCAAGATACACACCAGAAAAACCAAGACGGTGAGACTCAACACAAATATAATCACACCAATGCACATCAACAATGTACAAATTGATGTAAACAAATTTGAATACCATGGCTATACAAAGGTAGAAAGAAACTCAGATAGATAGATATAGATTCTGAAATAAAGAGGTGAAAGTGAAAATGGATTGGCCATACACTGAGGAAATCACCAAGTGATTAAGCAGGATATCATTGGACTGAAACTCACAAAGAAAAAGGAAAGTAAGAGTACCAGCGATGGTATGGAGGAGAACAATGCTATAGTAGAAGCTTAACAACTTGGTTAATCATGGAAGATATGAAAAATGTAGTTCCCCTCAGAGTAAGATGGCCCTGCTTATATAGTATACACTTTATGCTACTAAAATAGGAGATACAGAATAAAATGGAGACATTTCCATCAATTAATGAAATTTGTAAATGTTAATGTGTTGATCTTATAAATTAGGATTTTGTTTTAATTGGCATAACAACATAAAATTATTTTTATTATTAGGACATAACAACGGCTTAACAATACAAGCTATCGCATGCATTCATGGAGAAGCACCCCGCTTTAACTAGAGGTTATAACACAACAGCGGATTTTTACCAGTTAGACATTCAGACTCTGGAAGAGAGTATGGTTTGATTTCAAATTCCATATTAAAAAAAAGACAAATTAAATAAAATTATTATTGATAATATAAAATATTATTATATTAAAATATATTATTATTTTTAATGTAAAAACGTAAAAAAACATCCTGCCGTGATTAATTTGTTTACCGAAACTAAATGTCAAAAAGTGACATTAATCCCAAATACACTCCGTTATTTGAAAGGAAATTTCAAAAAAATAAATTTCCCTACCCTACACTGCAAAAATTAAAAACTATTGTACGTTCGTATACAGAAATACCATTTCATTTTCGTATCGAATAGAATTTTCGTATCGAATGAAGATTCGTATCGTATACAGAAATAGAGCCCCAGTATACGGCTGCCAGGACCTTTAAGGTACAGGAGATTTCGGTGTCTCTTCTGCCTGAATAATTTATGCTGAAGTCTTAATAATTTATACTCAATTCCTGGTGGTATTTTTGTAATTGGGTCAACTGAATCGAAAAAATGAATTCCTTGAAATACGAATGAAAAACGAATCGACAACAACAAGGTGCAATCATCGTAATTTTCTTTCCAGATGTTGTATAGCATTCACTGTTAGGATTTTACATTATTTTACATATTTTACTGTTGGGATTATGTAAAAAACGTAAATTATAAAAAAACGTAAATTACATGTAAAAACGAAATCAACATCATTCGGAGAGCCATCTATTTTAAACTATCAAAAATTTACTGATGTTCGGCACAGTGTTGCCAGATTGTCAGATTTATTTGAAAATCTCAGTTTTTCTAATAGGTTAAAAGATTTTCAGTTTTTCTTAGCAAATTCAGATTTTGGTAGTTTTTGGAAATGCTCACATTTATTTTGCTTGTTTGCAATTGTTTAGTCGAATTTAGGTATTAAAACTGCTTACAAGCTATATTTTTAACCTATTTTGATTATACTGTCAGTATATTTTTAAGAATGGAAATCAGACAAAAACAGCATAATTTTTGTGGTAAAATTATTTGTTTGGTTTGTCAGATTTTTTTTTCGAACTCAGTGTATTCAGTTTTTTAGATTATAATCAGTTTTTTGTTCAGTTTTTAATAAAATAAATATGGCAACGCTGGTTCGGCAGTTAAATAATTTGTAACCTCTTAATAATTTTAATCTTAATCAAACATTATTGTAACATTCCGTAAGTGTTCGAAAAAAAATTATACAGTTAATTATTTCAAAAATTCTATTCGTAAAATAGTAATAATATTTTTAACAGATGGTGCTTTAGTTACAATTAGGTTTAATAAGATGGCGCATCAGTCTTTTTTACATTAAATCGTTTTACGTTTTCTACATATAGAATGTAAAACATAATATGTTTTTTACATGTTAAAAGCCGTGTAAATTACATCGTGTAATTTACACGCTCATTAGTGATAGCATTACATAGTGGGGTGTTATCAAACCACCAATTCAAGTCCATTTGAAAATATTGCGTTGACCACTTACACATCTATTTGGTTCAATTAAACTTTCCTAACGGTGCTCACTGAATTCACCACTATATAGTAAAATCGAATAATGCTTGAATAATCGGCATTCGAAATTCAGAGATATGAAACGAGTATTTCTTGTTTGAAATATTCGATGTTATCTGAATCGCGGCTTACGTGTCGCAATGGAATACAAGTGGTCATATATAGGTGAGGTATCCTTGAATCCATTTATCATTGTCTTTTACATCAATTCGTGACTCACGGATTAATGAATACATATGCTCAAGTACAAAGCAAATTCACGGACACTTGGGCTGATAGACTGACACCTATGTAACTTAAATAATTTTCCGATTCCATCCAGCTTCCCCAAAATCTACCCAGCTCACGACATCGACGAAGAATGCAGTATACCAATGTTCTGGGACGTTCTAAAACAGATAACTGCTTATATGCCCGTGTATTTCGAGAAATGATCGAGTCAAATGATCATCTTCAAATTTCATTGGATTTCTTTTTATATGATTACTCTTAGTTTATGGTTCAAGCCAACAACGTTAGAGGAGCTCAAAGGCAATGGAAAAATTGCCAGCATTACGGTCGATAAGTAAATACAAAATTGTTATGTTCTTATTGCCAATATGGTAAACGTAATGTTTAATGATGTAGAATTCAAGGTTGGGGATTGAAAGCCCTCGCTTTGTAGACTAAGCATATTCCGGAGCCACGTTGTTGCAGTTATATTTATTATCGATAGGTTAGTAGGACTCTAGCTTCTTGGTGGTTGCGGTGGAGTATAAGTTTCACGAATATAATGATTCAAATCTGAATACAAAACTCCAGAAGACATGAGGGATCCTTGAACTCATATGGATTAACCTTTCAACCACAAAGCAAACCAACGTGTTAGAAGTTTGTCCCACATAAAAATCCGGTATAGGTTGACGTGAATATAGAAGAGTGTATACTCGTTAAGGAAAGCTAACGGAATGACAAATGAATATTGTGAATCTGTCAATGAATGGAGATTTAAGCTGCTATATATGCTTTTGAGATTAGCCTACTAACTGTGCTGGCGTTAGTATTTATATGGATGCATCATGACACGATGTGCATGCTTACTAACTTATATTATAACTAATGCTTGTCTCTTCATTAATGCAACTAGATGAGCTTTTTATAAGTGATCTTCATGTTGAATAAGAGTACATATTTCAAATGGATGATACCACTTGTATCCGTCATACCGTGTTTTGCGAGTCGTAGATCCCTATTACATGTCAGTAAAAACTCATTTCCTCTATTAACTTCTTAAATTGTCATGGTTTCAGTTATACATTGCAGTATTTTATATAATTATATTTGTATTCGATTAAGAGCTTTTATATCTCTTCCAGTATACTCAATTTTTTGCCACGAATGTACTTCTAACATTCAATAAAGGTTTATACGAGAACCAAAGCTACAAATAGATAGCATAACTAATGCAATATAATTGTTTCTGACAGAACCTCTTGCTGGTCTTTGAGTTGGCCGTCTATTGAACATATGGCTATACTTTGAGTAGGAATTGAAGAATTTGTAGTGGCGTTAGTATATGAGATACAACAATTGGGTTTAGTTCTGGGTGATTCTTTTGGATAATCATCAATTGGGAGTTTATAAAATTTCTCAGTAGGATGCTTCTATATTCTTTCATGGCCAATCAAGTTCAATTTTTCACTGCAATGTTTCACCACAAGTCACTATATGAGATTATGTGCTATCTGTAGCAGTTAATAATACGAGCAGTGTGTACTCGTTAGAGAACGCTAACGAAATGATAATCTCCAAACAAATAGCTTTAAAAACTGATCTTGAGAATTGGTGTTCACCACGAAACGATAAGCAGATGGTATAACTCTACAATCTGTTTCGCGGCTCGAGGCACTTCCAAACTCTTTCGCGGTTTCGTCTTTTTACGTCCTTACCTTACGCCATTACTTCCAGCCAATTCGAGGACGAACGGCTATAGGTTCGATTTTCGTAGAACCATCTGCGCATTGCTCCATCAGTCTATAGCACTGACATGGAAGATGGGTTGGCCCATGAATTCTGCACTCCAACAGGGGGTCATAGATGTGTTCATTAAAAGTAAAGTACAAAAAGGAATAGTGGTTCGAAAAAGAGGTTCTGAAAATGTGAGGAATAATTATTTTCAGGTAGTGGCACAAATGTCTTCATCGATAGAATTTTCAACTCGCAGTTACACAAGATACGGAAATGGGATGGACGAGATTAACTTGAAAAATCAAGAGAAGCAAAATTGTTAAGGATGGAATTAACACTGAAAGGTACCTCTTCTTCAGCAGATCCAGCTGCTCAAGAAATAAGTGATGTTAAATGCTGGGAGGGCTCAGCTAAAGGATTAAATGCCACCTGCCAACAATCGAGTTATAAATTCTTATTTCACAACATGGATACTTCTATGGTCCAGTTAGACGTTAGCGATTGACACTTCGTTGAGAAGTGGATTTGAAATGTATAACACAGTGGATTTGAAATCTATAAAACAGAAATAAATGGTCCAATAGTCTACTATAATACCAAAGATCTGTTAGGAGAAACGGAGAAATCTGTATATGCAATTTTGAAATCGATAATTGAATTTCAGTCGGATAACTAGTGGCTAATATAGATTACAGATAATACAGAAAGTAAGAATCCATCATTCGATACGGAGGTTAATATACTAATTAGCGGAATAATTGAATAAGCGGAATAATTGAATAAGAACCAAACAAAATGGACTTGCATAGTGCAAGGCAATAGTAGATTTTAAAATAAGGTTTTGGAGTTAGTAATACAAGAGTTTGCAGGTTATGTATTACCTCGTTGTCTTTTAGGGAAAAGGACAGCAGAATTAAAGGAGAAAATACCACAATTTGTTACGCCAGGACGGGAAGCACGAGGAATGAGACATCTAGAAAAAGGAATCCGATATCCGGTTTTCAGTTTCCTTTGGAGTATAAAATGCACAAGTTTAAAGCAGCTATCACCTTTACTTGAAGGATCGTGCGTTAGGTGCAGGAGTTCTGAGAGATACAAGGAGCTAAGACAGTATAAATGTCCGCCATGCACCCAATTAAAGCTTAACAGTCGACATGTTTGAAGAATAAGAGAATAGATGCTAGGGAGTCCTCGGAATTGGGCGAAAAATGATGAAATATAAAAAGAACTAGTGCTCGTAAACGGAAGCCAGAACATCACCAGAAATGAAAACTGAAATGCAGAATATATAACGCCGTACTTCGATGATTTCCGAATAAACAAAGTCATCGGAGATCCAAAATAACGTAATTGAATGATGAAAAATACCAACATATTTTGACATCCTATTTTATAAAATTATACAAGGATTCACTACAGGAGAAGTATCAAAAAATATTTACGATACGTAGTCGTAATAACGTGAAGCAGTCGGTATACAGGTATTACGTCACTTCCATCAATTACCTCCTTTGAATGATATAATATAACAGATAAAATTTATTTCTTAGAAAAACAAGGAACAGTTCAATGACACAATTACACATTTTTATATTCAGTGCACAATTTAGATTACATACCATCCGTATATGATAAAATGCAAATATATTTGATTACAAATATGTTTGATTAATCATATATGCACACATAATATACCTATAATCGAAATATATCGGCATGAATTTCTCCGTGTGTATATACAAATCAAATATTTAATATTCAAAGTCTTATCGTTGATACGTGAATTTCCATATTTCCACACACATTCGATTGATAACAACACGGTATTCGTCTCGCTAATACGCAACGATAATAATAATCGTTTTCGGACTAATCCTCCCACTAGCTGTAGAATCAATCGACATTTATAAGTGTACTCCATATATCAACCCCCTTGGTGGTCCCCCTCCACAAAAACATATATTTATAGAAATTATAACTATTTATCTATAGTTTATTTTCGCTTATCTTATCAATTCGTCACGTGATAAAGATGTTGTGAAAATTTTTTATCCCCGATATAGGTTTCGATTCATTTTCATGAACACAATATAGAAAATTTATACCGACACATTCTAAGCTATACGTCTATATATGGATATGTGCGATATGTGTTTATATAGTCTGTCATATGGATTATGTGCTGTGAAACATCGCTTTTTCCAATCAAATGATAAAAGTTAATCACAATCATATGTGTGTGCTTGTGGAAAATCTGAAATGTATGTTAACCATAATCATATGGTGTGAAAGATGGATTTTTGGGAAATGATGGGATTTTGTGTTCAATTGATATTATAGACATTTTGGCTGATTAGGGATGATCTACTGAGGTTCAACGATACTTCAATTGATGTGTCTAGGCTTTCACCAATTGGTAGTTTATAAACATAATAAATGAGGGTGGCGTAATGTGGACAGATTTGCTTAATTTGGACAGATTAGCTAAATTTGGATAGATTTTTAAGATCCACTTGGTTGGTTGGTTGAAATAAGACTAATCCATCGTAAATCTCACAGACGAAAGTTATATTCCGCAATGAGATTAAAGACTCGTCTAAATAGGAAGATTTCTTTTATGAACCGTTTACGTACCGTTGTTGTTTCACTATACCCAAGACTGTAGTAATTCTCCATGACCTAAGAATGTCACCTAACAACTGATCAGTGTGGGTAAAAATCAGCCTCTTAGTGTAAAGCTGCGAATTCCGGAAACCACATAATTTAATTTACTTCATTTGGGACTACATAACATTATCTACTGTAACGGTCTTTAATCCTTTGGCAGTAATATATAGTTACTATTGGTTAATATTGTTCAACTCAACTCTCGATTTGAGTTCTTGGTTATACTTAGAGGGCCCATTTTTTAAAGCCAATTGCACTATCATTAGTACCTTAAAGACATATCGTATTCCAAATTGATTAAGAGCCAAAGAAATCAATCACAAACTAATCATTATGTAAAGTGTTAGTACACGGCAGTTTGTGCTATTTATAAATAATATTTGACATGTACAAGGTTAATTCGTTGTTTAACTGATAACTTTCCAACAAAGTTGTGCAGTTTATGCTAGGCATTATTACTCAGATTTGATTGGCAAATCGTAATATTAAGTTGAAGCCCAAACCAGTTGCATATAATAATTGAGACTGATATGAATAGAAAATAACTATGTATGACTGCGATTAACTGAGAATCAAATCGCTAAAGTCAATGCAAGCCGAAACAAATTTACCACACCAATACAAAATGCAAGCAACACTGGTTTTCAATACCAGACTTAATCGATTCCAGACTTGTTTATCAGTATTTGGTCTAATGGCCAAATATCCTCATTTTTCAGAATTATTATAAATTTTGCTGACGTTATGACATTTTTAACGTAAATTATAATAAACAATTAGTCCGATGATATTCCTAAACTCACTAAATAATAAAAGATGACGTAGATTAATTATGTTGTCGATCGATTAAATTAAATTATGGCCGTTGACTGAAACCAATTAAAAATTATGTATTTAAATTTTGCGTGTTTTCAAAATGTCTTTTACGATGTGACCTTTTATTTTCAATATATATGTATGTATATATATATGTATATATATATATATATATATATATATATATATATATATAAACATATACATATATATATATAAATATATATATATATATATATATATATATATATATATATATATATATATATATATATATATATATATATATATATATATATATATATATATATATATATATATATATATATATATATATATATATATATATATATATATATATATATATATATATATATATATATATAAACGCGTCGATGTGTGTATGATCAATAATACCTTAAAAACAATACCAATAAAATCTAAATTTAATTAATTTTCAATTATGTCAATTATGTAAGTGCGTTTGTGGTTTGGTGGAAAAATGAAATAAAATAAATTTAAAAAAAAAATCGCAATTTATCTAATGAAAATTTGATTTTAATCATATAATCCATCACAATAGTCTATCAAGTACACAAACTGAAATCAAATTTGGATTGATCGCGAGAGTAACATGAAAGCGTAAAAAATTAATTAACTAATTTATCATTACCATGTGTGTATGTAAACTGGCTGATTTAATTGTATTGTTATGGTGATTTGTTTAAACAGTAACACAAATAAGGCAAGGTGATGCTGTTATTTAAAAAGTATAATATATTCTACCAAAGTCAGTCCAAACATCAAAAGTGAGTTATAATATATTTCTGCTCTTCTTAAAAATATCTAATAGATAGAATAGATAGAATAGAAAGAATAGATAGAATAGATGGAATAGATGGAATAGATAGAATAGATAGAATTTATAGAATAGATAGAATAGATAGAATAGATAGAATAGATAGAATAGATAGAATAGATAGAATAGATAGAATAGATAGAATAGATAGAATAGATAGAATAGATAGAATAGATAGAATAGATAGAATAGATAGAATAGATAGAATAGATAGAATAGATAGAATAGATAGAATAGATAGAATAGATAGAATAGATAGAATAGATAGAATAGATAGAATAGATAGAATAGATAGAATAGATAGAATAGATAGAATAGATAGAATAGATAGAATAGATAGAATAGATAGAATAGATAGAATAGATAGAATAGATAGAATAGATAGAATAGATAGAATAGATAGAATAGATAGAATAGATAGAATAGATAGAATAGATAGAATAGATAGAATAGATAGAATAGATAGAATAGATAGAATAGATAGAATAGATAGAATAGATAGAATAGATAGAATAGATAGAATAGATAGAATAGATAGAATAGATAGAATAGATAGAATAGATAGAATAGATAGAATAGATAGAATAGATAGAATAGATAGAATAGATAGAATAGATAGAATAGATAGAATAGATAGAATAGATAGAATAGATAGAATAGATAGAATAGATAGAATAGATAGAATAGATAGAATAGATAGAATAGATAGAATAGATAGAATAGATAGAATAGATAGAATAGATAGAATAGATAGAATAGATAGAATAGATAGAATAGATAGAATAGATAGAATAGATAGAATAGATAGAATAGATAGAATAGATAGAATAGATAGAATAGATAGAATAGATAGAATAGATAGAATAGATAGAATAGATAGAATAGATAGAATAGATAGAATAGATAGAATAGATAGAATAGATAGAATAGATAGAATAGATAGAATAGATAGAATAGATAGAATAGATAGAATAGATAGAATAGATAGAATAGATAGAATAGATAGAATAGATAGAATAGATAGAATAGATAGAATAGATAGAATAGATAGAATAGATAGAATAGATAGAATAGATAGAATAGATAGAATAGATAGAATAGATAGAATAGATAGAATAGATAGAATAGATAGAATAGATAGAATAGATAGAATAGATAGAATAGATAGAATAGATAGAATAGATAGAATAGATAGAATAGATAGAATAGATAGAATAGATAGAATAGATAGAATAGATAGAATAGATAGAATAGATAGAATAGATAGAATAGATAGAATAGATAGAATAGATAGAATAGATAGAATAGATAGAATAGATAGAATAGATAGAATAGATAGAATAGATAGAATAGATAGAATAGATAGAATAGATAGAATAGATAGAATAGATAGAATAGATAGAATAGATAGAATAGATAGAATAGATAGAATAGATAGAATAGATAGAATAGATAGAATAGATAGAATAGATAGAATAGATAGAATAGATAGAATAGATAGAATAGATAGAATAGATAGAATAGATAGAATAGATAGAATAGATAGAATAGATAGAATAGATAGAATAGATAGAATAGATAGAATAGATAGAATAGATAGAATAGATAGAATAGATAGAATAGATAGAATAGATAGAATAGATAGAATAGATAGAATAGATAGAATAGATAGAATAGATAGAATAGATAGAATAGATAGAATAGATAGAATAGATAGAATAGATAGAATAGATAGAATAGATAGAATAGATAGAATAGATAGAATAGATAGAATAGATAGAATAGATAGAATAGATAGAATAGATAGAATAGATAGAATAGATAGAATAGATAGAATAGATAGAATAGATAGAATAGATAGAATAGATAGAATAGATAGAATAGATAGAATAGATAGAATAGATAGAATAGATAGAATAGATAGAATAGATAGAATAGATAGAATAGATAGAATAGATAGAATAGATAGAATAGATAGAATAGATAGAATAGATAGAATAGATAGAATAGATAGAATAGATAGAATAGATAGAATAGATAGAATAGATAGAATAGATAGAATAGATAGAATAGATAGAATAGATAGAATAGATAGAATAGATAGAATAGATAGAATAGATAGAATAGATAGAATAGATAGAATAGATAGAATAGATAGAATAGATAGAATAGATAGAATAGATAGAATAGATAGAATAGATAGAATAGATAGAATAGATAGAATAGATAGAATAGATAGAATAGATAGAATAGATAGAATAGATAGAATAGATAGAATAGATAGAATAGATAGAATAGATAGAATAGATAGAATAGATAGAATAGATAGAATAGATAGAATAGATAGAATAGATAGAATAGATAGAATAGATAGAATAGATAGAATAGATAGAATAGATAGAATAGATAGAATAGATAGAATAGATAGAATAGATAGAATAGATAGAATAGATAGAATAGATAGAATAGATAGAATAGATAGAATAGATAGAATAGATAGAATAGATAGAATAGATAGAATAGATAGAATAGATAGAATAGATAGAATAGATAGAATAGATAGAATAGATAGAATAGATAGAATAGATAGAA
This sequence comes from Tipula lateralis, assembly GCA_963932295.1. Taxonomy (NCBI): domain Eukaryota; kingdom Metazoa; phylum Arthropoda; class Insecta; order Diptera; family Tipulidae; genus Tipula; species Tipula lateralis. The sequence goes on from OZ010737.1 coordinate 120,146,101, forward strand.
TAGATAGAATAGATAGAATAGATAGAATAGATAGAATAGATAGAATAGATAGAATAGATAGAATAGATAGAATAGATAGAATAGATAGAATAGATAGAATAGATAGAATAGATAGAATAGATAGAATAGATAGAATAGATAGAATAGATAGAATAGATAGAATAGATAGAATAGATAGAATAGATAGAATAGATAGAATAGATAGAATAGATAGAATAGATAGAATAGATAGAATAGATAGAATAGATAGAATAGATAGAATAGATAGAATAGATAGAATAGATAGAATAGATAGAATAGATAGAATAGATAGAATAGATAGAATAGATAGAATAGATAGAATAGATAGAATAGATAGAATAGATAGAATAGATAGAATAGATAGAATAGATAGAATAGATAGAATAGATAGAATAGATAGAATAGATAGAATAGATAGAATAGATAGAATAGATAGAATAGATAGAATAGATAGAATAGATAGAATAGATAGAATAGATAGAATAGATAGAATAGATAGAATAGATAGAATAGATAGAATAGATAGAATAGATAGAATAGATAGAATAGATAGAATAGATAGAATAGATAGAATAGATAGAATAGATAGAATAGATAGAATAGATAGAATAGATAGAATAGATAGAATAGATAGAATAGATAGAATAGATAGAATAGATAGAATAGATAGAATAGATAGAATAGATAGAATAGATAGAATAGATAGAATAGATAGAATAGATAGAATAGATAGAATAGATAGAATAGATAGAATAGATAGAATAGATAGAATAGATAGAATAGATAGAATAGATAGAATAGATAGAATAGATAGAATAGATAGAATAGATAGAATAGATAGAATAGATAGAATAGATAGAATAGATAGAATAGATAGAATAGATAGAATAGATAGAATAGATAGAATAGATAGAATAGATAGAATAGATAGAATAGATAGAATAGATAGAATAGATAGAATAGATAGAATAGATAGAATAGATAGAATAGATAGAATAGATAGAATAGATAGAATAGATAGAATAGATAGAATAGATAGAATAGATAGAATAGATAGAATAGATAGAATAGATAGAATAGATAGAATAGATAGAATAGATAGAATAGATAGAATAGATAGAATAGATAGAATAGATAGAATAGATAGAATAGATAGAATAGATAGAATAGATAGAATAGATAGAATAGATAGAATAGATAGAATAGATAGAATAGATAGAATAGATAGAATAGATAGAATAGATAGAATAGATAGAATAGATAGAATAGATAGAATAGATAGAATAGATAGAATAGATAGAATAGATAGAATAGATAGAATAGATAGAATAGATAGAATAGATAGAATAGATAGAATAGATAGAATAGATAGAATAGATAGAATAGATAGAATAGATAGAATAGATAGAATAGATAGAATAGATAGAATAGATAGAATAGATAGAATAGATAGAATAGATAGAATAGATAGAATAGATAGAATAGATAGAATAGATAGAATAGATAGAATAGATAGAATAGATAGAATAGATAGAATAGATAGAATAGATAGAATAGATAGAATAGATAGAATAGATAGAATAGATAGAATAGATAGAATAGATAGAATAGATAGAATAGATAGAATAGATAGAATAGATAGAATAGATAGAATAGATAGAATAGATAGAATAGATAGAATAGATAGAATAGATAGAATAGATAGAATAGATAGAATAGATAGAATAGATAGAATAGATAGAATAGATAGAATAGATAGAATAGATAGAATAGATAGAATAGATAGAATAGATAGAATAGATAGAATAGATAGAATAGATAGAATAGATAGAATAGATAGAATAGATAGAATAGATAGAATAGATAGAATAGATAGAATAGATAGAATAGATAGAATAGATAGAATAGATAGAATAGATAGAATAGATAGAATAGATAGAATAGATAGAATAGATAGAATAGATAGAATAGATAGAATAGATAGAATAGATAGAATAGATAGAATAGATAGAATAGATAGAATAGATAGAATAGATAGAATAGATAGAATAGATAGAATAGATAGAATAGATAGAATAGATAGAATAGATATAATAAATAGAATAATTATAGTATTTTGAATATGGACCCTTTATTACTTGTTACTTAAATAATGTGGCGATATAAAAACCCGCCTTAGAAATACTTTGGAAATGCGGATAAGCTGAAAGTGTTGATCAGAATCATGTTCATGTATAGGTGAGACTTGAACACTGGTCGATGAGCACAAGAGAGCTTTCTATCCACGAGTTCAGGAATGAATGAAATTGCTAATGTTATGCAAGAAATCAAAGAACAACTGGTAGTCGGCCTGGATGGTATCGGGTTCGAATAGCGATAAAAGCCGGGTAAAAAATGAAACATAGTCATTTCATTACGATTAATTATGTGTATCTAAGCCTCATGCTTGAGTTCATTTAGAAATGCAATGAAAAGTCGTTCTTCGTTAATCGGACTTATATATGTCCGTCCTCTATTTGGTCAAGTATGACGTCAAAAATGAGAAGCTTAAATTTCCTTTATCGATATTTTGCCACGATACGTTTAAAATGTTTTTTCTTAGTTATTTGTCATATATTTTTTTAGAAATCTTCGTGAGCCACAATGGTTAATTCGTTATGGTGTGTTACACGTTTGGATTATGTAAACCTAGGAGTAGGAGGGTAAGTAAAGTAATGCGGGAAGACTCTTTTGGCTTTTCGTATGGAAACTTGACAGGTCGATATGACATAGTATTTATCCCACTACTGACCCAGATATCACCCTATACATTTAGTTCAACTGTAATAATTGCTTTATATTTTAAAATACATCGCAATTACGGTCTCTTCAGCATACAAAAATGTAGAAAACAACTATGGTTTATGGTTATAAACTATTTCTGGGAAATGATATGGTCTCGCTTGAAAATATAATTCAAAAAAAAAATTCTTGTTTATGGGTTTGTGGATTTTCTTGTTTCTAATTTAATGTCGTTGTTTGGGTTAATATAACATTTTACCAGTTTGGGTTCGCAGACGACATTTTGTTTGATTACACTTTACACATTGTGTCTTGATTTCACGATGAAGTTTTCGTCCAAAATGTATACAAAATTTAATTAAATATATTCCACCCCACACAAACACACAGACAATCACCTAACGGGTGTGACCTGACAAACGACTGTTTAGATGATACCGAGAATGATTAATTTGTATATAAATGCGAGAAACTGTGATATAATTTGTAAGAAAGTTCATTGAAATGTTTAAAACTCATGACCTATATCACAAATTACTACAAGTTCGAGAAAACTCACAAAAAGCTCGAAATGTAACTGAGTAAATATTATTATTTTTTACTTCTGTATAAATCGATACTTTCGAAGTCATGTTACTTTGTATTTTGAACGTATATGTTTAGTAATAGTACATATTCGAAGACGAACACTGCCAAGAATATTAAAACTAATCAATTCCATATTTTGTTTTTCCTTTTTGAGAACTTTTCTTGGAAAATTATTATAAATAAAAATATTTTTCCGGAAAAAGGTTTTTCCGCTTTATGTTTGCTATTATACAATACTATTTTAAATCCATATCTGTTATCTAATGAAGAAAAGCGAAAATCATAATATTAAATTTAGAATTTTAAATATTATGTAAATATTATGCAATGGGATAACTGGAATTTAATCATCAAAGTTGTGATATAATTAATTATTGTTAGACAACTACACAGTGGCTATACTATTAATTATGTAGAAAGGCCCATCAGTAGAAAGAGACACATCTAATAATTTACTATGAACAAAAATTTTAAGGTTTAGCGTTCGACTCAATCCCAAATTATCCCAAAACTTCTCAAATTTCAGAGTGGTTAAAACTGTTTCCTTTGGAGTAGGAGATACTGGGCATCATTCAAAAATTTTATATCATCTGTTTCTGATAAGTTTTCAAGTATGAAGGCAACTATAACCTTCTGATGGTGTTATTAACCTTCTGATAATTCATGAACCAAATCATCGTCTTGCCAATACAAAAAGTTGGTTTCATAGAGCTTTGCATTGTGTAGACAGTAAAAACATTGAAACGAATATTGATCGATTAGATCGAAGTAGAATTTAGTTGCACAACCTACGAAAGAAAATCAAAGATCTACACAAAAAGTACGAAACAATAACTACCCGAATTTAGATGTGATTCATAATCATAAAAGCCATAATAGAACTGTTTACTTTAACCAAAAAAGAACGAAGCCTTAAGAAACCGGATCAAATGCGGTCTCCTCTCTCCAAATTTGATGAAATTCTCATATATCTCACTTAAAGCCTTGAGCTCGTCCCAACAAAAGGCAATCGCGTCAAAAATCTAAACATATAAATAAGTTTGATCAACAGTAGTCACCATATTTGGGTAAACCACTAGTTCATACTCATTACCTCACGATCCTGTTACATAATCGCAGGAGTTTGGTATATATTATTCATAATTTACTTTGAGTATGACTTTTTGGGTGTTTAAGATTAGTGACTGCAGATTTAATTAAATATCTACCAAAATGAGAACAAACAAGCATTTAGGCAACATTTTTTTGGGGTCTGCTACCGCACACTTAGACCGGCGTTGGTCCGTTGTGATACCACTATATGCACAGCTAAAGGTCCAACTTACATAGAACCATCTGCAAATTGCATAGCTCCATGTCAGTCTATAGAACTGACATAAACGATTGGATGGCCCATGGATTCTAAACTCATCAGAGAACACCCAGATTCACACCACCAAACGCATCGGCCAAACGATCGATGGTGAAAAATCCCTTTTTACATCTTGCCCCAATCGAACCCAGTACCTCTCGCTCCAACTGCCGCAGCTTTAACCACTGCGCCACCTGGGTGGTCCATAATATGTTTATCTTCTGGGGACAACATAACACGTGTATCTTCAAGGATAGGCTTTCTAAACAATTGGGTGTATCGATATTGTGGTAAACCTTAGTTTTCGTCACTTTTGCATCACATTCCAAATGTTATTGGTTGTGCATTTATTTTAAATGTGCTTTTGGAATCGATAAATGATAGAGCAAAGATCTTTCATAATTTGAGAAGTATTGTGTTTAGTAATGTCAAAGAGAATAAATATAAAGAGGAACATCTTATATGAACCGCGGTTGCATATAAACTAAAAATTTCAAGCTATTTTTGAGTTATTTGTTGATGGCAAATGAAATAGGATAAACATATATTTTTTATTTGGTTTTCTCTTTCGAACATCAGCAAAAAAAAATTTGACTATTTAAAAACATCGCTTACTATTTCATATTATAATTCAATTGTAAAATGGAATATATTATTTTTTGAAAATATATCTATTCCATTTTACACTCGAATTATTCTATGAAATAGTAGGCGAAGTTTTATTATAGTCAAAAAAAAATTTTATTGTCGTTCGAAAAAACCATCACCAAAAAACTCAGTAATATTTTTAGTTTACATGCAACCGAGGTTCATATAAGATGCTCCTCTTTATATTTATTCTCTATGGTAATGCAATAAGTTTTTTAATGGTGACATCATTTTCGTATTGCATTGAATGAATTATTCAAAAGTCTCTCAAATTTTGGTGGTATCTTCACATTTCCCTCACGTGAAGCTTGAATTTGAAAAGCGATTTTTGATTTTTATGTAGCACTTCAAGCACGTGCCACCAGAATGATTAATCGTTATCGTGAGAGTGATATTTCCTTAGATAATTATCCAAAATATAGGCGACGTCCTTTTACTAATTAAGAAAATTAACCCAGATCTGGATCGAACATTGTAATTGATAACCGGTTTGTTGCTCCTTATAATCCTTTCATGAGTCTTAAATATAACGCTAATAACGTTGAATGTTATTTAAGAGTCAAAGCAATACAATATTTACCCAAATACATAATAAAGGGTCAAGACTGCGCAAGGTTTTGAGTTGCGGTTGATTCTGCTAACAATACAAGCAATGTTATAGATTATGACGAAATAATTCAATCGATATATATGTTCGCAGGAAGCTGCTTGGCATATCCAGAGGCTTCCAATTCATTGTCAATCACATAATGTTACACTATCTGTCCATTTACAAGATGACTAATCAATATTTTTCATTTAAGATAATATTGCAAATGCTTTAAGAAGAGTGTTTGTTAGGGTCACAACTTTAACCGCATTTTTTGAATTGAATTCTATAGACCTAACCGCTTATATTATATTTTATCAGGATATTTCGATGCATTATGTATGTAAAAACAATAAATGGCAAAAATACTCTCCAAATTCACACTTTGAGGAGAAAGCTATATCGGTAGAAATATTTCAGTTTCTCATACATTTTTGAGTTGTATAATTTACGGCTGCTACTTCTCAAACTAAATCTTTCGATACTTTAAAAACTCTTAATAATTGAGTATTTCCAAGGCTTAAAGAAGCAGCTAACAATTACTTATCGAAAGCTATCACTCATATGTTGGCAAAATCGTTGCAAGCATTATTACTTAATATCCATCAGATCATATTCAACCTTTTTATGATTTTAAGAACAATCTTCTGGAAGACATAACTAATCAAAGTATGACTGAAAATCCGGCTTTGGATCATTGCGTATTTCAAGATTTGATTTACTCTTTCTTTTACCACTTCCTAATGCAACATAAATCTTAAATCAAAACATAAATTTTGCTCATATTGTAACAATAACTGAACGTAATCTGTGGGTATTACTATACAATGACCAGAATGTCGCATAATCGAATTGCTAAAAAGTTTTTATTTAGATGGACTCGGTGGAAGTGAAAGAACATTTTTATACCGCCACTGCGTTTTTATTGCCTCTCAATATGGATTCCGTGATATTTCTTCAACCTACTCACAAAAAACGTGACTATTTAGTATCTGTTGATTGCGTAATTTGGGATAAAGCTCCAATGGCTTAAGGCATAGCACTTGAAATTGTGAACTTCATATTCCGCAATTTAATGTAAAATGATTCACCGTTTGGTGGAAAGGAAATAGTCGTAAGAGGAGATTTTCAGCAAGTGTTACCTGGTGTGCTATTTGTGGCATAACTACATAGAATTAAGCTTAAGTACAAACATCAGAGCAATAAGTGATCAACATTTTAGCAGTTGGTTTTTGAACGTTGGTCAATACTCTATTCCAATACCTTCAGGTTATATTTCCGATGGTGTTATTACAGCTATTTTTGGTTCATTATTTACTGCAAATGATTTTGCATGTATGCATATTAAAACGTGCAATTTTGCAATAAATTCGTCAGGATGACCGTCATATTGCCGTAAATTACTAAGGGGTGGCTGCGAAATCTTGCAATAGAAAATGGATTATGCAATAGAACACGGTTAGTGGTTCTTGGCTTAAGCACTAACTGCATAAAAGAAAAAATAATTTCCGGATCACATTCAGACAATACATTTTATTAATAGAACTAGATTAGATACAGCTAGTGAGCCATCTTTAAGTTCGTCTCTCTAATGCAATCAAAACAAATAAGTTGTAAGGTCAAACATTCGAAAGAGTTGAATTGCATCCTTCTATTTTTTACACATGGTCAACTTTATACCGCATTTTCTAGAACTGTTACATCATATATCATTTATTCAAAACATCACGTCAGAGAACAAAAAATCCGAAAAGCCGAGTGCCATATAGACCAGCCTATTGTAGTGCTAGTCTAGCAGTGCTAGTCTAAGAAAATGACAGAGGTAATAACATGAATAATAGTAATATTGAGAATAATACTGTCAACCTTCAATTAACGACACCTTAAATAAATTTAAAGAAGGCAAAATGTATTCCAGAGCCCAATGATATGAGAGCCCAATAGAGGCAATGCTTTCTGAATTCAAGATCAAGATGTTGGACGATAATAATTAACACCGCATTTAGCAAATTAAAACGTGGGACTCATCAGTTTTCCAAGTAAATGGATTGGATTATTTTATAAAAACGATAAAATAATCCAATTTTCGTAGCTCCAACTCTGGTAGGCTAATCGATATTACCTATGAAAAATAATGATCCAGTAAAGTAAAATGATTCATAAGAAACTAGAAGAAGAAGTTAATTTAAATAGTCGAGGTAAGGCAGTCTAATTAATTATGTTATGACTGTGTAGTGCCATTTGAATTGTATTATGCATCTACAACTGTCGTGCAACTAATAAGCATCTACTTCTGTTGTGTAACTTTTTATCGTTGACATGATTATACTGAGTCATCTGAAATTGATTGATCGCAATACTTGGCAGAGAACTGGAAACCCCGAAGATAAAACAATCCTAAACAATTTGTGCAACGAACTTTAACTGCTTATAAAAGAGAAACCTGACACGGACTTTTCGTTGTGGAAGGCCACTAAAGATCTGAAAAGACCCTAAACTGCAAGTGCCACCCATAAAAATGGTTGATTGAACCTGGGCTCGCAGCGATAAACAAAAAACTGATCTGTTTGCCGAATTTAGAAATTACCTTCAAACCACAACCTGGGCAGGCAGAGAATGAATATTTAACACTGGAAAGCAAAAAAGACAAGGTACTTGTTCTACCAGACACTTTGAAAGAAATCAAACAAGAAGAAAAAATTTTCAAGATAAAGAATCTCCTGGATATGATCTGATAACAGTGCAACCAATCAAAGCACTACCCGAAAAAGTACTACGGAAACTACAGCACATAATCAATGCTGTCTTGAGACAAATCGTATCAAATGTTCCGAGACAGTGGAAAGTAGCGGAAATCGTAATGATTTCTAAGTCTAATAAACCGTTAAATGACAAAATAACATACAAGAATAACATACAATACCAATCTCTTTATTAACATCAAAATAGTTCGAAATATTGTTTCCCAAGAGACTCAAGCCAATTATAGAGAATAGAAAATTCATACCACCACATCATTTTGGGTTTCACGAATGCCACTCAAAGTCTTAAAGTCATACATAAATTACCGTTACTTTTGGGTGAGACAGGAAGAGGAGTACTCAATACTGAAGAAGATATTGGCAGCAGCCCCATAAGGTAGAGTGCTTGGCTCTGGTATACAAATGATTTACCGAATATAGTAGAAGCCAATTGCTGATGACATTGCAGTTATGACCACTGATACTAGTATTGTTGAGGCAAAATGCTATTAATACATTGAACACTTGGACAAAAACTTGGAGAATAACGCTAAACGAATCAAAATCAACACAAATCAACTTCCCAACCAAGAAAGTAGAATACATTCCGATTAGGCAGAATTTCCAACAAATTCCGCCTTTCAACAATGCGAAATACCTTGGAATGACACTAGATACTAAGCTCAGGTAGAAATTGCATGCCAAAAAGAAAAGGCAAGCATTGAATTTTAAATTCAGAAAAATACCTGTTATACATATAAACAAATTCTTAACTCTATCTGGACATATGTCATTCAACTTTGGGGCTGTGCAGAGAAAACTACAGTTAACATCATACAAACATTTCAAAACGAAAGGCAACGTATCATTGTGAATGGTCCATGGTATATTAGAAATGACAACCTCAAAGTTCATCTTGCCGCCTTGTATCTTCTATGTCCACACCTGAGATCAAAATATCCTTCAATTACAGAATCTGAAATTGTATGGTATTTATTACACCCGTGGTCGCATGTTTAGATGTAAGAGTAAATTCTTGACGGATGAGTACTAAAGGTGGCTTTTTACATTCGAGAGAAGAATTATGAATGTAATATACGGCTCAAAACGCGGCATTGATGGCACATACCGAGTACTTTCAATTGCGAGAACCAGAATTCAATAGCCGATGATGCATCACGGCGTAGAAAGCGAACTGTTATCTTCAAATTGTTTACAACAAATTGAAGAGCTGGCTCGTGATCGAAGCCGAAACGTCAACTTTTGAACACGGTATAAGCCAACAATATCCTGTAAAACTGGTCGAGAAAATGTTTAAAAAATCATTGACTCAGACCTTATGATGTACGTTACAGATTAAAGAAAAATATAGTTTACTTCAGTAATGTGTTGTTTAAGCCGGAGAGAAACTATTCTGTTACCCGGTAATCTACGAACTATATGGAGAGAGTCAAATATGGAGGGAGGTGTGGCGGCACACATGCCCTCGGATACTATGGTGACGAAGCACGTCTTCGGGAAATTATTTCATGTATAACTATTACCGGAAATCACGTATGAGAGTATAGCAGCCTATCCCTCCCCTCCGGTAACGATATGGTAATCGTTACTGACGGATCAGTATGCCGTAATCTCGCTGGTGCCGGGTTATAGGTCGAATCTTTCCTGCTTGGGTTGTCAGGCAGAAACTTCTATAATTTTGAAAGCAGCACTCTTTATAAAAAGGATAAATTGCAGAGATCGTCGTATTTGCATCCTTTCGTATTTGGAGGCTGCCTCAAGGCTTCCAATATTGTATGTATTGGAACAAAGTTAGACTTTTCTGTCTACCCAGTCACATGGATATCAAAGGGAATATATTGGCCGATTGGGTGTGTTATCCACTTTTTTCGGACCTGAGCCTGCTTTAGGAGTGACGTCAGTACCTCTTAAACAAGAAATTGACTATCACTATTGAGATCTGCACCAAACGAGATTGGATAATCTCATCTCTTGTCGTCTATCCAAAAGTCGTTTTTAGAAAAGCAAAGATTCCAGTCTTTCTGAAATTATGATAAATACACTTTAATAATCTTGCTGGACATTTTTATGGCGCACTGTTTTTTGAATAATCATATGTGTGGGGACGAAAAATAAGAAACTGTTGAGCACTTTTTGTGCTCCTGTTCTTCATACTCTACCCATAGACTGCACTGTTTCAGCTCACGATTCTTGTTTGAGGATCAATTTACGGCCTTGAGGATATTAGATCCTGGACTTCTTTAGAATAACAAACAGATTCTGGGACTGAGAGTGTGTGCCTAGGAAGAGATGTCACAATGGGCCAATTGAGCCTGAGTGACTGAAAAGACTGAAAACAGAAAAAAATCCACGAACTAGCATCAAAGAATAACCTGATCTTTGGTTTCAGTTGTTAGCTGTAAGGAGAAGAACCAAGAATCCTGCCAAGTCTGGGAAGTCGAACCATAAGGTAGAGCGATCAAATGCTACTAAACACAATGGAAAATATTGTTCTTGAATAATAGCACCCAGATAAGGATATAGGAGTTAGTTGATGGAAAAATCAAGGTCGTATCCCCTATCACCGATCGCAACCGAATGATGTAAATATTGGTATTAACGAAGGTAATGGCGTGAGTGTGACTAATTACATAAAGGTTTATCCTTTTATACACACGATTAATAAGGATATGATTTATGAAATTTCACCGCTTTTCAATTAGTATGAAATTAGGCCTGTTTTGATAAGAACATAATCCATAAAGACAGATAAAAAAATAATTATGTATGTACACATATCTACCTATGTACAGATATGGTTCTAATCCCTTAAACATCGTTCGAGAAAAATTTCACGGATTCAAATTTTTTTTTGTTCGTTATCAGAATGAGACCCAAAAATTTTAATTAAACAAAAATTAGTTTGGATCTTATCCAAAAAAAAAACAGTAAAAAGTGGATTAGTTCGCAGATTATCCGATTGAGATTTTATTATGTATGTATGTCTTTAAAATTAGAAAACTATTTAATTATAATCATTAGCAATGTTTTATAGTTGAGAGAAACTTCACAATGTTACGAGATAATGGAATTCTTGGAATTTTATCAATTTAAAATTTTATTTTGTATTTACACTTGGAACATACATACATATTATACTAGATATATGTATTATCAACATATGCATACCCTACTCACACACACACAAGCGCTCATTATATGTGGTGGAGGATTGGGTGGCTGTTCTGTTTTTATTATGATTTCAATATGTATTATATACAGGGATGTGTCACAACACATATTGTATTCTAAAAAGTTTGGTAAAGTTTTTTGTGTACTGTGCGGTATATGAGATCTACATACAATTAAAATATAAGTTTCACAAAACTAAAACAACAAATTATTTAGATTTTCATGGAATTCTTGAGAAAATTAATTGTATAATTTAGTATGTCACAAACACAATGATACCACCAGTATGGGAAGTGAAACGATGCGTTACGTATTCAGTATATTGATAACGATTAAAAATACTGTTGGGGTCAATAAGGCGGCAATTTTTCAAGCTGAGCTTTAGTGAAGTTGGAGAATCACTTTTCAGTGAGATTTTTGATTATTTTGAAAATTGTTGGACCGTGGGAGAATAATGCCTATAGATATCGCGTTCTCTTACCCATTGAATTTGAAGGTGTGCTACCTTAAGGTGGAAGGTGAGAATTTGACATGATAGTTGTTCAATAAGGCATGAGAAATAGAAATATTTTCGAAAGGATTCGAACTTAAGGATGAACTATACATTTTGATGCTGAAGAGTCATCATCACTCTAAATTTTACCGGAAAAGATGTTTCAATATGGTACCGTTTGTTAAGGCATGTTTAAATTAGTTAGTTATTTCCCCAACCCTATAGGGATAAATCATCGTCACCTTTATGGAAGGGTTTTATGTACGGGTCTTTCGTGCACCAATCGTGTGATAGTCAATTCACAGTGATAGTGTTTGAAATTGTAAGTATATACTTTGAACGGTGCGAGACTGACTAACCCACGCATTTTCCAACGTCTGTTATCATAATTTTCCGGTTGGTTTGGTGGTTTAAAATGAACTGTGTGATACATTGACAATGGTATCAGAACGTTTGAATGTTAAATTCAAAAATAACTAACTAAAATTCGTCACGAAGTAAAAAAAAAAATTAGACCGCCCAGGTGGCGCAGTGGTTTAAGCTGCGGCAGATTTTGCGGGAGGTATCGTATTCGAATCCCGATAGGGGCAGGATGCAAAAGGGATTTTTCACCATTATTTTTCACCATTACGATCTGTGGTGTAAATGAACACATCTATGACTCCCTTTTGGAATGCAGCATTCATGGGCCGACCCATCTTCCATATCAGCACTATAGGCTGACATGGAGCTATGCAATGTGCAGATGGTTAGGAAAATCAAACCTATAGCCGTTCGTCCTCGAATTGGATGTAATGGCGTAAAAGAAAGGACGTAAATAAGCGAACGGCGAACAAATAGGGAGTGCCTTGAGCCCCAAAAACAGATTCAAGATAAAAAAGAAGTAAAAATGAATTTGGAGAATAAAGTTTTTATATGGAATTTCTATCCGCGTAAAAAACCTAATTTAACGCCATCTAATGCAAAACTCTAAAATGTAATCCAACCAGATTGGTTATAGTGCACCAACCAAAGCTGGCACAAGGTATTAAAAACCAAAGAGAGATAACGTCAGTAAAATTAATCTTTCCAAAATTCTTGGAATGGTCAAGGTTCTCTAATAATCATCTAGAGTCTAGACACCTGTCCTTTGTTCTACTCAAATGCGTTTAGTGCAATTGAGTAGCAGTTAATAGGTTGGCAACCCATTCTATCTAGTATACAACATGTATCTATGTATATCACAAAAGAAAATATATTGAGACTCTGCTTCATGAAGTTATGAGATTTGACAACGTGTCCTTCTAAAATACATCGCACGGAGACCATACTTGTAAATTAGGTTAGTGCCATACTTGAGTCAAGCAGAATAACTAATGATTTACGCAGTGACACAAAAAGATTGTCCTGTTGTGCAATTATCTACGGAATTTCGTCTTCTGTTTTATGGTGTTCATGGTGGCACTTAATAGCATATAGAGACAATCTTTCCTGAACTACTGGAGACGGTGCAATACGGACCAAAGTCAATGGTTCCATCGGATTCCAACAATCACCTAAAGAGATACATAAGAATACAAACACCCATACTACCGGTCTGATGTAAAGACTACTATATATCTTTACACACAGATATCAGTTCGCAGGTTATCTACCGGGTACTATTCGGGCAAGATATCTGTCATTTGCACAGATATCTTGTCCCACTTGGAAGATTCGCTAATTGGAAGATTAACTCTTCAATTGTCATTTGGACGAAAAGTTCTGTAATATTGAAACTCGCACTCTATGGAATCGAGAAAGACTGCCAAGTTCTTCAGATCAGCATCTTTTCTGAATATCAAGCTGTTTAAGAACAATTGACTCAAATACTGTTAACTCGAAGATTGTAATTACGAAGATGTGTAAATCGTTTGTAAGACCTGACGCTGGCTCTATGCGTAACGTCGTGATATCAACAGTCATTTAACCAATCTAAACCGCAGGAGAGAGAAGGAATCTCATGTCTGGATGCCGCAGGAGAGAGAAGGAATGTCAATCTGGGTCTTCTCCATAGATACTGTTTTATAGTGATACTTTACATATTTTGAACAGTGCAGGGAAGCAGAAACGCTTTTGGTACTTCAAATGGTTCTGTCCATATACTCTCAAAAGACTGATTTTATGTTGAGCCAAACAGCAGGACTGACTTAAACATCAAAGAAAAAATCGTAGAGAAAACAACCAAATTACGCGATCTTTGATATATGTATTAGCCAACCTGCCGCAGCTTTGGCAAAAGTGTTCCACCAATTTGATGGCTTTGAATACTTTTCTTGCATCGAAATATCGCAGCGTGTGGGGGTGTATCAAATCGGTACCAAATTTATAGTACTGATGAGGAAATCGAAAACCTCACAGATTATTCCAAAAGAACAATATATATATATAGGTTAGATGTACTGAAACAATAACAGAAAATTGGTTTATGTATTGTATATGGGCTACCTATTTACAGAATTCACAGTCCGATCAATCTCTTATATCACTACAATTTATAATATATAGTCTGGGTTGAGGCATTGTGCAGTTCCAGAAGGTTTATATAATTTCGATTCTTAAACCTTACAGGTAATTTGGCTTTCAAACTTTCCATGTTTAATAAATACTGGGATCTCGGTAGAAGTTTTTCGAAAGTTTTGATTACCCTCATCCAATCTGTACCAACGAACAACTTCGAAATATTTTTCATCGTAAAATCAACATAAACCTCAATAACCTCTTTAAGCGAATCAACAACATCTCAATATGTATCTAATTTAAATTTGACTTTGATCAAATTTGCTGTTAGGTTGATGTGATGCCAATTTAAATGTCAGATCATTGTATTTCCATTGAAATTGGAAGCGTTGGTGGATCTAATGAAATAAAAACATTGTCTGTACTCAATTTTGAGATGGTTCAGTAATGTATCATATGCGATACGATATTATGTACGTTACTAGAAGTCATGAATAATTAATTGGTATATGCTGAGTGAAGAACGGAATCGTCAGGGATGGTTTTGAGCTTTGATGTAACATATACAAATGCTAATGAGTAATGTCGAATACATACTCGTTAAAAATTCAAGACTTGCAGTAACGTTTTATCATATTCGTTAATTTATATAAAAGCTGTCGTTGAACCACATTTCAATTTGATGATTTCCAAGAAATTCTATTTTTAATTTAAAGCTTTGTTATATTCTATACTAGCTTTATGTAATGCGATTGGAAATGACCCAGATATAAAATAACTTAAAAATAGAAAGGGATCTATATGCACAGGTTAGTGGACTTGTAGGTGTATTAAGGCTTAAAGCTTTTATCTTACATCGACCTATGCAGGGTTAAACTGTATTAAAAATACTGTACTGTCGGTTTAAACACCTCAACAACTCAATAACATCCTAGTTCCACGTGAAGAGTATGCAAATTAGAAATATTACGAGTACATTTTTGCAAAGCAATGGGGTTTGAGATGTAAGAAGATTAACATCAGAATGTTACTGATAAAATAAAACTCGGTTAGTTAAAGCAGAAGGTACTGGATTATAATAAACACAATGGTGAGTCCATAATTCGTAAAATGAGACATTCCCGAAATGAGTTAATTTATATCTACAATGTATTTTATATTGTACTCTCATGGGAGGTAGGTCGTCCTACGAGTTTTGGACTCGATCCAAAAGGTTACAGATGTGTTGATAGATATTATCGATCGTCATTGAATGAGAAAAAACTGCTTTTGTATCTAGCATCTATCTTACGTCGACAATTAATTGGAACGACAGTTACAAATTGGTAATGCTTAACGTACTGGGTTCGAATTCCGATTGGAGTTAGAGGCAAAAGGTTTTTGCTACACTTTCTTTGTTACATCCACTCAGGTCTCAAGAGTCAGTGGACCGAGTTTTAAAGTTAAATATTACGAACGAAACATGAGACCCATAGAATAACACCACAGTATCACAGCTTGTCGTAGGAGGTGACTAAATGTCATTGGATCGCTGGACTGAAGACTCGCATCCGTAAAAAAACTACAAATGTTAAAAATGTCAACAAGCAAAATCAAATCGGGTACCGCACATGCAGTCACTTCGAAAACCTGGCGCGTTTGACGTCCTTATCACATGTATGAAAGAGTATTGACTGGGACTCGTAGCGCTTCAAGAAACTCGATGGCTTAAAATGGGGACTATGTGTCTCGAGGCTATACGTTGCTACACTGTGAAGATGACATCGGAAATGTTGCAGTTGTATTTCTCAGTGGGCCACTGGTAAAACAGGCTGTACTGGACTTACAGGCAATTGATAAGCGAATATGTTAGCTTCACTTACACATGAGATTAGCCAACCTGTCTACTGTATGTATACATGCACCCACTGATCTAAGCCAACCCAAATATAAAGACTCATTTTACAATAATTTTGATAATCTGAAAGGCTCTATGCTTGACGATGTTACATTGGTGACTTTAATGCTAGAGTTGGCAGAAATCAGACCGACTTATGCAATAATAATGGTTCGTACTCCCAACAGGAAACTGCGACTGAAATGGGAACAGAATGATGTATTTTGCGATCACTTATGATTTCAAAGTGGTAAGTACATTCATTTGGAAACCTGTACACACTCACGTAAACACCCCGAAGCCAAATTGACAATGTGTTAATTTCAAAAGGATTGGATTGTCCAAGACGTCAGATCTTATCGGTCGCCAACAAAATTCGTAGGCAGTGACCATTATTTGATCACTGCAAAGCTACATGTACATTTTCGTACAAGTAAGGAATGACAGTTGAATATGTTGAGCAACGAAATATAACAGTCCACAATAAAGCCCAGAATCGGTTTACAATTGCAAGAAGAAATAAAACAGTACTTGTCAGGAGGACAACTAAACTCATTTGTAGACAGAAGAAGCGCGAATAGTGAAAGACTAAGGTCTAAAGAGTACAACTCAGCAATTCGTGTGGTTTCTTTAAAGGAATCAACGAATTGCGCCATACTTTAGAAACTTGGTCAGCTGCCATTCGGGACCAGCATCGAAACCTCGGTGTTCTGAAATACTTAATGACCTCATGTTTCACAAGCTGTGTTTGAACACTTTCAAATATAGACTTCAGAGATGTTCATTGAGGATCATCCTATGAGGAATTTACAATGGCCATGCAGAGATTAAAGAAAAATCGTTCACCAGCAGTTGATTGCGTTAATGAAGAGTTCTTGATATTTATATATATACCTTTTTCGATTAATATGGCGAAATAAAGTTATGCCTGCCGAATGGAAAGTGGACGCATTATTCCCTAGATTTAAGACGGGTGATCGCTTGAAGTGCGAGAATTATCGCTGTATAGCTCTGCTTTACACAACATACAAGTTACTGTCATGCATTATCTTGGGAAAAAATACGCCTCTGGAGAAAGAAATGGTCGGTGACTACGGGATTTGAACTCGAACTAAAAGGCCCCTGATGTGTTGAAAGACATCTTTTATGGTCATTGAATGGGGAAAAAATTGAGATAAAAGTGATAATAAAAATTGGTAAGATAATATCACCCATATTCTTAAAGCAACTTTTATCTAAGACACGGAAAATTATATAATCATTTGAATTTATGGAGACGAGTAGAGGCCAGAGGAATCTAATGGAAAAAGCTTAAGATACCGTGTTCAATTCCCGATAGGAGGTAGAAGCAAAAACGTTTATTCTATTCGGATCGGTATGCAATATATAACTTCGGCGTCAGAGGCCCGAAAACAGGTAGTAACGCAAAAACAAACTTGAATTCATTTGTGTCACTTCATTTTGCCATATCCTTTCAGGTCGCGATTGTCAGTTGACCGAGTTTTGAAGTAAAGTAATTCTTTTGAAGAAACTACGAGCAATGTGCACAATGCTGAGTTGCTGTACTCTTAACACCTTAGCCGTCCACCATTCACATGTTTGGTCTACAAAATTGTTTTACTATGTTTGATTGCTCAGTAGCAAGAGAGGCTGGGTGGCTATAACACTGCTGGGTGGCTATAACCAAAGTTAAAAATAATTCTCAAAAATAGACTATAAGTAAGAAATTGCGATTGATAGCGTAACCTTGATATTTTTGTTGTGTTTTATCATTTATAAATTATAACATTTTTATCTCTAACAATAGAATTATATAATATCTTTTGTCCTCTTTAACTTTAACTTAACGAAGCCGACCTTAGACGGCTTCATGGTTGCGTTCCTTCCTTCCAAAATTTCTTTTAAGCAATTTCATTGGTTGAAAATTACGTGAATCTTGTGAATGGTTTTCTTTAAAAAAATTTTAGACGGAAGGAAGAAAGGAAGAAACGCAACCATGCAGTCGACTTAACAGATAGTCCGTGCTTACGTATTAAATTTGATAGAATAGGTCGCCTCCACTGATGTCATTAGTGGATCTTACACATTCGATGAGCGACTATCCAATACAGCCTTGGCTAGCTATCTTCACTGTATAATGTATATTGTCTTGGAACTCATAGTCATTAAAAAAGCCGTGACTATTATCGTCGTTTTCTATGGGTCTCCTTGGTTTATATTATATATAGACACGCTGTATAACATGTTAAAAATAACTGAAACGATACAAAAACTTCAAGTAGGAAAAGGGACTGTAACATGTATGTAAAAGCTTTGTATGTATTATGTACATCTAGCCTGACAGTCAACATGATTTCTGTTAGAATAAAATTTGCTCACCTGAAAACAAACCTGTACTCTTTAAAACAGTTATTATCAAAACACCATATTAGACCATATAGTTTCACCATACATCTGGTTAAAATTTTCATTCATTTTTGAAGAATATTTGACTTAGAATTTAAGCCAGTTTTGACGATAGTAAGCTAGGCTAAGTTTTTAAAATTTTTGAAACTTAAGATGTTTGTAAATCACATTTAATACTTTTCAAATAAGCAGAATCTTAAGTGTGAATAAAAAAAGTGTCCCAGAAGATTTAATAACTGGTTAATCTTCCGGGACACTTATTTAATAATTCCAAGAGGTTTCTGCTTTTTACTTCAGAAACTGGACTGTGTGCACTGTACAAAGAGAAGAACCATCAGTAAAGAAGTAAATGGTCTTGGAAGAAAATACTTTAAATATCAGACTTCGATACTCACATAACTGTTCATTCTTTCAATCTGTTCGATTTTCAACGACAAATGATTCCTCGTTATCATTAATTTAGGCGCTCGAATATTGAAGCTTTTTTAAGTGAATTCGAACTCGAACCTTTGACTGAATCTGAACATGTTCTTGTCATAGACCCCTCGTTGTCTTAAACGTTGATAAAAGTATTAAATTATGCTGGTAAAACGTCAATTAAAGCATATGGTCGGAAACTCATTTAAGTTTATTGTTGCAGGAACAAAATTAATTAAAATTCGCGTAAAAATATCATTCTAAATCTTGGTTTATAAAAAAACAACAAAAACAGAATTTAATTCTCAAGACACCTAACACCGTACACCAAACGCACAACAAAACCAAAACCATAAAAAATATTTAATTTTGATTCTAATCTCACAAGACGAACGACAAGAAATTCAATTATCATCCTATATTTATACTTTGTTGTTTTATCAAAACGGAACTCAAAAGCTCGGGTTCTCGCTGTCCCAAACAATACGGTTCTGATACGGTTTTCAGTCATTTAATTTTTTTTGAACTGCCAAAAACCTTAAAGTTAATATATTTCTTCGAACCACAATATAACTGGTTCGAGTAAATTGAATCACATAAACATAAATTAGATATTCGGTTGGGAAAGTTTTAAATTTTATTGAACCCTATATAACAATATATGTACGTATATCGACTCAAAACCAATTTTTCCAACAACATCAAGTCATTGTCCCATTTGGCATACGACATAAATATTATTCCAGACTTACGGTCGGCCAAAAAAAAAAAAGGAAATTCACAAAAAAATCCAATTTTTATTGTTACTCCATAAAAAGCTTAAAAATAAAAAAACACTTTGCACTTAATAATTTTCCCACCAATAAAATATAATTTTCACATTTTCAATTAAATAATTTACAAATAAAAAAAAATTCCACTTGACACCTAAATACAATTAATTATTGCAATTCACTTAAAACGAATATATCGCACAGTTCCGAGATAACGTCATGTTAATTGACAAATGTTAAACGAAAATCGAGGAGCATCGATGTTGCTCCACCAACGAGTCACGATAAATGACACAAATTTTGTTCGAATTCTTATATTCGCTCGCATGAACGTATTTTGGATTTTGTACTTTTCCCAACAACAAAATGTATACATACACTTCCGTCAGTTATAATTGTGTATACGATACTAGACAAATCCTTGTTTCAATATATCCTTTAAGATATATGCTAGTGTGTGTGTGTGTGTGTTACATTATTGTTCGTGCGCTTCGTACGTAAGTCGAAAACGTGAATTCGAATATGTGTGTACATACATACAAAACAAATACAACTTTCGAGCTTTGTATTCGTCTACGTCTCTTTCACATCTCCATCTATCCTATCTATACACGATATGTATATGTAATACACTTTAGTTTTCTTCAATGAACTCAATTTTTTTGTTTTGTTTTTCTTGTAGAAAATTTTCATCGGTTTTTGTTTTTGGTTTGGAAAATTCGATGGGTGGTATAGATTGGTGAGAGAAGAAACAGTATGTTGTTTTGTTTTGTTGTATGTCATGATATGGGAAATCACATGGCGAAAATTTTGGCGCATGTTCGGAAAAGTGTATTGTGGCATATATATGTATGTACATTATGTATATAGACAGCGGCAAACGAATAGACTCTAATTTTGGGTGTTGTTGTGGTTGAGGAAAGTACAATATACCCAATTGGATGAATAAATGTACAAATTACAGGTTAAAGTACATTTGTTTATTTATTCTGTCGAACAATATAGTTTGTTGGTGTGTTTGTGTGTACATCGGTGGTTTCAAATTGGTATCAATGTTTTTCATCGCTAAACGTTTTAAATGGTTTGATGGGATTTGGCGTGGGATTTTTAGTTGAATTGGCTATTGTTTTTCGGCATGATCAACTAAGTATTATATAGTCTTAATATACTGATCATCTGACCAGCACTTAAAAGTTTATTCTAAGGAACTTAATACTGGTTATATAAACGCAAGAAACTGACTTTAGTCAGTTTTACTTTACACCTTATTTAGCTTTGTTTAGAAGATCAAGGATCAAGTTATAGGTCGGAATCAAGAGAGGGTGCAATATTAAACAATACATAGAAGTGTATATAGAACTGATGGTGGGGTCGAAAGTACACCTCTTACCCACCCACTTTCAAAGAGTTGTTTTTTGGGCATTGAGTTGGTCTGGTGCTGCTTGACCTCTACATCAGAAGGTGGAACATCCTTTGAAAGGTGAAACGACCTATTTCATATTTTTTCGTTCGTCGACAGTGACCTCTTCGCCTTCTAGAAAGGCAGCTCTCCCTTTAAAAATCGCTGTATCATTAGGTTCGGATCAGCACGTAGAACGTAACCGAGCCAGTGTATTCACGGTCCTTTGAAATTTTTGATCTCGTGATAGAACACAGCTCGGTATGTGCCATCAACGTCACGGTTTGGGCAATATACACACGCATGATCTAGGTCCACCTCTCACATCTATACATGACAACAGGTCTGTACAATTTCAGCTTATCCGTTTTTGTAAGGTAATTTTATTTCAGAAGTGGACGTAGAGGACATAAAGAATGGATCTAGAGGATGTCGTCTCTCATACTATTATCGGGAGTAATGAGAGATAATACTCGTTGATACTTGAATCCCATCACTCCTTCAAACGTGTGGTTACTAATACTGAAATCAATTGCGTCTTGGTCTCGAAAACCAGAAATCAGATATTTGATTTTAGACTCGTAGATTTTGAGATCAACGGAAGCTAAAAACTGTTCTTTTGGATCAAGTATCTCTTTCACATCGTTGCCATTTAATCCAATCATACAGATTTTTTTTTTGGGCGTTCACTATACCGAGAATGTGCTTGGCATCATTGACATCCGAAGTTTTCACACAATGATCCCTGCCTATATGAATCTTGTTAACGATCGATACAATCTCACGTGTTGGACAACCTGAGCCCGATCTTTGAAAATCAATACACGGTCAATTTGGATTCGGGATGTTTTACGTAACTGGGTGTTTCGAAATGGATCTATTGATGAAGAAAGAATGTACTTGCCACTTTGAGATCATGAGCATTCTTTTTAGTACATCATTTTCCCTTTTATGGTTGCATTTTCGGGTCGGAAGTACGAACCTATATTATTTGATAAGTTGGTCTGCTGTCTAGCATTAAAGTCACCAATCACCAATCTGATATCCTGCTCAGGTATATAGATTCCATCAGATTATCCAAAAAAAATACTTTAATATGAGTCTTTATCTTGGGATTAGCTTAGATCGGGGCGCATGTACTAAGACAATTGACAGGTTGGCTATTCTCATGAGTAACTGAATCCTACACATTCGATTCTCGACTGCTTGGAAGTCCAACCCATCCTTTTCTACTTGTGGCCCAATGAGAAATCCAACTCCAAGATTCCCGAGGTCATCTTCAATGTGCAATATATAGCGTTGGGACCTATTTAGGCTATCGAATTTCTTGAAGAGCTACGAGTTTCTTGGAGAGGTACAAATCCAACTCCAAGATTCTCGAGATTATCTCTACTGTTTAGCAGGATACACCTTGGGACACATTTAAGCTATAGAATTGCTTAGAGCGCTAGGAGTACCAGCGATACTCGTTAATACATGTGATAAGACCGTCAAACGTGCCAGGTTTTCTAAGTGAATGGCGAATGCCCGTTCCACGTGCCGATCCTCAATCTCTTGTTCAAGCACTTAAGCGGATTGTAATTGTTATTTTGGCGATATCCGATTTTTTTTGTTTGTTGATATTTACGGGTACGAGTCGTCAACCCAACGATCCAACCGGGTCTTATGTTTCGTTCGAAATATTTACGAAACATGGATGCTCCCTCTCACAGGGCTGATTATTATGTTAAATATCCAAAACCTATTTATACACAATAAACTATCTAAGATCCCCAGTTCTTCTTAAGCTATGGTAGAATAAAGGGTGGCGCTGTGCTTGGTATTCGCACCGGAGTTTTTATATTCACAAGTTATGAACAATGCAAACTGTGAGCAGTGTAGGGGAAGAGAAAAAGATTCTGTTTTTGCAAAACTAAAACAAAGTGACTCAAAATTTTTAATAATTAGGAGAAAGTCAACTAATGGTTCAGCTCTGTTAGCTACCCAAACGAGAACTATTTGTATAACAGCTCTGACCAAAACTTTACTATCGGTATTACTTTCGTCTCGAATATGGAACAATGAGTGAGGTCAATCCACCTCACAAGTACTTCAGATAATTTGTTGTGAAAACAGATTTCTCATAATTTCATTTTAACCTTGACTGTATGTGAAGTGGCATCGTCTTATTGGAGCCACATATTCTAACCAAGTATAAAACAGTAATCCGTGGTATTCAAAACATATCTATAATATTACTATCAGGTTTTCCCGTAATTGTTAGCCAAATGCTTGTACCGACCAACTGGCACAATGAGCAAAGCTGAGTTTAGCGAACCGAATATTGAAATCCCAAAAGGAGTATAGCTAGAAAATCAGTTGAATTATGAAGGCAACTTTGACTGCCTAGTGGTGTGAGTAACTCATGAACTAAATCATCGTCTAGACAGAATACAATTCTATAGACCCATTCGTAGATGTTCGGAATAGTGTGTGTATGAGTGATAAGGTGCCTCGTATGATTTCTGATGCAAGATTTCACACGCCATTGTTGTATGAACTGTTAAAATGTAAGTCGACTACTGGAGGCAGTCATATCATTTAAAATTTTGTTTAAAATCTTATGCTGAGCCTAGGTGAATGAGCAATTCTGCGCTTTAAGGTTATATCGGTGTATATGGGTCGTTTTAAGTTCTTAAATAACTCGTTGGTTGCCAGTGGAAGAAATACGAACAAAAAAATCTTGAGAAGAACCCTATCTAGAGTTTTTAACTGTTTTCTTAAAACATTGTTCAATTTAAACCCGTTATCTCCACCTACAATCCGTATGATTGTGAATGGTTAATGTCTTTTTGCCAATAAGATTTGGGTTCCAGTGATTCTGATAAAGTCTTTTTATCATCATTTAGAGATAGACCCAATGGTCAACTTTTGTTACCAGCTGTTAGGTGAGATGTTTATATACCGTGTTTAATAATATTGGGTGAAACTGGAGGACGAGGTGGAAAATCCAGAATCTATTTCAACTTGATTTTGGTTTAGTTTCACATTACACCTTACTAATCTCTTTTTAGATTAGTAAGGTGTAATGTGAAACTAAAAGTGTAATGTAAGTTAAAAAGAATTGTTTTTCCTTTTTTTACAAGAATGGTTTTGTTTTTCAAAATTCTATGGTTTTCGCATTTTTTTACCATCCAGTTAGATTACAGTAATTTTATACGTATATGAGTGGGATTCCCCGAGTTATATCACAAACGCCTGAATCTAGTCTATTTTTAACGTCATTTCACAAACCATTCAATAATGGTGACAGTCGCAGTTAAAATAAAGATGAATAGATGTGTGTGAACAAATGCACTAGTGTTTACAAACGCATTAGCTGTCAAAGAGTTTCTTCAAAAACTTTGACTAATTATTGAAGATGGAGGAAACACTCCCGATCAGGTTTGGAAAGTAGATGAAAGTGGCCTTTTTTGGAAAGAAATGCCTAGCAGAACTTATGTTGAAAAATCAAAGAAAATTGCCGGTGGTTTTAAAGTAGTAAAAGAACGTGTTACATTGTTGTTTTATTCCAATGCTTCAGGAAAACGTATGTGCAAACCACTGCTAGTGAATCGTGCTTTAAGTTCACGATCGATGAAAGGTGTAGATTTCAATAAATGTTTAATTCACTGGATGACAAAGAAAAATACCTGGGTGACACTGCATTCTTTATAAAATGGTACCAGAAATACTTCTTCTCGGAAAAAATTCTATTATGGACTGCATCGATCAAGGGTTAGCGTTAACTGAGTTAAAGCCATCAACCTTGAACGCATACTGGAAAAATATTTGGACAGAATATGTCAAAAGTAAAGATCCTGATCATGTCGTCTGTAATAGCACAGCTTTTACTGGCATCACAACAATGGCACATACAATTGGTGGAGATGGATTAGTTGATCTATCATTTGCCGACATATAGAGAAATTGTTATTTGATAAAAGCTTGAGCGAAGGTGAAATTATAGACTTCACCCTTGAGACTAATCAAGAACATTGTGACAAAGGCGAAGAAAATCCTCCCATTTTCAATACAAATTTAATATTGTTTATTGAACTTTTCAGTTGCTTTTTCAGGTCTGGAACTTATCTACTGATTTTCCGTTGACTCTAACTTTTTTTAGATTAATTTTTCGGGAACTTGTCTATCGTTATAAAGATAACTTTATGAAAAATTAATGTTCAAGACTCGTAACCCTTCGAAATCCAGTTGTGTTTAAAATAACGTTTAGAGTTTCAGTACAAAGAAATTTATTTCAGTCGGTTTATTGAAACCGGAACTTGTCAGTAGAAGTGTATGATATTATATAATGTTTTCATACACAATCATTTTTCTATGTCAACCGGTGCATGTTAATTTTTGGTCGACGGCGAAAATCGAACTCGAGACCGCGCCGTGATGATAAACTCTCTTATCCATTAAGCTACAGCCGGCGACTAGTCATATCGCTGGACCTATACGGATGCCAGAACAAGAAGGAATAAAGGAGAAATTTATAAATGGGCAAAATGTAGATCTGGATTCTTGGGAAATCGAGAAATTTGCAGGTATGAGGCATCGATCATTATGAAGATATTAAAGGAACATCGTATAGGAGTGGATGGTGTCCACCTTGGAATGAAGGATGCTGTAATGTTCTATACCACTGTAGCTGTAGATAACAGTATATAACATTCATAAGTATGAATGTTATATACTACACCACTGTATATCAAATAATAGGTACAATATTATACGGTAGTTAATGCTCGTTCATTCCATTGACAATAGTCCACCTAATAACAAGTAATAAAGAAATAATAAAGCTAACGACATCGTGGAAGCAAAAAAAACCGTGAGATTTTCTTGACGCTATGTGGAGGAACAACATATGAGCTATTAGAATCTCTTATAGCTCCTCAAAGGAGTAGTGAGATATGTAGTTTATAAAGATATTATTAAACGAATTACTGACCAATTTTCCCCCACTCCGTCCGAGATTGCTGCATCATTTAAATTTTTCAAACGAGAGCAAATGGCGGAAAAGAAAGTCGCTGAGTACATCGCCGAGCTTGACGTTACGCCGTAAAAGACCTTGACGTTAGAGAGAGTTTGTGAAAACACCGTTGCTGCTGAAACAGCATCAAAAGATCACAAAACTATCACCAATGCCCAACAGCAGTCCAGTCAAGTGAAATTTGTTCAGCAATCGCGACAGTCCGTCCGATACTGCTCGTGCCGCCCACTCCTCGAGGACCAACTTTCCCCCATTCCGTCCGAGATTGCTGCATCATTTAAATTTTTCAAACGAGAGCAATTGGCGGAAGAGAAAGTCGCTGAGTACATCGCCGAGCTTGACGTTACGTCGGAGAAGACCTTGACGTTAGAGAGAGTTTGTGAAAACGCCGTTGCTGCTGAAACAGCATCAAAAGATCACAAAACTATCACCAATGCCCAACAGCAGTCCAGTCAAGTGAAATTGGTTCAGCAATCGCGACAGTCCGTCCGATACTGCTCGTGCCGCCCACTCCACGAGGACCAACTTTCCCTCATTCCGTCCGAGATTGCTGCATCATTTAAATTTTTCAAACGAGAGCAATTGGCGGAAGAGAAAGTCGCTGAGTACATCGCCGAGCTTGACGTTACGTCGGAGAAGACCTTGACGTTAGAGAGAGTTTGTGAAAACGCCGTTGCTGCTGAAACAGCATCAGAAGATCACAAAACTATCACCAATGCCCAACAGCAGTCCAGTCAAGTGAAATTGGTTCAGCAATCGCGACAGTCGTCCGATACTGCTCGTGCCGCCCACTCCACGAGGGTCAATTACCATGAACAAAACCGCCAGCCACGCGTAACCAAACAATGTGAGAGCTGCGGGGAAAATCATATGCGAACAACCTGTTAGCATCGAAGTTCCATTTGTGCATTCTGTGGACTTATCGGCCATCAACAGCGAGTCTGTCGTTTTTGTCCTGCCATCAGGAATCAGAACAAAAGGTACACTAAGAGAAGTACACGGTATAAAAACAATGTCAAGCAGATCTCAGTGTCGAAGGAGATGATGATCGATACAACTGTGATAATCAACAAAATACCGTGCAAGTTCGAAGTAGACTCGGGATCCAGATACACAACTATATCGGAACGGACCGTTCGTACTATTTGGAAATCTTCACCGAGTCTACAGCAATCCGCTTTACAATTAAAGGATTTTCAACAGAATCCGATATAGACCCAACCGGAAATAGATCCAAAATTTTGGGCGTCGACTGGTTCGAGCCACTAGGAATTTCTATCCAAGATGTTCTATTAAATCGATAAAATTCTTGGAAATAATGGAAAAGTATCAACATTTATTTTCCAATGAGCTTGGAGAATTCCGCGGTCCACCTGTTTCATTGAAATTGGATCCAACCATCATACCAATTCGTATACCGCCTAGACGAGTACCACTCTGTCTTCGTGGACCAATCGAAGCGGAACTACAAAAAATGATAGACCAGGGAATTTTAGAATCTGTAGACTACAGTGATTGGGCGACCCCGATTGTCCCAGTGATTAAATCTGACGGATCAGTACGGATTTGCGGAGACTATAAGTCAACCGTTAACAAAGCGCTTTCCGTGCATGCTTTTCCAATTCCGTCAGCAACCCATTCGCTATTTACGAAGTTAAGAGGATCGATATTTGCAAAGCTGGATTTGGCCCAAGTCTACCAGCAACTCACCGTTGACGATAACACTGCCATGGTCCAAACCTACGCAACTCACAAAGGGGCTTTTAAGTTGAAGCGCCTCCAGTTTGGAATCTTAATTCCGTATTTTGATGACGTTATTATCATCGCTTCTTCTGCTGATGAACTACACCATAGATTGAGCCAAATCTTTCTACATTTTGATGAAGCGGGAATTCGCCTTCGAAAGGATAAATGTGTGATTGGAAGCGATGCTGTCGATTTCCTGGGATACCGAATCGACTCCAATGGTCTTCGTCCTACCAGAGGTAAAGTTAAAGCTATCCGAAATTCACCGCCTCCAACAAATAAAACTCAACTTCAAGCTTTTTTGGGCTTGTTGAATTTCTACCACGTATTCGTAAAAGGAAAAACTACAATCGCAGAGCCATTGCATCAACTTCTTCATAACAATATCAAGTGGTCGTGGTCCACTGCTCAACAAAGAAGTTTGATGACCTTAAAGCTGCTCTTACAACCAATAATGTTCTCATACTATATGATGGGAAACTGCCATTGCTGTTGGAATGTGATGCTTCCCCATACGGCATCGGGGTAGTACTGTCACATAAGGTGGGTTATAAAGACCGTACGATTGCTTTCTTTTCTAGGACGCTCACAGCCACCGAACGTCGATATGCTCAAATTGATAAAGAGGCCTTATCAATTATTGCTGGCGTAAAAAAGTTTCAAGATTTTGTCTATGGTCGTGAGTTTACGATCGTGACTGATCACAAACCGCTCCTAGGATTATTCAATCCAGATAAGCATGTCTTGTCTCCAAGAATGATGCGCTGGAGCGTATCACTGAATACTCACCATTTACGCCTGATTTACCGTCCAGGCAAGGATAATTGCAACGCAGATGATCTTAGTCGCCTGCCTAATAATATAACACAACCAATTGATAAAGAAGAGGAGGTAATGTTGATAGAATCACTCGAACATCCAGTTGTTCTGGCAGCGGATATAGCAAGGTCGACACAGAAAGACCCTATTATATCATGCGTATTTTCATGGTGCATGAGAGGATGGCCTGAGAAGGTGGACGACCCTTTCAAACCTTTTTGGACCCGAAAAAATGAAATAAATTGTATGAAGGATTGCTTCCTGTGGGGTCAGCGCACAATCATTCCATCATGCTACCGTAAGACTATCCTCATCGCACTGCATACAGCCCATCCAGGGGTAGTACGTATGAAATCGATAGCGAGGAGCTATGTGTGGTGGCCTAAGATTGATGAAGATATTGAAATGGCTGTCTGTGCCTGTACACCATGCCAAGAATCTCAATGCGAGAATCACCAAGCACCAATACGTTTCTGGGAGGAAATAAAAAGACTATGGTCGAGGCTACACATAGATTTCGCCGAACCATTCCAGTCGAAAGTATTTTTGATTGTGGTTGACTCGTACTCTAAATGGCTTTAAGTGCAACTAGTATCATCTACATCATCAGAGTGTGCTATTCAATCGCTTCGTTCTGTTTTCGCAACACATGGTATTCCGGAAGTCATCGTAAGCGATAACGGCACTGCGTTTACTTCAACTGATTCCGATAATTTCAGTAAGAAAAACGGAATTCGCCACACATTTGTTGCTCCTAGTACAGTAACTAGTACTGGAAAAAGTCCAGCCCAACTGCTTTTCAACCGTTGAATAGGGACGTATTTTGATCCTCTGCATCCTGACACAATTCCGGTATACAGAGAAAAAATGAGCATTAAACGCAAGACTAGAGTACTATCTGAACATTCCGACGTTTCGGCCCGAAACTACGCTGCAGGTCCTAAATGAATTCCACCGATTGTCACCAAGACAAGTGGACCATACCAACTGGTCTCATACCAAGTGGAGACTTCAAATGTCAACATTATACGCCGTCAGCCATCCGAAGTTATCAATCAACCAACGGAACTCCCTGTGACATCAACTGCGGCTATTCCATCGTCACAAGCAAATAACATAATTGGAGTGGACATATCGCAACCATAGATGACTCACAAACAACACGACCAGCAAGAGGAAAGAAACCAGTTAAAGAACCGACTAACCCAGATTACCAGAGTGATATTTCAGCCGCAGGTTTAAGAATGTAATGTTCCATACCACTGTAGCTGTAGGTAAGTATGAATGTTATATACTACACCACTGTATACTAAATAATAGGTACAATATTATACGGTAGTTAATGCTCGTTCATTCCATTGACAATAGTCCACCTAATAACAACTAATAAAGATATATAATAATGAATATCCAAAACGTGTTTTCCTTAATACATAATAGATACCCAAAGGGCAGTTTGTGAACGATTGGGAGGTATAAAAAGAGTAGCTGCAGAAGAAAGTGATATAATCATAAAATGTACGATATAACGATCGATTACACAGTCAATTTTAAAAATTATTAGATTTGATAAGAGATGGCACAATTATCACAAAAAAGTTTTAGTATATTAATTATTTACTTTACAATATATAAGAAATGAGCAAGAAACTCTGTAAATTATATTATGTAATTTACGCGACTAATGTGAAAAAAAAAATTTATTAGAAAACTTTTTCGACTTACTGTTTGTAAAATTGGAAAAGCATGCACGTAAATTATACAATGTTAATCCGTCATGGTATTATCGATAACACAGATTCTATGTTTCTTGACTAAAATTTTTTATTATACTGTGCTTTTTAATACTATGAAAGCTCTGATGTATTAATAGCTTTTATGGATAAATGTACTAAAAAAAATATTAGCACGGATACAAACCAATATTTAAATAGCTGCCACCTATCGAAAATTTGTTAATACTAAATTTTAAGAACTTTTACAAAATATTTTGTAGTTATTTTGTTGATTTTCACATTATAGATGCCAGATGGATATATTTTATTTATTTAGTGGCTGTTTAATAGATTTTAAATATTAGGTTTGTTTTGTGTACAAGCCAAGTTCAACTCTTTTGCGAATCACTGATTTTCACACTACTTTACATGTAGTTGTAGATAAGATGTGACTCTTGTTTAAGATTAAATAATTGGGAGACAAATATAACGAAGTTTTTGAAACAGACTATCTACTATATTTGCTGAGAAGCATTTTAAATCATCTATCGATTATTTCCGTGTTCCCAACAAATTATTGATATAACTATGAGTGGGAACTAATGGGCTTTGAACGCAAGCATCGAGACCTTAAAGATGTTTGGACCAATATACGTTAGCTGTCTAGTTTATTTGCAGGTTTTAAATGACCCTGGTTGATCCTGAATGATCCATTCAGATCCATACATTTCTCGAACGACCAGTTTGTCATGATATCTTTAACTGTTTGAAACCTTAACAATGTTTAAATGGCGTTAGCTAAACAAAAAGTTCAACATTTCAATAGTTGAAATGGTCTTATTGATATTTGTGGAACTTGAGAACATTGTCAGTTCTTAATCATTCAAATAATTTGATGAGTTCCTCATAGTCACCATATTAGACACTTCCTCGATATGTTATTGATCAAATTCAATTTTAGTGTTTGAGCTTCGATAATAACTCACAATGAATATAAGAAGTTAGTAGATACTCATTTGGGAAATAAGCTCGATTAAACGTTTTAGAATACATTCAACTTTATAAGGAGAACATGTTTTTCACCTTAACCTAAGAGGACACTTGAAAGCAGACCAGTCTTGGTAAACTACTTTTCACCAGTTACAGTTCGTACACTAATGAAAATTTTGTATTCGTGGTGATGATGCTATATCAAAATTAGCAGCATGCAAATGGTTTCCTTGTTTTCGCTCTGGAAATGGCATCCTTAACCATTTCCCAAATATACAGAAGACCTGACACATTTCATTTTGTGGCATGACTGCAAAACTAGCCATTGGCTAAAAAACAGTTTTTTATCATTTGACTAAGGATACAATAAAGAAGGTCAATATTTTAGTACCTATCACTTTATTAATAAATTATTAGTTAAAGGTGTAAAAGAGAGGTGTATAACGAGAGAAAAATAGTGGGTCAGAGATAGTTAGACTTGAATTGAGGGAATTTGGCTGGAAATTTTTGTTTGTTTGTTTGTTATTGTATCTACAATCTGTTTCGGGGCTCGAGGTACTTCCAACTCTTTCGTGGTTCGCTTATTTACGTCCTTACGCTATTACAGCCAAATAGGAGGACGTACGGCTATAGGTCCGATTTGCGTAGATCTGTACATTGCATAGCTCCATGCCAGCGTATAGTACTGACATGGAAAATGGATTGGCCCATGAATTCTGCCAACAGGGAGTCATAGATATGTTCATTCTCACCACCGATCGTAATCGTATGGTGAGAAATCCCTTTTGCATCTTGCCCCTATCGGGATTCAAACCCGGTACCTCCCGCTCCAACTGCCACAATTTGTGGAAATTTTTGGTTCGATGTAATCTGAATTAAAAAAAGGATAGTCAAAACTGCTTAGTTCAGTTTTACGCTCAGAAAGTACAGATTTTTTACAGTATTCTCGTAATGGTTTTACCAGAGAAATGGCAAAAGATTATCATGCAGAAAAAGTCTTAAACTTCCTTACGGATGGACCAAGAACAGATGAGGAAGTTGGGTGTCAGTTTTATTATAAGGCTTTTAAAGTAAACATTTAGTTCCGTCTCCTCGGCTATTGTAGCAATATTTTAGCCGAACTAAGTGGGATAACGAAAGCTACAAACTGATTGAAATATAATGGAATATCGTTAACTTTTGCGTTACAACTAGACCGAACAGACCCATAGCAGTATCGGCCCAAATACAAATAGATGATTTTGCTTCGGTGCCAGTAGATAATGAGAAGCGCAGGATGGTTTGAGTAAACAGGGCAAGAAGAACTATATGGTACGGAACTGACGACAATCACTATAATGTAATCTATCCCATAAGTCGTTATTAAGCTGTAGAAATTACATTACTGAAATCCATTATTGGTAAAAAAACTAGACAAGCTAAGTGCCCATATTGGGATGTAGGAAATATAGAAATCAGCACAATGGAAAGCAGAGTGGCATAATATAATAGTACAAGAGGAGTAAGAAAATGTATACTAGCGTTCTTCTTTGATATATATATCTGTTAGTTCATAAACATGTGAACACACATTATAACGCTCAAAAGTTTTTCAATTTAGTTCATGAAATATTAACAGAAACCGCCCAGGTGGCGCAGTGGTTAAAGCTGCGGCAGTTGGAGCGGGAGGTATCAGGTTCGAATCCCGATAGGAGCAGGATGGCAAAGGGATTTTTCACCATACGATTACGATCGGTGGTGTGAATGAACACATCTATGACCCCCTGTTGGAGTGCAGAATTCATGGGCCAACCCATCTTTCATGTCAATATATAGGCTGGCGTGGAGCTATGCAATGTGCAGATCGTTCTACGCAAATCGGACCTACAGCCGTACGTCCTCAATTTGGGTGTAATGGCGTAAGATAAGGACGTAAATAAGCGAACCGCGAAAGAGTTGGAAGTGCCTCGAGCCCCGAAACAGATTGTAGAGATAAAAACAAACAAACAAATAGCTGAAATACTTAAGCCATAGAACTGAGCATAGACAATTATTAAGGTTTTGTTATATAAAAATAATCTATGGCTTAGAGGCCGGAAACGGCCCTTACCGCGTCTCAACTGAGACCTTACGAACCATTTTAGCGATTGGTGCACATTGTACGTGGTCAGGCCAGCGAATGTTAATTTTTGGTCAACGGCGAGAATCGAACTCGCGGTCTCGAGTTGAGCGTGATGAGAAACTCTCTTAACCATTAAGCCACAACCGGCGACATAATCACAATATATTATAGGTTAGCAGGGACGAATCTGTTATTTTGAAACAAATCTTGACTCCGTACTTGCTCAAAGTCAATATTTCCAATATCCAATACTTACTCAAAGTCAATATTGCTTTATATGGTTGTGAATCATGAAAGCAGAAGATCACTGCAATACACAAGTCGTAGTTTTATTATAGTTATCACCAATTGTGCAGTTGATAAATACTGGTAAGTTCGAGCGAGATACAAAAAAGTTTGTTATCCGGAATATTGTACAAAAATATTGAGCAACTATCGATAATATAGATTTTATTATTCACCCTTACCAAATTTACAAAAGTTTATATTTATTTACGAACTTTATTTGGCTAAAGCTACCCCAGAAACCAACCAACAACTTTTGGTACTAATTTTGTGTACTCGTTAAAAGTACTAGTTAAAAGCACACAACAACAGCTTTACATATTATTGTGATGTACATAAAATCAATTATACTTACGGATAACATACCCCACTCGAAATACAATTATCAAGACAATGTTATACTCATCTCTTAACATTATCTTATGCCACCATATCACCACAGGCACTCAAGATAGCAAAAACGATGTGGAAAATAAACTAGAAAGTTTGCAACCAGTGTATGTATGTGTGGTTTTGTGTCTTGGTTCTTATTATACAGTAACTTTTCCAACTTATAAATTAAAAATTTTGTCTGTGGCACAAAAAAGCTCTGAAGTATACTATAGATAGTTCAGTTTGAAATTGTAATAGTTTTTTTTTCATTTTGGGGAGACGAGGGTGGGTATTGTTGTAATACTATTTTTTATATAATTAATTTAATTGCTCGAACACAAAAATTCGTTGCCGTTATATGTGTATATTATAGTGGTACTTACGTATATAAACTCTAAATAGTTGTATGCAAATAACTGTATATAGGTACACGAATTTTCATCTCAACATACCTGAAAGTATATAAAATTAAGAAAAGAAATTAAATTAATTACAAACTTTTTCTTATTTAGTTTTATGAGTGTCTGTGATACATCTCGGATTTGAGTGTGTGTGTGTGTGTGTGTGTGTGTGTGTGTGTGTGTAAGAGCAAAGCACAAAATTTACGAACAAGTAGATCAAAAGCACAATGTAGATTGTATAATACAACAAATCATTATATGAAGACATTAAATTGACGGGTTTGCTATCTTTTAACTAAAAGCACAAATTAAGCTTTACATTAGCTTTCGCGCAGTTAGAAATAATTTTTTGTGTCGTTCAATTTCTGGAAATTTCAAAGAAGTATAAGTGGTTCGGAATTCTAATATTCATGCTTGTGTTGATTTGATTTATAATTTAATCAAGAACAATACAAAAGAAGTGGGGAAGGAGTAGAATATGTAGTTATATCCGTGGGGAAAGGGTGAGGTAATCATTTTCGAAACGAAGTGATGTAATAATTATAAATGTATATACTGTCGTGAATCTGACGATGTCATCGAATTAAACTGGTGCAAACAAGCAAAAACTGGAGTGACAGACAGCATAACTTAAGAACCGGAATTGGTATACTTAGTGATTGAGGTGATGATGTTGTATAGCTATACATACTTGATATTTGGGCCAGTATATATTTATGTCTTTTGGTTTTTGGGGTCTGATGCACTCCTAACTCTTTCGCAGTTCGCTTATTTATGTAGAACTGTCTGTACATTGTATAGCTGTATGTCACTCTATAAAACTGATATGGAGGATGGGTGTTGACAAATTAATTCTGAAGTCAGAGAGGAGATCATAGATTCATTCATTCACACCATTAATAGTAATAATTTACATTCGTTCATCATTTACATTAAATTCAAGCCTTCTGGGCCAAATGCGGCAGTCGGTGAGATTAACTACTTAATTTATACTGAAAAGTAATTCACCATAAAGAGATCACCGAGCCGTTCGGTCCAAATCAGCAAGTAAGGAGACAACTGGACGTCACTGTCGGTATTAGGGTGGGTATGTTAATCCACAATTTAACTGATGTTTGCGCCGTTAAGGTCTTTGCGACCGTCGAAATAATATGGTTATTGGGTCATATATATCTGAAAGTTGTAGGAACGAGATGAAATTCTAGTTTACTTATTTGATCTGGAGTTGCTCTTTTTAGATACTTACGTAGGATCAAAGAATTCATTAAAACATATAATTAGTTTTCCAAATGTTAAGAAGGGGCGTGATTTGT
The DNA here is from genome assembly GCA_963932295.1 of Tipula lateralis. NCBI lineage: Eukaryota > Metazoa > Arthropoda > Insecta > Diptera > Tipulidae > Tipula > Tipula lateralis. The sequence continues at coordinate 120,182,613 of OZ010737.1, forward strand.
GGTACTACTATGTCCCAGGTTTGGTTTAAATACGCAGGAGCACTAGCAGCACAACCAGCAGGCAAGTATTAAGAGTTTAATATAACAGAACTTTGCCTGGAATCTACCGTCTAACAAGAAGCTCTAAAGTCTTAATATTGAGAATTCGTCGATAAGCTTATAGTCGTGTAAGGTTTTCATTTTTTACTGGCCTACCTGTTGGTCTTTTAAATAGACTGTACTTTACTTGCAAGTAGAGATTAGCCAACACCGTAACATAAACACATTTTATAATATGGACAGTCCCATGGGGCTTAGACTCTTGGCACATTAATATATTAGTAAGTTAAATGATCTAAAAAACTAATTCCATTCAATAATTTGAGAAAGCATAATGAGCTTTACGATTGTTTATATGTATGTAGTTAGAACAATACCACTGAGAAACAATGTCTATGTTGGCGTTAGTATACCTCATGTTGTTGTAAACATCAGTTACTATTTAGATGAAGTGAACTGTTTGAGACTTAATGCAAACCACGCAGACAATTTCATAGACAGTTAATTAAACCACTGTCAGAAACAGAATCCAGGGTTGAGGAGGGTGTTTGTATGCTCAAGATACTACTCAAGCAGCAATAAAATCAGTTATAGTCGGAGAACATCCTACGAACAATTAAAAATTTGTTAAACAGATGAATTATAAGCATAGTCAGCACTATCGGTGATCAGTTTTCAGGCTGCTACAATAAGTGGTTTTAAGGCTGCTACACTGGCTATATATAAGTTAATGAGAATTATCCGTAAACGTTAAAAAAAATTTTATTATTTCTAAATATTACAATCTTAAAATTATAGTTTTTTTTACTAAAAGTTAATGAGTGTGAAGTTTGTGCTAAAAAAAATAACAAAAAATTACACTGTTAAATTTAATTTTTTCCAATGAGAATTGAAAAATATAACAAAATTTAAAATTAAGCGATGGTTAAAAACTGAAAGTTTTAATAGTTTAAGTCAAGGCTCAAACTTGTCTATTAGGTTTTTGAACAGCCAAATCATTAAACGTGGTACTCGTATGTTGTAACATATAACCAATTTTGAAGACCATAATTATGTTTTACGATGTTATAAAATCAGCAAATAAATTGAAATTAAAAAGTATTGCCGATCCTAGAGATGTCCAAGGATACTGCTCATATTGACAAATAGCTAATTGAATTATTGTTCTATGTGCCAAAGTATATTTATTTATGACGAGAATTACTATCATTTCGAGAACGTAGAATTTGAATGAATTTAACCGAATTTTATTTGCATTTAGAATTAGTTAAAGATTAGTATTGCCACATTCAATGGATTCTGATACATTTTTCTATTGATCTGTATCCTTTTAATACGTTGTAAACCGATTATCAAATTATTATCAAAGATTTTGAAATTTACTAATGATCAAGCAAATGAAAAGAAATTCAATAGGATTTTTTGTTATTTTTTCCAATAGACCAATTGAAATTATCGCATACGAACCTTTTCTTTTTTTTTTAAAAAAATTATATCTCAACTTATAGATATATCAACAGCTTTAGACCTACTTTTTCGGGTAGTGTATTTAAAACTCGATGTATGTGTTGATTTTTATTTAGATCCAATCACTTTTATTACGATTTTTGAAGAAGTTGGTAATTCAAAAATGTTGAGTGACGAAAAAGTCTGTATTGCCGATGCTACACATGTCCAAGAGATTTACTATGGGTTTCGGAACTTTAAAATTTTGTCAAATTCAGACCTAATTTTTCGGTTAGTGTATCGATATGAGCCAGTATCCTTGAACATCTCCAAGATCAGAGATATAAATTTTTCAAAAATACCCAAGATTTTCCAATTTTTGAATTATTCGGAAAATTGAGTAGTTCTCATCATAATAAGACGATCTTATCTCGATATAATGGTATTATGCCATTGTCAAATCACATGAAAACATGAACCAGTTTTGATGCTATAAAATTGACAAAATTTAAATGTTTCGGAATCCATAGTAAATCTCGTCACAATTTAATGTCCGTTCTCTCATGGAATGAAAATGAAATATGATACTCGAAAATATAGGCCAAAGCCCTTTGACGTCTCTCGGTATCGGCAATACCGACTTTTTAATTTAAATTTATTTGCTGATTTTGACTATTCGAAAACCGAATAGACAAGTTTGAGCCTTGACTTAAACTATCTAAACTTTCAGTTTTTAATCATCGCCTAATTTTAATTTTGGTATATTTTTCAATTCTTATTGGAAAAAAATTAAATTTAACAGTGTAATTTTTACATAAAGCGCATGATCGTGTTTCTATAATAATTGAGTCAGCATATTTCATGTTACATTGGAATGTTAACTCTTCCCTCCTCAAACAGCCACGACCCATGGGTCAGAAATTCAATTTAATTGGTGGGATTCCTATGTTGTTCAATAGTTCCTCTTGCTGGACTGTTTTGTTTAAAAAAAGCGTCCTTCTCTGGCTCATTGTTCTTGCCTTTGTTATGAAAAATATGATGACGATTATGATGCTTAAATCGACGAAAGCAGCTTCTTTGTGCTTACTGAATAGTTGTTGAAGTTTTTCAATATTATCCAGATACAAATTATGTAGGTATCCAGAATCAATTTTAATGCTTCTCTCAGTAATGTTTGTTTGTATGTATTGGTAGTACAGGTGGTAGTACTTGCGATGTTTTTATGCTCTTTCGTTGTGGTATTGTTTTAAAAAATTTCCTTTTAAACTCTTATTTGAGTTGGTACTAATGATGTTCCCCTTGAAGTTACTCGGAATTATTGTGTTATCGTTTAGGGTCTCGATAACTTGGTTATTATTGTATTGGTAATCACATTTGGAATTTGATCCTTTTATTAATTGGCAAATGCACTGCTTCTCATTTAGTTTTTTTAGCTTACTTGCTTCACGAATTGTTATGCCTCGGAAGAGATTGCAGTCCTTTGTAATTTCATTTTGACTGAGCAAAAGTTGTTTGAACTCCAGATAGATCTGTTTGTTTTTTTAGTTGTTGATCTTATTATGACATGGTCGATTTTTAATAATCACTATTGATTCCGCATATTCTAAAGCTTCTATCTCATTATAATATGGCAAGGTTCCTAATTTTGTGATCACTCGATTGATTTCCCCTGTATCTAATAGGTTGGTTTTGTTTTTTTTCGTCTTTTGCTGGTTGTGCAGGACAAACTATTTCTTTCACTTCTCCTTTGATCAGTACAAGTCGGTTTTTTTTACGTTTTGTTTTAATTGAGTGCAGGGCGGACTTTTAGACTGACCTAGCCCCTTGTAACTGTCAGAACTCCTGCACCCAACGCGCGATCCTTGAAGTAAAGGTTGATAGCTGCCTTAAACTTGTGCATTGTATACTTCAACGGAAATTGAAAACCAGCCAACGAATTCCACTTCTTAGATGTTCGATACATAAACTCGCGCTTTGCATCAGTTCGTGGTTTCGGCAGCTTCACCGTAAACCTATGCGCATTAACCGTTCCTCGTGTTACCCGTCCTGGCGTAACAAATGGTGGTATTTTCTCCTTAGGTTAAACAGCATTTGATCGATCCGATCGTCTTGTTCTTTATTCAGATGTTCCATGATTTTGTTGTATTCGCTAAGCATTTGTTGTGAGGTATCGATCAAATCCTTATTGATTTTGTATTGTTGGTTATTGTTATTGACGATTTGGTTTTGACTTTTCACTATTTGATCCCAATCTATTGGTCTTTTGTTTTTTTATTTCTGGTTTTTGAGTTCCATAAGGTTTTGTGGACTGGTTTTCCTGAAGTCGTAGTAACAGTGACATTGTTATCTTCGCGGCTACGGTTTTTTCTGAAACTTTGGTTTGATTTTAGATTGGATTTGTTTGATTGTTGAGAAGATCGTATCACCAGGCTCATAGGCTTTGGGTTTCGATCTTATCTTATTTTCCCTTGCTTTTTTGGTTTTTTGAGCTTGTTTTTCATAAAGAGTTCTTTTATAGTGTCGTCTCCAATTATGCCGTCGAATGTTTGCAGTCCCGACTGGGCCATAAACTCTATGTTTGTGTCGATACCGATGCTTTTATAAAATTGTCCACAAATTTTCTTGCTGATTTCGATTTGCCCTCTAGCTGATCTTATTTTGAATTTGTTATTTGTGGGCTTTAAATTTTTGGCTAGTCGTTCACAGACTATGTTTTTATTTGCACCTGTTCTTCTTCTTCTGTGTTTCTATATGGTAAACTCTTTATTGTTTCCGTGGTTCGTTCTAATAATAGTTTGCTCGTTTAGGAATTGGTGTGTTTAGCTGAGGTTGTTCCACAGAACGATTTATATAGTTAACCTGTCAGCTAAGCGATGGATCAATATCCATCGGTTCTGGTGGTTTGGGTTGTATTGGCCTGGGTGGTGCTCCTGGTGTTAGATATTGTATACTAAGTTTTTCTGAGGTAATGTCATTTGGTCGTGGTTCCTGCGATAGTCATTTGTTCGTGGAAAGATCTGATTTATGGGTGCTGTTATCGTGGTGTTTTAATTTCTATTGTGCACCATCAGATTTCGATAGTTTAAATTGTGAATCTCCAGGCAGGAAGCGTAGACTTCCGGCAATGTTTGAGGTTTTTGAATTATTAAAATCTTTGAGAGATCTCTGTTTAGGTTCTATTTCTTGGCGAGAGGTTTCTCAATTGATGCTCAAGTGTCCTTAAATCCTTCTTGTCTGCATAGTGAAGAGATAGACTTCATCGATGTTAATTCATCATCAAAGATATTATTTATCATATTAAGGCTGAATCAGCATTCCCTCTGATCTTCTGTCTTATACTTTGCAGGATTGCCCGATAAATGGGTCTATCGCGCATGGTATTATAATCTCGAAGGATGTTTTCCACGATATAAATCCAAGACAGATATTGTGTCGAGTTGCCATCAAACGGTTGTAACTCCTTCCACAGTCTGGTAGCTTGCTTATTTCCTTCAAATTATCTGCGGTTTTAGGCGACAATCAGTTAGTCGAAGCCTTTTTGCTGCTCTTGATTGTTCTAATTGAGGATTAAGTGCTCACGTCAACTGTTTAACAGCCTCTTCAAGTTTTTCTAATTGTCTTTCCCTTATAAAAAAATTTAATAGCTAGACCGGGTGGCGGATGCTCGTCTTAGTATAATTATTGAGTCAGCATATTTCATGTTACATTGGAATGTTAAGTTATAGTTAAGAGGTTAATTGCAAGCTAGATATTATAATAAAAGCTCGAGCAGTTTTTACTATTATTGCTACAACGTATGTTTACCAGCTGTTCACTATCATGATTTAAAAAATCTTGAACTATAGTTAAAACATTAGGTATCTACCTTCAAAATAGCATTCTATAGATGAATACAAACAAGATTTTCAATTTGGTATATACTGAATTATACTGCTTGCAGTATAATAAGTTGGTCCACTTCATCTATTAACACTTACAGATGAAATTTTTAATTACATCCTCTTTTGACTAATCATCGATGGGTGATGCAGTGCTGCATCTGATCTCTTTTTAGCAACCAGATTTGAAAAGCAAAAAGTTAGCACTGTGGAAACCAATCCAACAGTGTCCATGGCCGACACCCCAACGATATAGCTTACATAAATAACTTTATGGTACAAATAGTGAACAAGAATCAAAACAATTGAGAGAACACAAAATAGCTGCTGAAGCCGCGTCTGTTAATAGTAAAATAAGTAAAGATATATAATAATAACCTCATTGGACAGTTATAACGAGCACGAAAGAGGTATCAGTCGAATCATCTCAAATAGTTTACTAAATCATTATTTGGACAAAATATAATAAAAGAATCACTTAACCCATTGAAGCGCTAACAACAATGAAGCTGCGATACACAAATTTAATTTGCTCTCTCATATCATCATCATAGCACGCTAAACAGACAGCTATAAACGATATAAAACGAAACCATAAAGTTTTGTAGATTTTCAAGCTATATGACATATAATTACAGATAACACTTTAACTTTATGGTGTCACATGTTAAATCTACACCCCTAATATCTTCTTCATACACCCTCGCAGCTTTTTGTTAACATTTGTAGCACCCACAAAAAAGCTAATTTTTGATACAAAAGCTATACCATGAAAAGCTTTTTTTTTTGTCTTCTATAAAGCTATAATATACTCTCATTGTACTCGTGTATAATATTATCTACAATATCGCAAGAATGATTGAGCTTTAAATACACTTGAAGAGTGTGATGCGATGGTGTACATATTGTTGTGATATAAAATCAATTGAAGTGGTATACAAAAGCTGGAAAATTGATTTTCTATTTACATAGATTAGATCGTATAGATAGTCGCAGCGTATATATTATCACTCGTTAAAAATCTATTAAAGCTTTTAAAGCTAGTTTGATATGGATCAATCACAAATCGACCAAACCAATTAAAATTTAATTATACCTTCGTACGACATCATTATATATGGCATAAATATTAGAGTTAAACAATGTGTAACCACCCATATACATGTAATCGACCCCCTCTCATCCCTTAACAAAAACAACCAAACCACACATTGTTGACTGCCAGCAGCAATGACAATGACAACACATCGTATAGCACAACAATGGGTATAACAATGATAAAATTAATAATGTTTCTTATGTAAAGGCGTATATATGTGTACATGTATATTCGGAGGCTGGGTGTGGGACGGAGAAAAAAACTTTTTGTCATGACAGCATCAATCTTTACGATAAACAAAAAATTTTACGCAGTGATATTTGTGATTGTTGTATATTATTATCACAACGAAGACAACTGGGTGGTTATTCTAAATTGTGTGAATTTGCTGATAATTTAATTCTTGTGATGGTACATGATTATGCGGAAAATTATTAGAAAATATTTTCTTGGTTACTGGGGAAATAAAGAGTGGGAACATTTCGTAATCGGATATGATTTTTGAATAGTCTACCAAAAATCAGGGTCCAAATAAAACGAGCTCTGTGCCTCTTTGTCTTAAATCGATTGTCCCTAAGTAGATCTGTGTCTTAAATCGATTGTCCCTAAGTATTTGAAGTACCCTGTTCCCCTGAAATAGGTTCATTGTTACGGAATCATTTAAGGCTGTCTGACCACATCTATTGATCAAAACCGGACAAGTTGCTTTACGGAATTACACAGTTCGGTATCACAAGAAGTAGTAGCAAAACAAATCAGACTTAAGAATAATCCATCGCCCACTTTTTAAATTAATTCTAAAAGGAGTGGCGTCCTTGTTGAAGCATTTTTAATTCTCATTTTTAATCAAAAATTCATTAAACCCAAAATATTTTATTCCGAGAATTCAATCAAGTTCTTGGAATTTCTTGAAATAGGGTTCAGCTTCCATAAGTAGTAATAATCAAATGCATTAGAGAGTGGTTTCAATATTCTTAAAATTAATATGATAATGGTGTGGCAGGCGATACAAAGTCCGTCTTTTCGAATATAATCTTTTATTTTCTCATCTACATCCTACGATGTAATCAAAATATCTATAGCAAATGTGGATAAATTGAAACAGAGTGGTGATCAGACTACCACCCAAAATAGTGCAGAGGTTAAAGCTGCGGCAGTTAGAGCAGAAGGTACGAGTCCCGATAGAGCCAGGATGCAAGAGATTTTTAACAATCTGATTCGGCATTAAATTTCTGATCACGAGATCAGAAATTTAATGCCTTTTCCTGGTATCAGTCATGAAATCAAGTGAATACGATGGCCCGTATACCTTTATGAGCTGATCCTGATGAGAGGTTCACTCTTATACGAGTGTCTGAGGCAAATTAAAATGAGCTTATTCATAACCTTTTTAATCGATACGATTGAGCTTCACACCAGCCACCGTTGGTTATTGATTGAAACTTGATTTTAAAATTTACCGGGAATGTGGTCTCACCAATATATAGAAGGAAGGGATTCTCTTATGCTTGTAAAAACTAACTTCCAGTTAAAAACTTCTATCAAATCGCTTTAAATCAAATCGTTCTTCAGAATGAACAGCAGCAGTGCCACTATAGCTTCTAATAGTCCAATACAATAAAACATAATCAACGACCAAAGTATCTGCTTTAACTATTTCTCTTTATTTGTCAAATCATGACTTCATCAAGAGATGTTAGTAACTGTGATGGTAAATATTGTCAAATAGTGGAATATACCCACTATTTGACAATATTTACTAATGAGGGGCTGATTTTAAAGGGCAAACAATTTTACGCCATTTACAGTGTAAATTATGAAAATAATTACGCCGTTAGCTTATGTCGTCGTAGAAAAAGCTTCGTTTGTTTTAAGAAGTATTTAACTGAGAACTACTTAACGAAAAGGTGCTACTGATCCCGATGGTTTGGACTTATTTATTAGTAAAAAAAATGATACAACAGACAAGAAATTTGATTTGTTTTTCAAATGTAATGCTACACATAAGAAGGTGCTCTGTAGTTTTTTTGGAAACCACAACGAAAATAAGTTCAAAGCTTCCTATTGAAATAGATTATGAACTACATTTAGCAATATGCCTACTAGTAACGGTTTGAAAATGAAAAAGGCAGCACTGTTACAGATGTATCTATTGACTTTAGCTGTAGGAGTTTTTGAAATCTCTATTGAAATCTTATTACAAATCTTATTTTGACTGGGATAAACATCAAATTTGTTTCGAATGGTGACGTCAAAAAATTTATAGTATAATGCTGGGCTAGTCGAAACACTCAGGTAAACAAAATATTATTTGGTAAAGTAGCAAAGAATAATCAATCCTGCAATGTCGAATGGCAGGAAGCTGACTTCCATAATGTGTTTTAAAATATTATAGAAAACTATCGGAAGGAAGATATATGTATATGATCTGATGACCGGAACTGTTGGGGTATGAAAAATGACCAGCGTCGATACGAATCTGTAATTAAGTTTTTATTGGCGGGTTATATAGGGCTTAAACATATTTCAAAATATAAATATTTGAACGAACATAAACAAATCAAAACTAAGCAACAAGGCTCAAGTATCGGCAGCAAGAGAAAATCAAGAAAATAGATAATCCGTTTAATTCTGAGAGGAAGATCATCTTAGGTAAACTCTTGTTCTTTATTGTTACATAGTTAAATATATGATCTAATCATGTATTTGACTATCCGCTTATAAAGACCTTCTCCTATAAAAATAGGTCATAGACCATAAAGATAATGGAGGAAATGAAATAAATGAAAACCAAGTTAATAGTGAAATGGCAAGGGAGCTAATGATGATGGTGGATCAAAAAATTGAATATTGGTATGACCCAAAACACCGTGAATTTGAGTTATGGAATGAATTGTCGTATAAGTATCCTAGCAAAATATAATCTGATGACAGTGCTAAACAGAGTGTGGATGAATCAAAAACACAACCAAAATGGTAGGAATGTAGAGTGGTACCTTGATCTTTAGAGAGATATGTATAGGGAGGACAAACTATAGGGAGATATGTATGTTAAATAATTTTGTTAAATTGGTGGCGGGATGTTAAATAATTTCTGTTCCTGCGTGTATCGGGGGTCACCAATATAGTTGCCAGTATTCTTAAGTCCAACTATCTGCGTCGCAAACACCCACTTTTTATGTCCTACACACCAATGTACACCAAAACTCTGTCGTTCGTATATATGGAACTAGTTTATTCAATGAACCAATACATTAATAAAAAGATACAATATAATAAAAAAAACGAAAATAATTTACCTTGTTCTATTTCTTCACCCGCTAAATATTGCTACCCAACTAGCACCGCTTTACGATCCAAAAAATTCGAACCAAAGACAATCTGACATTCGTGTCTTCCATCGATCGTCACGCTACTCTCAACAATACAGCGAGCACGTGAAGTACACATGGAAAACACTGCTCCGTGGGTACACTTTCGAGCTCGAATTGGTTATGTGTTCCTGGTTCTTTTGCATTCAAACTGTCTAATGACGCGGTGAGAATCGATTACTCTAAATTTAATTGTTGTTTCTGTTAGATTACAAATAAACAAACAACAAACGTCGGGATGACAAACCCCGACAGAAGTGATTCTAATGATTAATGAATAACCATAATTTGTTGCCACAACTTATGGATTCTATTAGGACAAATTTGCATTATGATTATTGTATATGATTATGTGGTTCAGTTGAGATTACCACAGAAAATTTGTGAATAGTTAAAAAACTTCCAGTGTGGGAGATATAATTTTGAAAGACGGGATATTGAGGATGGAGGATGGAGGAAGTAGTAAATGTTGGGCTTTTACAAGGAACCAAATTATTTTTCGCACTTTTCAATCTGTATTCCTCTGCGGTGAGTAGTAGGTTGGAATAAGTTGTAATGCAGTTTGCAGATAGTTTTGAGGTAATTGGAAGGGGTCGAATTATAAATCAAACCACACACAAGGCACCAATAAGAGTAAATAAGATAGTTCATATGTTGATAAGTTTGAATCTAAAGGTCAATCTAAGAAAACGTGCGATGACGAAGTTTAGAGTAAATAGAAGAGAGATTGACATACGAATAGATAGAAACCAAATTTGTACTTAATTATATCTATTGATTGACGGCTGGGTTTTAGTCGACAATCGACATATAGAAAATGTTTTGTTGACATCGGTAAACAACGTTTGAATATGATTAAAAGGGTGAAAACAACTCAGAAAAGAAGTTATTTGTTCGGTACTGAAATTAGAGAAGGTCTGCAAGTGGTATTCATGATTCTTAGAGCTGGGCGATTCTCCTCTAAAACATAAGAGCGAGAGTGTGGCACATTGAATGAAACGATACAAATGCTAAATAGGAAAAGAGAATTAATGAATAGAATAATGGATATATTACAAAGACTGGATGTTTACAAATCCGTACTGTAAAACGAGAGTAGTTTAATACTCGAGAACATTGAGTACTTTGAAGAATCGATAATGCTGGGCCGAAAATTTAATCTTACGGATAAAATTGTACACTGTCAAGATTAATTGAAACTGTCAAGATTAATTGAAAGACTAAAACGATGATACAGAAAGAACGATCACATATATTTACACAGTGCCAGTGTGAGTGAAAATGATGTAGGTGTAATATATATCTGCCCAAGAGGAATGTCAAAAAATTGTTTAGAGTGGATGAACGTATCTTTATTATGAATGTTGAATTAGTTTGGATATTTGGGGTTTTTAAGTTGGTTATCGAAAACGGGAATAAGTCATTGCATTTTCCGATACCCTAAGTCGGATTTTCAAGAATTCAGTCTAAAATGGGAGAACTGTTTGAAAGAATATTGCAGTCTATACGCTTGCTTAGACAATATGCAACTATATCAAAAGATGAATGCGAGAGATATACTTCAAATGTTTCAGAAGAATGTATGGTTTGGACAAACGAATATAACGTTTTGAGCAGAACACAAGGAAAGAAGTATGTTGTGTATCCCGGAAAATCCAATCTTTAAGGAGATGAACGGGATTGATAAAAACAATAAAGCAAGTTAGAATGAATCATAATATCTGGAAAGATGGTTTTGCATGTATCTGAGAATATTGAGCATTATTTGCCATTCTGGTTTTCATTTATGTCCAGATACGGATATTATGGACGAGCTTACTTTTGGAGTTCGATGGATCTATAATTGTGGAAAGTATAAGTGTGATCCAGTAATTTACCGTTAGTAGAAAAAAATATTAAATTAATTAATAGCTTGTGGGTATATTCTTACATTAGATAATATATTTGCTGGTAACTACACATTTGCTGTACATTAGATTAAGTATATGAGATTCAATTCCTTCAAGAACTGATATAGGCAGTTACGAAACAATAAAGTTAAGAACGTTTTCTCTGTTATTAAATTATAAAAGGCTTATGAATTATGATGTATTTATACCGAGAATTTATACAATTCTAGAATTTTGAAAAATTGAAAAATACAATTCTAGAATTTGTATTTTTAGATTGTTTTATTGCTTATCCCATTTTGATATATCCATACATGAATAAATATGTTAGACTAATTGTATATTTGTATATATTGTATGTCAAAAACTTAGGTTGCTAGGCATGTTGGCCCAGCTACAAGGAGCTGCGAGACCACTTTGAAATGTTTTAGTGAAGTACGTTTCGATATATATGTAGTAGACCAGATATTACAGCAACAATAGTTGCGTGTTTACTAATTAGGTTGTAGATAGGAGATCCTAGTGCAATTTTAAATTTCCCCCGACTCGCCGTATTGGGTTTTGAAAACAAACATCCAAGATACAGCAGTAAGATTAAAATAATATATTCAAGTAAAACCATTAAATGAAATAAAATCTTCAGGTCAGTAATGCAAACTGAAAATTAAATTGACACTTTGATAAAATTACAAAGTAAATCATTTAACATTTTTTTTAGTTATGAGTAGATTTGAGATGATGCGTATGATTTCCCCTAGAAGGGATTCCAACCAGAATATGGTTCGATCACTGGAGTGTTAATACTTATTTTAACAACAGTTTAATATTGTCACAACTATGAACTTGCACACCACTATTATTTCGCTAATCCTTTCACTTAATATTTCGCTGGTTATCACTTCTTTCCCGATTTTAATTTGTCAAGGTTTTTATTCAAACTGATAAGATTACACCGTAGATATTTCTGTTCGCGTATTTATACACAATTGGCCTGTTTCTAGGTCATGGTAAAAGTTTCCGTTTGTTTATTATGTCGCTTGTATAAAGGGTTCATGTTACTTTTAAATTATAAACATTTAATTGTTCTGCTGACTCAGATAGGCCACCTACGTTGGTAACACTACTGTCCGCCCAGGATACAATTCTTTAGAAGAAAATAAGGCGTCTCAGATGAGCATCTCTTTAGTTTACCTTGAAATCTCTGGTAATAACTTCTTCCAGTTTTGGTTATAAGACCGGACTATCTGCGCTTTCTTAATCTATGGACTTTAAGGGCCAACTGAAACTAGAGACCGCGGCGTGATGTGAAACTCTTTTCACCATTAAGTTACAACCGGTGACTGTGCTTTCTTAAGTCTTTTATTATTCCTTCGGATGTCATATCGAGGTTTCATCTGATTGAAAGATTTATCCCTTCTCCTGACAGCTAGATTTTGCTGACTCTTACAACCCTCAACCTCTCTATCGCGACTTTGTGTTGGATGACTCAATATAATTCACCTGACGGCTATTCAATTGCAATAAAGACGCTTTTTTAGATCGCATCAGGTTCTCCAAGAATAATACGAAACTCCAGACTTACGAAAGATCCAGACAGCCTACAGCACCGCAGAGATGTTGCAGAACTCTGCGTGTTCTATAGATTAATAAATGGTAAATGTTCTGCAGAATTAAAGGTTAAACTATCACCATTTGTTACGCCAGGACAGGTAACACGAGGAACGGGAAACGCGCATAGGTTTACTGTGAAGCTGCCGGAACCTCGAACTGAAGGTGCAAAACGCGAATTTGTTTATCGAACATCCAGTAAGTGGAATTCGTTGGTCGGTTTTCAGTTTCCATTGGAGTATAAAATTCACAAGTTTAAGGCAGCTATCAACCTTTACTTGAATGATCGCTCGTTAGATGCAGGAGCTCTGTCAGTTACAAGAAGCAAGGTGTTTTGTACCAATCTGTTGGTTCCACAAATAAAAGATGGATTGATACAAAATTGATGGTTTGGTTAGGTTTGGTATTATAATTAAATTTCAATTCAAAAAACAGATTTGGTTTGATGTTTTCAGCTTGGTGGTTTAATTAGAAGAGAAAGCTTATTACATTTTTATTAAAATGTTAAGTAAGTGGTTTAACTGTTTCACAAAATACTTAACAGATGTCCAAAATTAATTCAACTGCGATACAGAACGCACTCAATATTAAAATTTGCATATCTAACATTTGTTAGGTTTTTTATGTAATGACATTTGTTATTGTTATGGTTTTGAGAAACAGGTACAGTAAAGGTAAGTGAAATTATATAAACAAATATAAATATGAATGATAACAATTGACTCATTTTTAGGTTAATTGGATGTTACAGTATTGATAAAAATAATTATTGCGGAAAGTTATAATTAAATGTGTTGAGTGATCGGTGATTATTAATTGAAGTTTGTTTTATAGGTCTGTTGTATCTGGATCATAAACACAAGGACTGTTTAAAACTCCACCCTATACCCAATTAAAACTAAACGTAAAAAAAAGAAACGAACGTTACCATAATTTAATGTAGCTCTCCCGACATCTAACACGAACTAATTCTTCATCAACAATATCCGCCACCAGATCCGCCACCCTTTGTTATTTCACGGGTTGCTGTTTGCAATTTTAATCCGCCTATTTGATGAATTTTATTGGTTACATAATTATTTCTCTTAATCATCCGCATAACTCTGTATCTAGTGTTATATAACACAAAACCTTCCGTTGTTTTTTTTAATAACTCAAGTCATCACCACATTTTGTCATGGTGGATTTGGTTGTAGAAGTTAGTTTTCACTTAGTTCTAATATTACAGGTCTCTTCTCTTTTTCTGATCCTTTGTCATCTTCCCTTCCCAATACAATGCTTATGGTATCGTTGCTCGCTTACGTTTGATTTAAGAAGCTTTGATCAGTCTATCCGAATTGTTGCTGTTAAATGCTGTTCGTACCTTTGTCACTCATCATTTGTTACACCTCTGCCATTAACTGCTCCATATCGACATTTACAGATGACACGATTAGTTCAATTGCTTGGAACAATGGTCGTTCCGACATTTGTTGCCCCTTCTACCGCATATTTGTTGTAATCTCCTTTTTAGTTCAGATTTACTGCCCGTTGTAGGAAAATCCCGTACGTTTAGCTCGTTTTTCAGCCCCACTACTTTTATAACTCAAGTAGTTTCATGTCTTTTATTCACAATCCCACAGCTGTTACAAATAGTTACGATTTCTCCTAGTAGGGATTCCAACCTAACTCGAAGGTTCGATTACAGGATTGTGAACAAGAAATACCACTTGCTTGTTTCACTAATTTTTATTATTAATCACCACAGTTAATTTTTACACTACTATAAGTTGCTTTTCAATCGACCAACCGCTAGTACCCGCTAGTGAACCGATAGTAGTTCGTTGGGTGTCTTTGCTTAATAATCCATAGTAAATTTAGCAAAGACACGTAACGAACTACTATCGGTTCACTAGCGGGTACTAGGAGTTGGTCGATTGGAAAGTAGCTACTATTAGTTGCTTTCCAATCGACCGACCGCTAGTACCCGCTAGTGAACCGATAGTAGTTCGTTGGGTGTCTTTGCTAAATTTACTATGGATTATCTAGTAAAGACACGCAACGAACAACTAGCGGTTTTCACTAGTGGGTACTAGCGATTGGTCGATTGGAAAGCAACTATTATTTCACTATAAATTTCACTTATTATTTCACTTGTTATCGCTTTTCCCGATTTTCTGTTCCAATTCAATCCGAAACTTTACGTTTGCTATTCACGTATTTATACTCAATTGACCTGCTTCTAGGTCACAATAGACGTTTCATTTTGTGAGTTATTTTGCATGTTCAGCTGCTTTTCAATTGCAAACATTTAGTTATTTGATTGAATCAGAGATATCACCCGAGTCCATAACAATTACACACAGAACAGTAGTGACATCACTGTTTGATAATATTCTGAACAAGATTAATCATTTTGTGATATAAAGTGACATCTATGAATAATTTACATGTACTCGAGAATTGAGCTAAGTGATTATAAAATATGAGATGCTGTAACAAAGATAAATTCTGCGATATATAAAATTCATAAATTATTTGTCGTTATGTGCTTTCACTGTGTAAAGCTTACGTTGACAGCTCGTTAATGCATGTTTTATCCATTTGATTATACTGATTGTAAACATGAAACAGGTGTTTATCAGATTAGGATGATCGTATCTAAATATTGAACATCTATAAATTAAATAAATATAAATAACGTGTATGGATTTTGAGTTAAATATTAATGCACCACCATGGAGGTCGTGTTCTATTTGGTCACCTTGATCAATATAGTGAATTGTTTGTCAAGTATAAATCGGTACGAAATAATTTTTGAGCATTTTGATTTTCCAATGGGCAAGAACGACAAACTGTTTAATCTCGGTACGGTACGACCTAAAAAATTCAATCGTACAACATATGTAGTCGATGGTGAAATGGAATTATTGCAAACATTCAAGGATGAGTTTTTAGTTAATTACAGTTAATTATTCAGTGACGTGTCAGTAATCTTTATTTCATTACTTTAGTATCATTTTGCGATTTATACGTACCAAGGTAATGAGTATCGGCAGTATTCAATGAGAAAGGGTGACAACATATGTACAGCATCCAAAAAGTATCGAACATTATTTCTAGATAAGTTTAAGTATACGACTTTACCAGCGAATTATGACTGCCCTATATCACCTGTAACGTGGCAATAAGTATAAGGTATGTTACTGATCAACTAAGTTGTATGATATGATTGCAGGGTAAATATAGGATCAACAATTTATCATTTGAAAATCAACTGTTCGTGGCTGAACTACCCAATTCGAATAAGTATCGATTTAACTACACGTTTTTTGATGGAGACGAGATGATCAGTTGTTGTGCAGCCTATGTTACAATGAATAAACAATCGTTATTGAAAAAATAATTATTTGAAATCACAATGTTTATCAATTGATATTATAGCGAAACACGATTTATGTAAAGTGTTTGAATTGTTCTGAAAAACATTGTTTTACTTATCTGACAGAGTGAAGATTTCGATCAGTGCCTCTAATTACTGTGTAATGTGATATATATTTGTCATTTCTTTCTAGCCGGGCATGTTAATAAAACCTAGTCGTAATCGGAACTTTTTGTTTGTGAACCAGACTCATTTCTAAGTATATGTGGTTTTCTAGACAACGTTACGATGAACCACGTTTAGTGTTTATAATTCTTTAAAGAAGAGTAAGCGCCTTGACAAACAGCCTTGACATTAAAGGACAGTGGTTCTAGGATGGATAGAGATAGTCAACAAGTGCTGAATTAAAATATGAGGCTATCAAGAGAAGCGTTTGGTTTCTGTATTAGATATCTTTTATAATGGTGACTTATTTTACAGAAACATAGTATCTTCGGATAAGTATCCAAATATAGTGAAACCACCCATAGGCCCATAGAGACTTCAAAGAGCGATACGACTGCAGGAGAAGACTATTATCAACAAGCTTCTCGTTTTTTACAGGCAGCTTTCGAGTCACGCGTTGTAAACGCGTTGTCACGTCGTTTTTGACCACATTTTTAAATATGAATTTCAACAATTTTTGACTTTTAAAATCGGAAATGCTGGTGAAGTAGATCGTTTGGTATCGATCGAAACAGATGATAGTTGTGGGAGCAACTTCAGGAAAATAAATGTGTATTGTGACTTTTCGACTTTCAATGCTCGGTTAAAATGCATTAATTGTGTTCAATAAGTGACTTGTGTTTATACACTACATCGAGCTGGTCTCAAGAAATACAGAGGACACGCTTGGATCCGAGAACATTGGAAAAGCCGTCGGTGTAAAAGTGTGTTCGGCATATCTCAATAATTTTTAACACTTGGGCTTATAGTATAATAAATCCAGTTGTCGACCCCAGTCACAATGCAATCCCTACCTTTCAATCACCTGTTTACAAGCAAACCAAAGCCGTTGAACAATTCTCGATTTAAACTCGTATGCTCGCATTAATTTGTTTGCTTAGAATATAAAGATGACTCATCATGCCTTGAGGTTGTTGATAATGCTTAGATCTGGCCATCAGACAGTTACTTCTTATAAAAAAATGAGAGAGATGACTACAACTAATGTTAAATATGAGGCTCAAACCCCATCGAGAATTACATTAGTCTTGTCTGTGATTTCCATTACGTTAGGTTTCCACCTTAAAACAAGAAGGCGATCTTAGGAAGTTTATGTTTATAAGAGAACATAATCAACTCAGTTTTAGGTTACAGAGAGTGTTGGATGCCCATTACCTCTCTTCACTAAAGCCAAAGACATATTTACCGAACACTACAATATCAATGTCATCTTGATTAACTGAAGGGTGAATAAAACTCAACCTTGCGGTATAACCCAACTCTCAAATCTGCTACCTAAAGAATCATTCAGAAAAGTAGTCGCGAAGTTGTATCTTAACATTTACTCTCTTCAGAATCAAAGCTTCTGGCCTGAAATTATGAAAGACATCCGCTATATCCGAAAACGATCAGTGGAGAACTGATTCCGTATTTTTTAACATCAGTTTCTATCTGCTTTTCCAAAGCCTTTATTAGAAAGGACGATAACGTTATTGGATTTTGATCTTTAATGTGTATTTTACCCGCTTCTTTTGAAGATCAGTTTCTATCTCATCTCCTTAAAGTAAGAATATTCAATCTAAAAGCGGAGTTTTGAGCTAATACTTGAGATATCACTCAAAGTGTTGAAATTTGTCTTACTAAGTTTTTTTGACATTCTCTAAACAATGCTTGGATAGCAATTACAAATTGGGCGAGTGAGAATAAATTGAGTGTAAACCTTTCCAAACCGAATTAGACATATACAAAAGCCTTGTTCTATTTTTTTACAAAAGCTGTTTTCCGTAGATAGATGTCGACCAATACGGTAACGAGACGATCTAAAATAGATTAGTATAAAATATAAATTCATTTGGAAAGCCAAATCGACAATAATTTCATAAAGAAGGAATTCGCGATCCTGGACTACAAGGCATCAGTTCGATAAGAGTTTTCGAACCACACACCCCACCCGAAAGTTCTGCTGAGGCACTTTTCCTTTTTACTGTTGGCTTCAAACTATAGTTGATAGAGTTGATGCAAGATTATGAAGTGTGTAGTCACTACTATTTTTATAATTTGGACTTATTGTCCAAGTGGCATTGGAACTCAAAACCTGAAACATCTTAGAGAATTCAGAACGATGTATTTTTTCACCAATACCTGAAATATTTTTTTAAAACTATTAATTAAACAAAATCTTACCTTTTCGACGTTGATGTTCCACTACATGGCGACACAATACCATCGTCGTAGTTAACGCTTGCCGACCGAGAGCTATGAAACTTTAAACGTTTCTCATAAATTTTACGTTTAAAATTTTTGCCCGCTATCGTATTCGTACTGATCGGGTTTGTTGTTGTGCTCGTCACCGCAATGAATTGATGTGATCGAAATTTTGGTTTGGCGCACGTTGTCGATAGTCCCGACACAGACGTCGGATGTGATAAATCATTGTTGAAGCTGCACGATTTTTCAATACCAAAAAATTTTAATTCCTTTCTTGTAGTCGGATATCGTGTCTCCCTGTCGAGCGTGTCAAATGATTTTACCATGGAATTTTTCAGAAGTATATCCTTTTTTTGTACATTGTTGGTGTTTATCAATTTGTCGTCATCACGTTCGTTAATCATGATTCAAACCTATACGTATATAGACATGTTCGAAATACTTAATTTATGTCTAAGATTTGATTTCATGGTCTACACTCGTTATAAGAGAGGAGTGTATATCGTTCAGCCATAAACGTCCTTCATGTAAAGCAACAACATCGTTCTTTACTTTTTAGATCGATAATTCTAAAGAAAATTTTCTAGTAAACCCGAAACACACACACATTTAATATAGCAAAAAACCACATCACAAAAGTTTGAAATTTTTTACTAACTTTTGCTTGCTTATAAAAATCCAAAAGCTTTACAGAACATAAACTCCAATTAATAGCTGAGCTTTTCTTGTTAGTATATTTATGTTTGTATATGTGTATGTGTACATTGTATGGAACACGGTTCGTTAACGTTCTGTCTAGTGCCCATAATTAAACATTGTTACTCTTTTATATCAATGCAGTGCACTCTCGTTACAGGTACATTGTACAAAAGCATATTTAATCACCGCATGAAACCTAATACCGTCTATTTGCAACATTGTCTTAAAATGCATTACACCGACTGATATTCAGTTAACATTTCTTCTTAAGGAAAAACATCTTTTGATGCTCAGTTATGCTTGTGTATGTTTTATGCATTTTGAACAAGCATAAATCAAATTTGCTTGTTAGTTTTTCCGGTGAAGGATGAAACATGGTTTTATATAGCAGAGTACAGTTGATATATGTGAACAGTTTCTTGTATAATCAGTTTATAAGGTACAAAGAATATAATTGTGATGATGCTGTATATATAAATAAACGTCACAGATAAAGAATATTTAAAAGAAAAACAACGACCGGGGAATGTACTAAGGTATTAAAAGTTTAAGGATATAAACTTATCAACGTTCAGTGAACAAGTATACCAAATTAACTCCTTTTTAGCAAAGTAGCCAATAGATAGTTCAATATTCTTATCAGTGTGAGGTAAAAGGCCCTTTAAATATCAAACATACCGACGAACTCAATATATCGTTCTAATCTATTGTAACGAACACGTCATAGCAGTCAATATTCGAGTGATTATAATAAGCGTAGTAGCAGCCAAAATAGAAAATGGTTCGACTTCAACCGAGGACAATGCAATATTTGTAGTTCTCGAAAAGAGGGAGATGTTACCTCCTCAACGCCATAGGTAATAGTTATAGTCGATTTCAGCTTGAAAAGTGATAGATATATCGTTTCGTTCAAGCATCCTGTAACGGTTTACTTAAAGCTTTTGTTTTTATAGTAAACCGTTAGCAGAATCTCATGAAGATTTGAGTGATGGTTCAGCATTTTTGCCGGATAGGTGGCAGCCTGATAGGATGGTATCTTTCCATCAATCTTCATAAGCTACTGCTAACGGCTTACTATAAAAACAAAAGCTTAAAGTAAACCGTTAAATTGGCGCCCAAGAAAGCATATAATTGCATTAGGAATTATTTAATACAAGCTAGTTATTTTCGAATGAGTACATGAGGTTTTTTTATAGTAGTTTATAGATCGCAGATCTAAGTATTTTTTTCCATCTAGGAGTGTTTTGACTTAAATATTTTAGACAGATCTGTAATTTGTAAGTATGTGAATCATTTCGTTATTTCCGTTTAACTTATGGTTAAACCACAAATAATTGCTACAGATAGCCAAACTATATGGAGAAATCATGTATACTAGACTGAAATAAGGGGAAATAATTGTAGCCTGGATGAAAAGACTATATTTCAGTTTTATTGTCTCTTTCATTCCTTTACCATTGATATTACGATAAATAAAATTCAATCAAATCTAGAAAACTAGTTCAAATACATACATGAAATCAAATAAATGTTTCAAGCCACTGCGATTAGTTTCATTCTGGAATGAGTTCATCATATTTTATACAAAATTTATATACAAACATTTATTTATCGTAATATCAATGCTAAAGAAATGAAAGAGACAATAAAATTCAATTATAGCCTTTTCATCCAGGGTACAATTATTTCCCCTTATTTCAGTCTATATACATGATTGCTTAATTGAAAGAAGAATTTACAATCTTAAAGAAAGAAAATGAAGAACTTCAGAAAGCTGTAAAAACACCAGCAGTAGTTGAGACGACACCCAAACCTATAATCGAGGATGTCAGTGATTCATTCCATACGAATGAAGAAGAACTTGAAAGAGAAACTAATTGGGTCTTACATCAAATTAGAAGACCAAGCAAGAAAAGGAAAGCTCAACGCTCTCCGGAAATGGCAGAAAATTTACCTTCAACTTCAAAAGATGTTTTTAGAAGTCAGATAATATTTAAAAAACAACTGATTTCTGAAGAACAGCCATCTAAACCAAAAGAGAAAGTACCTCCACCAATTAGCATCGTTGGAATATCTAATTATTCCACTATACAATCGATTATGAAATCGGTTACGACAGCTGAGTATAAACTTGTATCTCTAAGCAATGGGGTCTGGAAAATTAATGTGATGGATTCTAACACCTATAGAGCTTTAGCTACGAAGCTAAATACCCAGGGATATCAGTGGTTTACGTATGAGGACAAGAATAATCGTCCAATAAAAGTTATGGCTAAGGGTCTTCACCCAACCTGCGCAACAGAGGAAATTATTGAAGATCTGAAGCAAAGGGTCATCAAATACAAAATGCCGTAAACATCATAAAGAAAGAAAAAATTGAAACCGAACAAGCAGTTCAAATAAAGAAAAGAGGGCTTCCACTATTTATGCTCACTTTTAATAATAAAGAAAAAGTAGAAGATGTTTATAATATCAAGGTAATACTTAACATGAGAGTAAAAATAGAGCCAATGAAAAAAAATAGCGGTTGCATACCGCAGTGCAAAAAATGTCAAAGTTTTAACCATACACAGAAATATTGCCAAAGAGATGCTAGATGCGTTAGGTGTGCTGGTAAACATCATGCTCAGGTATGCCCGGTTGGTAAAGATGTTCCTGCAAAATGTATTAATTGCTTACAGCCACATCCGGCAAATTATAGGGGATGTGAAATAGCTAAGGAGCTACAGAGATTAAGGGATAAATCACGAAAGCAAAATTCAGTAATACCGGAGAAACTAATCAACCTTTCACCAAAATGGAACCAAATGAAACGGGAGAACGGAAACTTTACTCGCAAGTGAAAATGCCGAAATCTATTATTTCAAGGAGCACTGAGGATACAACCGTGCTTCAAAAGATACTAATAAGCATAGAAGCACTTAACATTAGACTAGCTAAACAAGAGAAATATCTTGAAGCCCTAAGTAATAGGCTAGACAAGCAAACCTCTCTAAATGAAATGGCATCCATTCTCTATTAAAATGTCTCAAACAGCTATAAATAAAACATTAAGAATAGTTATCTGGAATACAAACGGGCTAATGCAACATCTTCCAGAACTAGAAATTTTTCTAAATTCCGAGAAAATAGATATATGCCTAATATCTGAAACCCATTTTACTACAACTTCATATATCAAATTATATGGATACAGCTGTTATCATGCCATTCATCCAGCAGGAAGAGCAAGAGGAGGATCGTCAGTGGTAATTGAAGAAAACATCAAACATTATATAGATCGTAAAATTGAAGAAGAATTTATGCAAGTAGTCACAATAAAAGTATATATAAATAACAACAAAGAATATAGCGTATCGTCAATAAATAGCCCTCCAAGATTTAATCTACTAAAGGAAGACTATTGCACATTATTTAAATCACTTGGATCTTGTTTCATAATAGGTGGTGATTTTAACGCAAAGAACACATTCTGGGGATCAAGAGTAACCTCTTAAAAAGGAAGAGAGTTGCTTGCAGCAGGACAACAATGGAACTGCGATTTTCACTCCGGAGATCAACCAACATATTGGCCTACGGATAGAAACAAATTACCCGATCTTATAGACTTCTTTGTCACCAAAGGTATAGACGATAATTACATATACCTAGAAAGCAGTGACGGGATTATGTCAGATCACACACCTGTTATTATGACGATCAGTGCAACGATTGTTAAGAAAACAAGTCCACCATGGCTAACAAACAACAAAACCTGCTGGGAAAAATTTCAGAAACTAATTGAGGATAATATTAATCTCCAAGTGCCAATTACAAATCCGATACAGCTAGAAAAAGAAATAGAACAATTTAACAGCGTCATACAACAAGTGGCGTGGAGTAGTACACCATCAAATACAACAAAAACACGCAAGAATGTTATTTATCCCTTGAAAGTTAGGGAATTGGTAGCAGCAAAACGAAAAGCAAGAAAAGCTTGGCAATGGAATCGAGTGCCTGAATATAAAACTACTCTTAACTTTTTGTCCAACAAACTAAAGCTGCTAATCAAAGAAATAAAATCCATTAATAAATACTTAAGTAGCCTGTCTGGCAAAAAAGATACCGAGTACTCTCTTTGGAAAGCAACAAAAATGTTAAAACGACCTAAACTTCAAATGCCTCCAGTTAGAAACGATGATGGAATTTTGGCTGTAAGCGCAAAGCAGAAAGTAAAATTGTTTGCAACTCATCTTGAAAACACGTTCCAGGCTCTACCTAGACAAACAGTAGGTGAAAACATACCACCAGTACATAAAGTGGACAACTATAATATAGCTGCTGTCACAGTGCAAGAATTAAAAGATGAAATCAAAACTAACCTAAATGCTAAAAAATCTCCAGGATATGACTTAATTACAGGACAAATAATAAAAGCCCTACCTGAAAAAGGAATACGCAAGCTACTTCAAATAATTAATGCAGTATTCAGATTTAAACACGTTCCAAGTCAATGGAAAGTCGCTGAAGTAATCATGTTACCCAAACCAAACAAACCATTAAATGACAAAAATTCGTATAGACCGATTTCCTTACTTCCAATAATTTCAAAAATATTTGAGAAATTACTGCTTAAGCGACTCAAACCAATAATTGAAGAAAGAAATCTTATTCCACCTCATCAATTTGACTTTAGAGAAAATCATTCAACAATCGAGCAAGTGCATCGGATTACAAACATAATTGAAGATGTACTTGAAAAAAAGAAAGTTTGTTCTAGCATTTTTTTGGATGTAGCACAAGCTTTCGATAAAGTTTGGCATAAAAGCTTGGAATACAAATCAAAACGAGATTTACCAAAGCAATTCTATGAAATACTTAAATCTTACATAGCTAACCGGCACTTTCGTGTTAAACTAGATGGTGAATACTCGGAAATGAAGAAAATATCAGCAGGAGTACCACAAGGTAGCGTTCTGGGACCAACTTTATATGTACTATATACCTCTGATTTGCCAACGATAGAAGAGACAACTATAGCAACGTTTGCAGATGACACAGCCATATTAGCATTTGCTGATAACATAGGAGAATCCACAAGCAAATTGCAAAGAGCGACTAATATGGTTAACACTTGGACGAAAAGGTGGCGAATAAAACTGAATGAAGCAAAATCTGTTCATGTAAATTTCACCAATAAAAAGGTTGATTGGATACCAGTAGAACTAAACTCCCAGCAAATTCCATATGCAAACACAGCAAAATACTTAGGCATGACTCTTGATGCGAAACTAAAATGGAAAGAGCATGTGAAAAAGAAAAAAGAAGAATTAAACATTAGATACAGAAAGATGAATTGGCTCTTAGGAAGAAGTTCTTAACGGGCAAATTCTTAAGCCTGTATGGACTTACGGTATTCAGCTCTGGGGCTGTACAAAGCAAACAAACGTCAATATCATCCAGTCATTCCAAAGCAAAGTCCTACGTGGAATAGTAAATGCACCGTGGTACGTGAGAAATGACAACATCCATAGAGATTTGAAGATGGATTTCGTTAGCGTAGAAATAAATAAATACGCAAGACAACACATGCAACGGATTAGTCAACATAAAAATGCTGAAATTCACCGAATGTTGGATGACACAAATCCAGAAAGAAGGCTGCAAAGGAAGAAACCACTTGATCTACTAGATCCAACTTGGATTGGCTAAAAAATATAATAAAATTATGTAAAAGGTACTAGCCTAAGTGCTAGAACCCTTGAATCGTGAATTTAAATAATAATGCAACATAAATTACTAGATGATTTGTAAATCAGTTGTAATAAATAAAACAAAAAAAAAAATTATTTCCCCTTATTTCAGTCTAGTATACATGATTTCTCCATATAGTTTGGCTATCTGTAGTAGTTATTTGTGGTTAAACGTTTGGTTGTTGGATGCAACCATGATTTTAACGACCTTCTATGATTCACTTATAAAGTAATGTTTCAATAGTTTAATATAAAAGTTTCGACCCACTAATTTTTCAACACGTGGTTTGACTGTTAGTGCTAAGGTGCGATAACTGGAGTATATTTTTTCGATGTTGGTTAATAGTGTGTTTTCCGTTAGAAAGCGTTTGATAGTTACTATAACTGTCTTGATTACACATTTAGTGTTAACCTAACAGCTTTATATCAAATCCATATCTCTACTATTCATATCGTCGACCATTGGACTTTCATGCATTTCAATTTTTTTTTCTCTCAGCTAACTTATATTAGGTGGTGGTTGAATTTAGAACGTCACAGATATGCATTATCAATTTAACATTTAATTTACCCAAGCTTTAAGTTTAGTGTGTAACTAAAAAATAGTGAATTTAGTTTTCTTATTATAAGTTTAGTTAGTCTAGAATAATATATACTATAAATTGGAAAGATGGATGTCTCACATTTAGATTGTGATGAATTGGATATTGAATGCCAAATAAGAAACATAAGTGGGTCAATTACAAATCGAATGAAACTGTTAAAAGAAGCTCTGAAAAGTGAACAAGAGGAACTAACAGAAGAACCTAGCACACCGCATTTCATGGGAACACGTTACCCTTAACGTGAAATACAAGAATGTTCAAAAAATAAGGAAATATATTTGATCGACTAGAGTTACTAACGTCAGAAAGCGAAATGATAGAAGCAATCAACATAAATGAACTATCTACAGGAGTGATCCATATTAGAAGCCGGTTAGTAAGAATTCTAACTCTCTTGTTGAACTGACTTGTCTTTTTCATTCCTGCATGAAGCAGACAAGATATAGGAAATACTTCGGAGAATAATGGTTCAGTTAGAAGTGAGCCGAGTTTGAAAACTCGCAATGACGAGGAGAATCAATAGCACAGACTGGTAATCCAATGATGCAAGTGCCCACAAACGCTTGGACGCTTTGGTTGAAGCAGTATTGAAAAGACTTAACATAACATCGGAGGTATTAGAGGTCGACAAGAATGCCAGGAAGATAAAGAGAACGATTGGTGATGCAAACTTACTACTACAATCTTCACCAAAATTATCTACTGATAGGGTAAATCTTATTCCGCATTTCAATCCTACCGTACCAACAAATTACCAAGTCGTGTGTGAACCAAAATTAAATCAAAAAGTAAATCGTTAGATGCAGTAACAGTGGCTACTCAAGCGCAGGTGAATCTCAAGAAAGATCGATTGGAAATGCATCGATGGAAGATTTGTTTCAGCTGGGAAAGTAGCGGCATTCCAATTGAGCGGTTTATATATAGAATAGAACGATTAGCGGAAGCAAACGATATCAATACCATAGTATTAACTAACAATCTACGCATGTACTGCTTAAAGAAAAAGCAATGGAGTGGTATTGGCTTTTTATGGAAAGAAATCAAAGTGCCCCATGCGATCAGTTGCGGACTGCTATGATACATCGTTTTCAAGACCGGCGAACGGATGCCGACATTAAACAAGTGCTCGAAAGATGAAAGGAACGATTTAAGGAGACTTTCATGGAGTTCTATAACGATTTTTTAGCATTATCGCTACCATTAACTGTCCCGATGACAGAAACCGACAATTCAAACTTGTTAATGCGCAACATGAGACCTGTTTTACAATAAACCTTTGCCGGATAACATTTCACTGATATTTCGACACTAGTAAACCGATCAATAGCAGTAGAAGATACTTGGACTCGCATTGGATGAGTTCCCGAAATGTCGTTACAAGGAAGACTGTTAGTTAATAAAATAAGTAATGGATACGAATCCTATGATGTAAGAGAACAATATGTGGAGCCAGTAGAGATTTCAAGGCAAACCAATTGGGTGGGCCAACATTCATCCAACAATCAGATATCAGGTGAAACGACTAAGAAGACTTGTTGGAACTGTGGGAATTCAAAACATTTATTCAAAGATTGCGGCATACTAATTACCAATAGATTTTATTTGGTTGCGGTGCTAAAAATGTCATCAAAGCTAATTGTGATAAATGTAGGAATTATAGTAACACGGGAAACTATCCAAGGGGTATCAAATTTAAACGGTAACAGAAGTCTTAAATACTTTAGAACTCGGCGAGAAATTAAAAAAATCATTGCGGAATCGGTTATCTCATCACATTTAGACAATAGGCTTTATGCTGAGGTATTAATCAATGGTATTCCATATCGAGGTTTATTAGACTCAGGAGCTAGTATATCAGTACTCGGTTACGGAGCGGAAGAGTTCCTCGAGAAAAACAATTTTAAAATTCATCACTTAACGTCCTTATTAGCAACGGCAAGCGGTGAAAATCAACGAATCATTGAACATATGTTAGCTGAAATTTCATATGCGGGAAAGTCAAAGACTATGAGGTTGCATATAGCACCAAATTTAACGCAGCCATTGTACCTAGGTATTGATTTTTGGGAGAGTTTTGGACTCATACCAATGATATAGTTGACGCTATAGAGGATAATTGTCTTAAGCCAAATAAAGCCTCTAAAGATAATAGGCACGACTTGAACCAAGACCAAAAAACCATCCTATTTAAGGTGATCGAAGAATTCCCATCATTCTAAAAGCATGGATTAGGCAAAACCAATTCAAATTAGATCGGATGCTATTCTTAGGCGTAATCGAAGAGAGTTGCAGCTCTTGGTAATCTCGGGTTCGTCTATGTCTCGATGCTAGGAAAATCAACGCAGTTAATATGAACGATGCGTATCCTTTGCCATTGATCGAAGATTAGAACTGGGATGATTAGACAAAACAAGATTTATTAGCAGTGTCGATCTTAAAGACGCGTATTGGCAAATACCATTAGAACCAGCATCAAGGGATAAGACGGCTTTCACAGTACCGGGACGTCCACTCTATCAATTCACCGTCATGCCGTTTGAATTGTGTAATGCAGCCCAAACGATGTGTCGGTTGATGCATAAGGTTATTCCTCACCATTTGCATGACAGGGTATTTGTGTACTTAGACGATTTTTTAGTGGTGTCCGCTACATTCGAGGAACACATATCACTTTTGTCTGAAGTAGCTAGATTGAGTATCTTGGATAGTATCTTGAAATTAAGTATCTTGGATATGTGATTGGTGAGGGATGCCTCAGAATGGACTCCGATAAAGTTCGAGCCATAGACGACGACCCCGTTCCAAGTAATATTAAAGCCATTAGAAGATTCCTTGGCATGACTGGCTGGTACCGCAGTGGAATAATCGAGAGGAACACCCAATAGCGTTTATGTCACACAAATTAATTAAAGCTCAAAAAATTATTGCGTCACAGAACTAGAATGTTTAGTAGCGGTGATGAGTGTCAAACGTTTTAGGCCATATGTAGAGGGTTACACATTCACGCTGATAACCGATCATTCAAGTTTACGGTGGTTGATGGATCAGAGAGATTTATCCGGCAGACTGGCTAGTAGGGCCATACAATTGCAATCCTTTGATTTAAAAATAGAGTACCGCAAAGGGACATTAAACGTTGTAACTGATAGCTTATTGAGGGCTTATGTCATTCACTAGATAAAACAAACGATGAAATATTGCATATTAATCTTGAGTCAAAATTAAGGCATTGAAGACGAATGAATGAATCACTTCCAATTTTAAAGTAGTTGGTGATAAAATATACATTAATCAGGGCAAACAACTAGATTCAAACATACCCAAATGGAAGCTTGTCATTCCGGAAGCTTGTCATCAGGCTAATGCCTCCAAAAGGGTCAATCGATCTATCTTGGCAGCCGTGAGAGGATATATTAAAGACGGGATATTCATCTGGATGAAATAGCAGGTGCTCTTAGGAATGTGGTACATTCAAGCACTCAGTATTCACCACACTTCCTTGTCTTCGGTCAACATAAAGTCCAACATGGATCAACTTACGAGTTATTACGAAGATAAGATATGTTAGACGAAAACCAGGTTGTGATTGAAGGCAATTACGATCGGCTATCAGCCATACAAAAGCTTGTTTTGAGTAATATGACGAGAGCGTATGAACAAAATGCCAACGTCTATAATTTACGTTCTAGGCATAAAACTTTTATCCCAGGCCAAGAGGTTTTGGTCCGTAGTTCCGTGCAAAGTAATGCTGCCAATAAATATTCCGGAAAGTTAGCCTTGAAATTCATCGTGTCATTAAGTGCTATTCAATATTGAATTGTAAAGCTTGAAGAGAGTTTGGTTTATTGCTAAAGACCAAGACATCAAATTACTCCACAAGAAATAGTCTAACGGTGATAAATCACAACTTTTTGGATGGAGGCCAAAAACTTTTCTCGCAATAGTTCAATTGTTGTACTTGCTGTGTGGCACGTAGCCCCGTCTTGTTGAAACTGGAAGAAATTGATCTTGAAAACATTAATGTCTTCAAGATCAACTTCTTCCAATTTTGGCCATAAAAAGTTGGCTATCACCGATCTAAACCGATCTCCATTGACAGTAACGCGGTGTTACCAGCTTCATTTCGAAAAAAATACGGACTGATGACTCCACCAGATCAAAAACCACACCGAACTGTCAATTTTGGTGAATGTAATGGTTTTTCATGTCGCCGAGTGTAGCTTAATGGTTAAGAGAAGTTCTCATCACGCCGCGGTCTCGAGTTCGATTTCCACCGTTGATCAAAAAATTAACATGCAACCGGGTGATATAAAAACGCGTTTGTGTGTAAGAACATTCGTTGAGCTGACCACCTATAATGTGCACCAATCGTTAAATGGTTCGTAAGGTCTCAGTTAAGATTCGGTAAGGGCCGTTTACGGCCTCAAAGCCATAGATTATAATGGTTTTTCATGAATAATTTGTGGATTTTCTTCGCACCAGAATCGACAGTTTGTTTATTTACCACACCACTCAGATGGAAAAAGTGCACGAACATTTTTTTTTCTTTTAAATAAAGCTTTAATTGGGTGCAGGGTGGACTTTTAGACTGTCCTAATCTTTGTAACTGTCAGAGCTCTTGGACCCTGGTATTTTCTCCTTTAATTCCACAGAATATTTACCATTTATTAATCTATAGAACACGCCAAATTCTTCAACATCTCTGCGGTGCTGTAGGCTGTCTAGATCTTTCGTAAGTCTGGAGTTTCGTATTATTCGGATGGCATGCCGCTGAACTCTATCCAGCAATTGGAGAGCAATGCCAAATGCTCCACCCCAACCCTAACAGCAATATTCTTTACAAGGTCTTATAAAGGTTTTATATATCTGGAGAACCAGGTGCGATATAGAAACCCGTCTGAGGAACCCGAGTTTAAGTAAAGATGATTTGACCAATGCGATAAAGAGACAATTATGCATAAATACACTCCATCATCCAACAAAAAACTGATAGAACTTGAAATTAAATTTGCATACGAAATCTTTAAATGAAGTTGAATTGGAACATTTCACACCACATTATCATTGCATGTGCATCCTGATGCACAGACAGAATAAGAAACGATACACAGATGAAGTAAAGCAAAATTACAGAATTCGAACTACAATGATTGTCTATAGGAACGAGGAAATTGATACGAACAAAAAGAAATTTAATTATGACAATACAGCAAGTGAATTAGAGCGGAACTTCTATTTTTGGTTTGAAAAGATTTTTCTAATTTTTTTATTTCACTTTTAATTAACAGAAAATAGTTTTAAATGAAAATATTAATGAAACCCTATATTGTTCATTATACATATGTATGTACATTTGAGTATTCGTATGAACGAAATGAAAAACTCGTCCAGATGTATTCGTTCCGATGAATGAACTGTAATTACTATAAAGTACTCTGTACATTGTCCGTTAATATATGTAGGTTAGCGTAATAAAACGACTATATGATATGTTCTATTGTATGAGAGTGGCTGTCCAATTATAGATAATCCTTGTTTGTATTGCATCCGTACCATTTCGACCACAAAGTTATAAATTAAAAAATGATTCGGAAAGAGAAGCAGGGAGGCTATTATGAAATAATCCGATATCGAATTGTTTCCGATATCGAAAAATCCAAACGGCATCGAATTTTTCCATTATGGAATAGTCGGGTAATACCACCATGCCAATAACTTCGTGATTCATACTGTGATTTGACAACATTTGGACAATAACGTCAATTTAATTGCAATTTTATTAAGAAAAAACATGAATACGGAGACATTAATCGTTGTTTAGGCCAAAACAGAGACACAACAAAACTAAATTTTGCGCTTTAGTCATTAACAACAACTTGACCGGACACAACATCATCCAGTCTCGCTATTGCTATGCATAACATCGTTTCGTCGTCGTTTAAACGTTGAACTTCTTTTTTCGACCAAATAACATCCAGTCGAAATCGTCAGAATATATGCACTTCTGTAAATTCAGTCGAATGTTTGTGAAGAGCTGTTTCAAAACATCGTCAAAATCAAGTGCGATGATGTTCAACCGATCACTAGGGTTTTCTACGACACGCTCAAAAGAAATATAGAAGCGCAATATAAAAAATATTGCGATAACGATAAACAGATTGTCGAACTTGGAACGTTCTCCAAAACACATACCTATTTGGACGAGCAAAAATATAAAATGGGCAAACACAAAAGCGATGAACGACATCCGCGACCTTGAAGGGGATATTTCCAAGCTTAAAAAGAACATCCACAAGCCTACAGTATCTGCAAGCCTCCCACTAAAGCTCCTTGGGACCGAATCAACATTTACCAGAAATAAAGAAACAACACCTCCAAGGTCCGATACAGCAAAAAAATTCACTGAACCATTGCAGCAGACAAAACATCACGGTTCAAGTGACTATTATTATGATTAAAAACAAAGCGGGAATTTGCATAACACGAAGTCAGTATGTGACGAGAAACCGGCATGTACCATCTGCAAAAATAGCCACCATCAGCTGTTACACGAACCAAATCAAAACCGGAAAAGGTTTAGGCTATCAGCTTCCAGGCTCAATCAAGTTTCTGCTAAGAGCGGACGTGTACTGCGATTTCATTGGCAGTCAAATCATCAAAGGTAAGCCAAGCGCAATAAAAAATACCCTCGGTTGGGTAATTTCCGGTTCAACTCCAATCAACGGACATTCCAAACATCGAGTACTTCAACGTTTCTTACAATTTAGTAGGAAATTGGATCGGGACCCTAACCTAAGGAAGCTGTATGTAAATTTTATGAACACCCACATTAATTTGCAACATATGAAATCGGTTAAACCCATCATGCGGTACTAAATGATGCATATTGGGCCTCCACTACAAAATGACTTGTGGTCCATATTACTGAGATGGAGACTACATCGGATAGTGTTCACGGGCGATATTGAGAAGATGTTTCGCCAAATACGAAAGCAGAAACAACATCAGAGTTACCAAACCATCATCTGGAGAGAAAATAAACACCAACAATTACAAGAATACCAACTTACTACCGTTACGTATGGAACATCCGCCGCACCTTACCGCGCCATAAGAAGATATTATATTTCACAATAGCATTTCGATGGCATAACGACGACTAGGTTCATTCAAGTTTAAACTTAAAAAAATCCAGAACTAGGTTTAAAGGACAAACTCATCATCCAGATCTATCAGGAAAAACGATAAATTCGATAATAAGAGGTACTTGAAACGATCATGAGGAGTAGATCTTTGTATCTTAATATTTATAATAATCTATGGCTTAAAGGCCGTACCCGGCCCTAATCTCTTCTCAACGGAGACCTTACGTACCATTTATACGTATTGTTGAACATTGTTGATAGTCAGCCTAACGAAGGCTTTTACATACAAACGCTTTTTATGCCATCATGGGCATGTTAAGTTTTGGTCAATGGTGAGAAACGCACTCGAGTACGTGCGGAGTGATGAGAAACTCTCTTAAGCAGTAAGCCAAAAACCGGCGAAATTGTTTAAATTCGGAAAAGGAAACCGATTCCCAACGTTTCTGAGGATATTTGGATACAATACGAGAACCCGACATCTACGTCATAAAGGTCATGACTTTTGGAACAATCCATCAATCGCTTCCGTTCAAAATGCTGAACAATCGAAATATTCAAGAGTAGTCGGAGCAATTCAACAATGAAATTACGATAACTGTCTGAGCCATTGGGTAGTTCAGACGATTCTAGATTTAATAAATATTCATCAACACGCATGATCAGCAAGTCTCCTGATTTACTTTGAGCAATTGGTATATAAGTTCATTCTAATGAAATCCGGCATAAAGATACTATCGGAGACCAAGGCCTAGAAATGTGGGAAGATCATAAAAACCATAATTTTTGATCTGTGTTAAAATAAATCGAATTGATTCATCATTCATTACTCAATGGAAGTAAAAGTCCCGCTACCACTTGAATTACGCGCCATCTTGGTTATGTGACGTTTAGCTCAGTTTCGCTTTAACCTTTGTGTTGTATAGATGCCCCAATTTTATAATGTATAAATATACGCCACAAGAACGAGCAGAAATAGCGAAAATGTTTCTTAAAAATAATCGTTCGATTATTGCCACTCAGCGGAAAGGCCACAATTTATCGTTTACATGAGAATTTTCGACAGTACTGTACTACAGCAGACAGACCTCGTTCTGGAAGACAACGGACGTCTCGTACCGCTGAAATGTGGCTCTGTGCGCGATAGTGTTGCAGACTCTCGAGAAACATCAATTCGGAGACGTGGTTCCCAGTTACACATTTCTGCACACAGTTTAAGGCGAATTTTGAAAATTGATTTAAAAATGTTCCCGTACAAAATTCAATTAGTCCAAAAAATGCTACTGTGAAAAATGATTAATACTTTTCAGTGCAATCCTAAGGCTGTCTGGAAAAGAAGATTTCTCGTCTAAATTGATAAGAAGCGATGAAGCTCATTTTCATCTCAGTGGCAACGTCAATAAAGAAAACATTCGGCTTTGTAGAACACAGAATCCTCAATAATTGCATCAACATCATTGCATCCAGTTAAAACAACTATCTAGTGTGGTTGCTGATAAATCATTGGTCCCTATTTTTTTTGAAAATGACCAGGATGTTGAAGTTACTGTTAGTGTCGAACAGTACCAAGACATGATTCGAAATTTTCTTGTACCTGAAATGGAAGAGCAACATGTGGTTTCTGCAAGATGGGACCACAGCACACACAGCCCGTTCAACACTTCCATTATTGAATGGTGGTTTAGCATGGCCAGCCAGATTTCCAAACGATTCAACATCTTAAACACCATATTCGTCACTAAATTGAAGAAATTCAGCTTGAGATGTTGCAGGATGTCATGAAAAATTCCTTAAAAAGAGCCGAAAGTTGCATAGTGAATGGCGATCACCATTTAGCCGATATTATTTTCCAATCATAACGAAAATGAAATTTGGTTAGGACCAAATAAACTTTTTATGAAAACCAAACCAAAACTGGTGAGCTGTTTAAAAAAATTGTTGATGAAGCCACTAAATAACCCATACTCACCGAATAATAAATCTTGAGTCTGATAGATTCAAGGTTAAACTTTTCTTAGCATTCTAAATTCGAATTTGAACCCTTCTAAATTCGATAACGCAAAACAAAGTTTGTCTTCATCCGATCTAGTTTGTCTTTTTACTTTCATAATCAGAGTTTTTAACATACTTTTAACACGGTTAACCATATATACGAATCTCACATACACCATTTTGCAAGGTCATAAAAAGACATCGCTGTTTTTTAAATGTCAACTCGGTTTCCATTAAATGTCTGAAACAGTCTAAACGAGTGGTTTTTTCGTTAGTCAAAAACCTTTTTGCATTCAGGAAACCCGAGTTGAGTCTACTCAGTACTCACTGGCTTCCTCACGGGCCACATAGCATTAAGATAATATTTACAAAATACCGCGTCATTTTACAGAGTGTGTCCGAATTAAATTTTCTTATTTGGAAGTGAAATCTGGGGAACATTTTATGTGTACAGCTATTGTTTGCTTTGCATGGCACAGTTTTGAGAGCACAACAATAAAACATAACGGACTGATGTTAAAATCGACGAGGAATATTGTCGATTTCAAGAAAATCCTGAATATAGATGGGACGGGTAGTGTATATAGGAAAAACTTAACACAAAAGAAAGGTTAGGTCACATAATAAATGAGATGTTGGTCTGGAATTGGGTCCAGGTGCGGTACACATGTTGCATTTAACTATGAAATTTGATCTAGTTCATATAACCGCGAGCACGTCTGCAGCAATTGATTCTTTGAAGTCAATTTTCCATTTTTTTCTAGATAAACCGGCCGAAACGTTGACAATCATGCGTTCGATTTTGTCTCTCTATGAGGCTTTTGAACATACGGTTGGCTTAAACCAACGAGATAAACATTTAATCCCATAAATAAATTCAATGGCATGAACTAGGTATACATATATTTATCCGGTAAATTTCTTGAGATAACACGGTTATTGAACTTCTCCTTCAATAGATCATTGGTTTGACCAGCTGGCATGAGTAACCATTGTTCCATCTAAAATGGAATATGACGATCATTTCATCTGGGCGAGCATAAAATCGATGCCACGCGGTCACGTTTTTGGAACGCATATTTTGAGTTAATTGATTAAGCCACTAAGCGATAAATGGATGAAGATGATTTTTTAATCAAATTAAGTTTTTTTTCATACTTTTGCAGAGACCTAATCGGAGAAGTTTCACCACTTTACATGATCAAGAGAATAATTTGATCTTATAAGAGTGTTAGCAAAATTCGTCATAATATCGTCAAAGAGATTACCAATTTCTGCGAATGGCGTAGCCCCTAATTTTTCAACATACTTATATTGAACTAAAGCACGTAATATTTTCGGTGCTTCGATAAGTGCCTCGTATATTGTGACTCTACTTGATCCACTGGGATGGTTATTAAGACCGAAAAATGTAGTTAAAGGCGCTTTAAAAGTTTTGATGACCGACTCAAAATGGTCTAGTAATTTTTAATAATTTCTTGACTAACATTTTGACGTTGACAGGTCTTGAAAAGCGGGTGCGATTCTATTAAAGTGATAGTTGTTATATACCTATTGTAAATCCCGATATGCTAAGGTACATGAATACGAAATTGCAATTGGAAATGAGACTATTACACTAAACGATCGCTAATGACCAGTCCCTATAAAGACACCCACGTAGATGAGCTTGATATGTTTATAAGATTATAGCAGTCCAACATCGAAAACGTAAGTATTGACTAACATGTGATTATGGCAAAGTTACGATCCAAATCTATCAGGAATATAAACAACCATCATAATAGGTTCAATAATTAGAATGGAGTTGCCGGTATAAAGCTGAGAACTCTATTTGATGAACTATGATTGGGTTTATGAATAAGGAATTTGATCTTATCCTATAGGATATGACTAAACGAATTTGCTCCTAAAGTCATCATAGGGCCATTTTTTTCTAGAATGGTTAAGGAGACACACTCATTGAAGAGGAACACAAGTCCGTATCAACGTTTTGCATTTTATTTTTGGCACTTTATCTTTGAAAATTCCATTAACATCTGGAATCGAGCAGCTGCCTCCTCTGAACCATAAAGGCAAAGGAGCTATCTAAAAGATATCTACTCTGTTACATTCGGTATTGTAAGGTTTCGTCAATGTCAAATATTTTGCTTCTCATCCAGCGATAAAAAGGCTTTGAAACGACGAATAAAAGGTGACTTTTGGTGAAAGAAGCTCAAACATCTGAAAATACACCGAAATATTGCTTCAACGGAATGGGATACAACATATAACTGGTCAATGCTGTCATCTGAATGAAACAGCAGTTGAAAATATTTCCATCATTTTTTTATTTGGATACAACCAATTTTCTTGTTGAGTCTACTGATTGGTGCTTCAAACTTAATAAGTATTTTATCAACACCTTTTTCTTGTATTATTGTGCATTAAGAAACCCAAATCCTACCTGTCGAGTACTATACTATATAGGCTTCTACGAAATATGATTCAAAAGAAAATTAAATCCCAAATATCCAGCAAGACAAAAAAAGATACATTTAAGATGGTAAGATTTATTATTCATATTGATTAGCCTCCAGCTGGAGTCTAATTCTGTTTTGGCCACTATAACTGTGCACCATAACCACTCGACCATTGTTTTTCACGATAGCATGGGGCATCTTTCAATTGCTTATTTGTTTCGCGGTACTTATATTATGAATCACTGTTGCATATATATTTACAATAAGCATTACTCTACTGTATATAGATATAATATAATATTTTGTGGGATTGGAATGATTAGGGTACAGCTGATGAGAGGAAAACAAACAAAAACAAAGAATTGGATTTTTCATGATAAGAAAAATTTAATTAAAGAAAATTCATCAATTTGAATTTATTATAATATAAAAGGCAGCCAAACTCTTCTATATAATATTATGTATATGTATATCGTATACAATTCTATGAATTTTGTATATTAAGCATTTTATGGTTGACCATCTAGTAAAATGTTTAGAATCGTTACATAACTTAAATTATAATTTGTTTGGTTCGTTTACTACAAATATTGAAAACGTTTGTGGTTTTTGAATATTTATTTTATACAGGGTGTCGCTTAACCTAATGGCCTCTAAATGGTACCATCAGATTCTGAATTCAAAAATAAATCGAAAATAATTAGGTAAATTCTTTTAGAATATTCAATGTTTTGCGGTAGAACTAGAAACACAATATAATAGCCAACGTTACACCCGTGCAACTAGAAAATGAATTTTGATGTTTGAACAGCATGCCTTTTACGGGTTTAACCTGTTAGCGACACTGTAATAAAAAATTTCATTTCAATTATCATATATTTGGAAGCAGCCCGGTTTTATGAGGTTTCTCTTCGGGTGTGGGTCGTTCCCACAATTATAAAGCAATCTACTTTTTTCCAAAATTTGTGTCGATTTGACATTTTCAAGAGTGTATAGAACATTTAAAGAAAACAATTGATGCAAAAATTGAAGTATTATGTAGGTTAGGTTACGTGGTTGATAGATTCATAAGATAAGTTTTATAAACCACCAATTTATTCAAACAAGAAGCCTAGAACTGATGAGCCATAATTTATTCGAAAGAAGGTTAACAATTACTGAGCGTCTTTAACGAGTATTTCTGGTATCATGGAAATCCCAAATTTTAAATTGTTTTAAAAACCAGAGGTAATAATCCACCACTAATGATTTACTTATGAAGAGTTACTTTGAAAACAAATACAAAAGACAGTTTCCGAAACAGTAAATCAATGCAAATAGGTTTAATGTGTGTACGAGGTAGCTTATTAGGATGGATTGAAGAGTTGAATGGAACTTACAAAAGGGTCAAAATGGAGAATATCTCGAACAGATATTGTAGTTATAAAACAAAGTTCTTAGGATGTTTTAGATTTATCTTTGGATTTGGAACGGTACTGTATTGCAAAACTAGGCCCATAGACATTCGGTGTATATGTCTTGATATTTAAGCAGATAACTGCGAGTACTGCTATAGGAGTCGAACTATACTGACTATTCCATCCAACACAATCTTAAGAAGTTAATTTAAAAAACCTTTCTCTGGTTGGAGTATTACATAAAGAGTTGTCCAATAAGAGGTTTCATTTTGATATTTAAAAAAAACGAGTATTTTTTAAATAGGAAGGTATGCCGTTAATGGCTGTCACAGTTACATTTGCAGAACCATGTCATTTGCATGAAATTTTCTGTGTCATTTATAACAATACGAATTCCATTTTTAAGGTCTTGAATCGATTGTGGAGCATTGGCATAGACGTTATCTTTCAAGTGGGTTCAAAGTAAAAATTGTACGAGTAATAATACAGTCAAGAAACTTATCTTACAAAATGGCGATTGTTTCGTTGCTTGTGAGGTACGTAGAGCCGTCTTGCTGAAAACAACGTCGTCCACATCAATATCTTCCGATTTCGGCCATCAAAAATTGTTAACCTTAACTATAGATAGTGCAATCCATTCACCGTAATAGTTGCACTAGCCTCATTTTCGAAAAGGTAAGACAGTGTGATTACTGCCAGCCCGGTTTTTGGGCGGTAAATAGTAACACGTTGAGGATGGAGAGGCTTTTCGATAATCCTCATCACTGAATATGATTTTTCGATGAAAACCCGAATCATGATGCCTTTGAAGGACCCAATCAGCAAAGATACGACGTTTATGATGATCGACTGGCTTGAGTTCTGGTATTAATTGAACTTTGAAAGGCTTAAAAATTAAGTCTTTATGCAAAACACGGTGTCGACGAGGAATCAAAAAACCTGGGTTTTCTTCAATACTACTGACTACAGCAGCAGTATTCTTAGTTTTTGTTGAACAACGCACACAGTTTAAATTCTTCACATCACTAACTGGTCCGAATAGTAAAAAATTTGTCACCAGTGTCACTATTGGTATTTTACATTACGAGTGCTTTAGTTTTAACAAATGGAATTTGTCTAAATGAACGAAGTGATTAAAGGAAATTTTGTCTGAAAATTAAACATCGAATAGATGAAAGATATGATGGTTTGCCTTCAATTCTTATTAGAGTCTTGTACTATTGTAATTTATTTGAACTATCGGTAAAATGAACTAATAGAAAACTATGTCTTATGATCAGTGTCGAATTGAGGACTTGAGCCTGGGTTGATTCAAGTGGTTCAATACACAAAAAGGCCGACTAAACTTTTACAAGTAAGTTACCCTATGGGTGTGCAGAACCAATGAACTTAACCATGATTCAGGCACATTGAAATGGACTACTGTAATGAGCAGATTATATGAATTGGGATGAACGTATCGTAAACATTATGGTTTTACAGCTGGATATGGAAATATGAAATTCCAACAGTAGTCATTTTCTAAGTTTGAGAGCTCAACTTTTTGAGGAAAAGTTAAAATTCAAGTCAAGTGTACTGAGTCATCCAAAATCTTAAATGAAATCGAACCATCATTTAAATCGAGTTTGCAACTCATCACTCACTGTTTTCAAATCATTGCAGCATTCCTATGTATTTTGTAAAGTCAATAGACACACGATAGTAAGATGTCAAAAGTTTTTAAATTTACCTATTGATCAACCGTACAATTTCGTTACAATTGGCTTCGGCCTGATCACATGGTTTTAGTATTTCAATTACATTACGTTGTCGATATTGCAATTCAACGCCCGCATATTGTAAGAAAACTTCTTGAATCTGGATCCCAACTTAATTTCATGGCCAAATCATTTTCGTTTTCACTTAATCATTTACATTATATCAGTGTTGTCAAATCGTTATCTGTTCTGGTAGTTTGACAATCACTTTAGATCGCAACTTACACTTTTTGCTATCAAACTAGAACTTCATATTTCTCCAGCCATCACATCTAATCTTAATATTGAACCGTGGGCGATTTCTTCCAATATAAAATTAGCAGATTCGAGTTTTTTAAATTTCAAAATATTGATTTGTTGATGGGCGCCGAGATATTTCAAGATAAATCATGCTATACGGCAATCTACCCATACTTCAGATTACTCTACTTGGTTGGATTATATCTGGAAGGTTGTCATCGAATTCGATTCCTGATCATTGTTGTCAATTGATCGTTGAGAGTTCAAGTACATTAACTGAATCATCAAATTGAAATACCTACACGTAACAGCTTGTGCTTTATCACATACCTTTTCATAAAAGTTTATCGAACCAATCACTGAAGCAACTTTAACTGTCGATTGTCCATTGGTAAAATTTTACACAAAAATTGCAAAGCTTATGTAAGCCAATTAAGAATTGAATGTACGTACACTACGACTAAAGCATTTAAAAGCTTAATAAATTAATCCATCGTGGAATAAGTCACACAATTCTGGAGGCATTCTAATACTATAGACACATATTTGATTTCGTAACTACAATTTTGAGTTAACAATGATTTCGTTGTAAAGTGTCACTGCTAAACATGGTTTGCAACTTGGTTTAAACATTGTTTCGGAATGAGCTATTTTTTCTCATCCCATGGCATTTCAGTGACGACAGTGCCAAGTTATAATGTTAGTGAATAGCGAAAACTATAATATTGGTTTTTTTATGTATTTGTTTATAAAATTTGAAGTTTAAAAAAAAATATGTTTTACAGAATTTGATAAATTAATGGAAAATCAAAGAAAAAGAAAGGCAAATCAAAGAAAATAGGAAAATTAAGGCGGAGGGCGAATCAAAAATATTTTTGAACCACATTATTAAAGTAAGAATTTTAATGAATTATTATAAACTGTCAAATGAAATGAGAACTGTAGTGTGTCATGTATTCTCATTTCCAAAATCATAGTTTCATAATCATGGTTACGAAACCAGATATGTGTCTATGGTATAATACTATAGACACATATCTGATTTCGTAACTACAGTTTCGAGTTAACCATGATTTCGTTGTTATGTGTCACTGCTAAACATGGTTTGCAACTTGGTTTAAATATGGTTTCGGAATGTTTTCTCATCCCATGGCAGTTTAGTGACGACAGTGCCAAGTTATACAGTTAGTGAATAGCGAAAACTATAATATTGGTTTTTTATATATTTGTTTATAAAATTTGAAGTTTAAAAAAAAATATGTTATACAGAATTTGATAAATTAATGGAAAATCAAAAAAAAAAAGGAAAATCAAAGAAATAGGAAGGCGGAGGGCGAATCAAAAATATTTTTAAACCACATTATTAAAGTAAGAATTTTAATGAATTATTATAAAGTGTCAAATGAAATGAGAACTGAAGTGTGTCATGTATTCTCATTTCAAAAATCATAGTTTCATAATCATGGTTATAAAACTAGATATGTGTCTATGATATTACAGTTACAATTTGTAACTTTGTTTTACACGGTTTATTAAAATCTTATTAAAACAATTGACAGATATTATGTGAAACCTTAAATAATTTGGTTTTAAATATTGAAGAAAATAAAAATAATTATAGAAAAAGTCTGTTGCAAAAAAAATAGTAGAAGAAATTCTCTTGAGCGATAGTAGTGCTTCTGGTGATGACTAGAAAAAACATTTTTTTCTGCCGAAAATTTTCTGCTATCTTATGCAAAATGGAGAAGGTAGTACTAAAGTGGAGAAATGAGGTCGGAAAACAGTGTCTAGAACCAAAAATACTTGGATAGGATTGCAGTTTTTATACAACTCTGAATTCAGGTTCGTAAAATGTCCATTGTGAAAACATGCTTTTGAACAACATGTTAAGACTTTTAATGAAGTCCCAGTGGTATTAGGAAGAAGCACATTATATGATTGATTTAGAGGACTTCCATTTGGGAATTGGTAAGAAAATTTTAAATGATTCTTATATTTTAAATTATGAATACTCTATTGAATATTTTGAAATACAAGTCGCAAACAATCAAGAATCCATCCTATGATAAAATCAAGAATCCATCCTATGATAAAATCACAGGCTCTTGATTTTCGCTGCGATGTGTAAAATTACAAAAGTTTGCACGTTAAAGACGAGAGCTAATGTGATGCCAGATAAAAGGTTTTCTTTGGAAAGTCTGCTGTTTGGGCATCGG
The DNA here is from genome assembly GCA_963932295.1 of Tipula lateralis. Classification (NCBI taxonomy): domain Eukaryota; kingdom Metazoa; phylum Arthropoda; class Insecta; order Diptera; family Tipulidae; genus Tipula; species Tipula lateralis. The sequence continues at coordinate 120,225,958 of OZ010737.1, forward strand.
TCAATTTTAATGCTGTCATCTTTTGACATTTAGTTTAGTTTAATTGTTCAAAGTGAGCAGACGTATTTTCTTACAGTTATTACAAAAAACAAAAACAATAAAATAAAAAAATAAAAAACTTTACTGTGCACATTGTGCATATTATGCATATTGCGCATATCATTTTCATGTTTAATGTGAAGTGTTAAGTGTGTATACAGTGTAAATTGATAATGACCTAGATTTTGTGTCATTATAATTGCAATATCAACACAAAAATAAATAATGTAATGTCGGATTCTGAACGGAGCAACGCGGCATTACAAAGAAAATCATCGGTAGGCAACCAGGCTGGTCTTTTTCCTAGTTCTACTGGAAGCATGGAACAAGGGATAAATAAGTGGCCCTTTGGTGGAAGAAGTAAGGCACTTCAAAGAACACCGCCATCAACTCCACCGTCAGAGAGCACAACACTGTGTGAACTTCATAATGAGCCAACATCTGATTTAGTAGTCGAAAGCTTAACTACTAGAAGTATAAGCCCCTTACCACTATTAGAACTAAAAAACTCTCCAATATTAGCCCAAAGACGCCGTCAGCGTCAAGACGACAATGAAATGACATCAAAATTAGCCATGCTTGAGCAACAGAATAATGAACTTAAGTTAAAATGCCATCAATACGAAATACAATGTAATAAATACCAAAATCTTATGGTAAATTTGCAAAAGCGAATCGAAGCACTAGAAAGACAACCGAAATCATCTATGTCTGCCAATGATAGAAGTCAGAGCTTACAAAACCTCGGTAATGAATATTTTACTGATGAAGAGGAACTCGAGAAAGAACTCCAACCCAGACAAAATAAAGTAGATCGAAATAAAAAGAGAAGACTCTGCAAAACCCCATCTCCAGAGGTATCTATACCGCAAGTTATTGAAAAACCAAAGCAACCACAACAGGTAATCCAAAAGGAACCCGTACCACCACCAATCAATGTGAGTAATGTAAGAGATTTTAATATACTCAGAGCTAAAGTATTATCAGTGACAGAAAAACCTGCTCAGTTTAAAGCAATATCTAACAACGATATCAAAATAACAACACAGTCCGAAAATGACTACCGTAAAATAAAAAATCTACTAAGCGAAATAAAAGTAACTGAATCGAATAACAAAGACAGTACGCTCTATAATATGGAATATCATACATACCAACTCAAAAGTGAAAGATGGTACAGAGTTGTAATACGAGGTTTACCGTCGTCCACTGATCGTGAAGAGATCAAAGCGGCGATCGAGGACCATGGCCATAAAGTAACCAACATTATCAACATTCATAAAAAGTCGACAGTTAATAATGAGAAAATTATTAGACATTTCCCATTGTTTTATGTAGACCTGTTGCAGGGGGAAAACAATAAGGACATATACGAAATCAAGAACTTGCTGTATTGCAAGGTGACTATTGAACCACCTAAAAAGGTAACTGGTATACCTCAGTGTACAAATTGCCAACAGTTAGGACACACGAAAAATTTCTGCAATAGACAAGCCAAATGTGTTAAATGTGCAGAGAACCATCAAACAATCCAATGTCAAAAGCAACGAAATGTTATACCAACTTGTGCATTGTGTGGAGAAAAAGGTCATCCGGCTAGCTACAAAGGATGCCAGGTATATCAGAAAAAGTTAAATGCTCAACTGCCAAGAAAAACAACAGTAGTAGAGCGCATACAGCAAAAGCCAAACCCACAATATGATACTATTAAAGAGGGGGTCTCTTACGCCCAGGTGACCAACACCTCAAACAACAATCTAATTCAAGAAATCAGGCAGAAACCTGTGATGAACGAGCCAACCATTAGTAATATAATGAAAATGCTTACCGAATTTCAGGCAGAAATGAGACATAATTTCAGCCAGCTTACTAATAGGGTGGATAAATTGGAAGATAATTCCAAGCCACCAAACAAACCGCTAATACAAAAGAAGTAAATGACTGCAACGTTCCTACGTATAATTACCTGGAATGCTAATGGGCTTAATGCAAGAGCCCAAGAACTAGATGTTTTCCTAAGAACCAACAACATAGATGTAGCTCTAATATCAGAGACACACTTTACAGAGAAAAACTTTATCAAAATTACGGGATATAGAGCCTATTGGACATTGCATCCCAGTGGTCGTGCTCGAGGGGGTACAGCAATCTTAATCAAACAAAATATTCTACATTTTCAACAAGCAGAAATTACAGAGCCGTTTATGCAAGGTACTGTAATAACAATCAATCATGGTGGTGCGGAACTAAGTTTAGGGGCGATTTACTGCCCACCAAGACATAATATCATACGAAATCAATATGTCAACATTTTCAATAAACTTGGACGAAGGTTTATTATAGGAGGTGACTACAACGTGAAACATACTGCGTGGGGATCTCGACTCATAACACCAGGAAAAGGAAAAGAACTTCTTAGTGCAATAGAAATGTCAGGTTGTGAATATCATTCATCACGTAAACCAACCTACTGGCCTACAGACATCAACAAGGTTCCTGATTTGATTGACTTTTATATTTCGAAAGGAGTAACCTCCAATTACATTGAAGTCGAAGGCATTGACGATCTTACTTCCGATCACACACCGGTCTTAATGACTCTGAGTACATTAGTCATAAAAAAGAAAATGAAACTCAATCTTACTAATAAATTTACTGATTGGGAATTATTTAGAGAGAAACTGGACAACCTAATTGAGTTAAAAGTCAGTCTGAAAAATAAACAAGAACTTGAATTACAAGCTGAATATTTTATTAACTCTATGCGTGAAGCAGCTAAAGAGGCTACACCCGTATTATGCGAGAAAGGCATAAAGGAGATTAATTACCCCTTGGTGATTCGAGAACTGATAAAAGAAAGGCGTAGGAAAAGACGCATATGGCATAGAACCAGAAACATTATTGACAAAAGAGATTTTAATCAGATAAGTAATAAAGTTAACCGATTAATTAAAGAACACAAAGAAGCTTGCACTGAAAATTATTTGAAAGGATTAGGTCCTGAAGCTGACAAAAATTATTCTCTTTGGAAAGCAACTAAAAGATACAAGAGGCCAATAAACCAAGTGCCACCTATAAGGAACAAAAACGGAGAGTGGGTGCGACGTAATGAAGAAAAAGCCGAACTGTTTGCGCAACATCTGGCATCAGTATTTCAACCGCACGACATACAATCTACGATTGATCCTAAACCAGTCTATAGATCTCCATTAAATATCAAAAGTATCACCCCACTAGAAATTGCACAAGAAATAGATATGAATTTGAATCCCAAAAAGTCACCTGGAATTGATGAAATTTCTCCAAGGTTGTTTAAGGAGTTATCAAAGAGAGGAGTTATTATGTTAACATATATATATAATGCTTGCTTTCGACTTACATATGTGCCTGAGTGTTTCAAGGTTGCACAAATTATCATGATAAAAAAACCAGACAAACCAGCAGAGCAAATTGCATCATACAGGCCGATCTCTTTGTTACCAACTATTTCAAAATTGTTTGAGAAGTTGTTATTGAAACGAGTAAACCCAATGATCATTATACCTGACTTCCAGTTTGGATTCAGAAATAAACATTCGACAATTGATCAAGTTCATCGCGTGACTGCAAAGATTGAACAAGCACTTGAAGAGAAGAAATATTGTCCTGCCGTATTCCTAGATGTTTCACAGGCTTTCGATAGAGTGTGGCATGAGGGTCTTATCTACAAGATAAGTAAAATAGTGCCACAAAATTACTGCCAATTGCTCGAGTCGTATCTTTCCAAACGAAAATTTAGAGTATTTCATGAAGAAACGTACTCCAATTTTTACCCAGCCATAGCAGGGGTGCCCCAGGGTAGCGTATTGGGGCCCATCTTATATCTAATTTACACTTCCGATATACCGACAACGGAAAGAACCTTCATTGGAACTTTTGCTGATGATACAGCAGTTTTGGCATCAAGTGAATCACTGAATCAAGCAGTTGAATACTTACAACAAGCACTCGATAAAATCAGCCAATGGACCAGGGATTGGAAAATAAAGCTTAACGAGCTAAAATCAGTACAGGTTACATACACGTTGCGGCACAAAAATAGCAACCTCCATACATTTCTGAACGGGATACAAATACCCCAAGCTGAATCTGCTAAATATCTCGGATTGCATCTTGATTCAAGACTGAACTGGAAATACCACGTTAAACAAAAAGCAGAGCAAATTAAAATAAAACAACGCGAGATGTACTGGCTGATAGGAAGACATTCTAAGCTAAGCCTGTACTGTAAACGCCTCATCTACGAATCGATAATTAAACCAATTTGGACGTATGGCATCCAACTCTGGGGATGCACTAAACAATCAAATCGTTTAATTATTCAACGCAGCCAAAACAAATTTCTACGGGCAATAACAAATGCTTACCGCTACGTTACCAACGAGGAATTGCACAACGACCTTAATGTTAAATGGATTGATGAAGTGGTCCAGGAATTTGCCATCCAACATGAAAGAAGATTACTGCAACATACTAACAGTGAAGCAATACAACTTCTTGACATAACACAAGAACTGAGACGCCTTAAAAGAATTAAACCGCATGAGCTAGTCATCTAATAAATAAAGTTTCATTATTGGGAGCAGAATATTGATTTCTTGTAAACCCACACTCGCTTCACTTATTTGTTTCAAATAAGTGCGTTATTATCATTAGTAATAAATTATCATGTGATAAGATTGTACTACTAAATAAATAAAAAAAAAAAAAAAAAAAAAAAATCTTTTGACATTTGACAAATAAAAACTACGCCATTACTAAAAACGGTACGATACACCCATCAACAATGCATTGAAATTGTAAAAATTCACTACGAAAATGGTGACAGTTCATAAGACTAAATCACTTTTTGGTCGTCGTGAATTACTTTTCCGGCCAGTAATAGTGAAACTGGTGGAATAATTTGAGAATATTACTACTGTACCTCGTAGTGTTGAAGAAAACCCAGGATTGCCGATTTCTCTTCAATCTTTAGAATTAAACATTCCACAACCGACATTACACGTAATTTTTAATGCTTTAAAGTTCAGTTTACACATAAACTGAAGCCTTTCGAAAACCATAAACGTCGTGTCTTTGCGTTGATTGGGTCCTACAAATGCATCAAAATGATCCGGATCTCATTGAAAAATCATATTTAGTAATGAGACCCATTTTCACCTCTTAGGTCACGTTAATAAGAAGAATTGTCGCAATTAGGGCTGAGAAAATCCAAAAATAATTGTTGAAAAGTTTTTTCATAATTTGGTGCGGTTTTTGGGCTTGCAGTGTGATTGTACCTAATTTTTTCAAAAATGAGTCTGGTGCAACGAGTGAATCGATTGCGCTACCAAGCTATGATTGCTGATATTTTATGACCGGCATTGGATAATATTGATGTGGTCGACGTTTATTTTCAGCAAGATGGCGCTACGAACCATAGAAGCAACGAGCCAATCACCATTTTGTGAGAAAAGTTCTCTTTCCGTGTTATTTCTCTAAGAGGTGATTACAATTGGCCACCGAAATCATTTGATTTTCTTTGAGCCACGCGAATTATAAGGTCTATGCCAATGCTCCACAATCGATTCTAGACCTTTCAAATAAGATTCGTGAAGTTATCGAGGACATACAGCCGCAAACATGCGAATCGGTCATGGAACATTTGATCAAAAGGCTATGGTGCTGCAAGCGTAGCTGGTTTCGTTTTCAATATTTCTCTTTACAATGAAATAAACATTCACTCAGAAAAAATTATGTGACCAAATTCTTAGTAACACAGTTTGGTTACTTTAACATACGTTTTTTGGTTATGTTTACTAATTCTCTACTTTAATTTAAAAAATAATAATTTTGCTGCTTGGTTAAAGCAATAATTGATCAAAATTTAGGTAACCAAGATATTGGTACTTGTTATTGGTTAAGTTTACCAAAATAAAACTAGTTAAATAACCTAAGAACATAATTAAAATAACAAAGTTGAGTTGTTCTTTTTAATTAGTTGTTTTGACCTAACTATTTAGCAGTATAAACTGAGTTTTTGGTTACATTAATTATTCACCAAACACTAGGTTAAACCAAATAAAATGTGTATTCAACATGAACAAAATACTTGGTTACTAGAAAACAGAATTTTATTAGAAATTAAATTTTATAAGTCAGTTCGTGTTGTTTGTTTCACGTGTAATGTTGTGAAGAGATTTATTTTTAGCGGAAACACGTTAGTGCTTTTCAATTTTGGCATAATACTTCAAAAATAATTTATAATAATGAAATACATTTAATTATTTGGATTTAATTGGTAAGGAACGTTTCAGATTTTTAAATTCTATACAATTTTTAAATTTTTAAACAGATAACATAACAAATTTATTATTATCATATAGAAAAAAGCCATACTTCATCGTGGGACTCTCGCGCAATACGTGCTGCAATAACTATGATGATGACATACAGCCACAGCAACCAATGGTTTGCTAGATAAAATGAATCAAAAATTGTAACTATTAATCAATCAACCACAAAATAGAATTACGTCTTAATATTTATTCAATTTTCAAAACTAGGTTCTAGTGCAGACGATGATGACGGAATTCAGTTTCGGATTTCTTGTGATGTTCAGAGATACACCAAATAAAAAAAGGGTTATGTAAAATAAATTATGATAAACCTGAAATGGAAACGAAATGTAATATTTTATTAATTAAATAAAAAAATATATACCCAGATTGTGTGTTTTATTTAATAATTTTATATATATATATATATATATATATATATATATATATATATATATATATATATATATATATATATATATATATATATATATATATATGTATGTATATATATATATATATATATATATATATATATATATATATATATATATATATATATATATATTATATATATATACATGTTGCTGTATCTATGTGGTTGTTTACACACATTTATACAATTTTACCAAGCTTTAGTTGAATTTGCCTTAGCCTATTGATTAGATATACCAAATCTTTGTCAAATTTAAACAATAAATTGTTTTAAAAAACCAAAATGATCTATAAATATAGGATTAAACCAAATAAGAAATTTTGTTAGAAGTAACTAAGTCGTAATTTAAATTTACATTTCTTTTGGTTAATCAAATTTTTTTATTTGGTTATTAACATTAATTTATTGTTTTTATATTTATAAAGTAACCATGTAATTTTGGGTAAAATAACTAAGCTTTTTATTTTTATAACCAAAATTTGGTCATTTAAAATAAAAAATTATTTTAACCAAGAATTTAGTCATTTATTTGACTAAAGCATTTGGTTGGTTGAAAAATACTAAGTTTTTGGTTAAGTATCCCAAGTTTTTTGGTATTTTTGACCCAAAGTTTTCTCTGAGTGTTCATTGATTCCTATAAATATACATTTAAGTGACTGAACAATCATAAGTTTACAATTCTATATGAAATGCTGATGAATTCTTCGATTCGAGCATTTGGACAATTAACTTTACTCTCCCCGATTTACTTTAATCAAATGATATCTTTCTGAATGGGTTAAGAAGTGATTAAGAAAATCGTGATCATAGTGTTAGAGTTTGGCTGAAATTATGTCTTGTAAATGGAATATTGAAGCCTAATAAGTAAGACTTTGTTTGTTATTGTGGTAAGCTCCTTCTGTTAAATCTCATACAATCGATTGGACAATTTGTAGGTTTTAAGAACTAATGCGAAATATCCAAACAACATTTGACTTGAAACTTTATTATACGAGTATTTGTTTGTCGCATGAGCTACTGTATAGTAAATTTATTTTCGTCGTCACGCTGCATATCGCATGTACATCCATCTTCATACACGACAATCTGTCTTCAACTTTGCCAAACCATGTCAGATAAACGAATTTATTATGTACAATTTATAAACATATTCGATTTATTTTTGTAAATCTATAAACCGCATATCGTTACACAACAGCGGTGCATACCCCCCAAAGGGCATTGATTCAAAAATAAAATTATGTTGATTGAAAATATTATATACATACGTACATATACAGACGAAATAGCGTGGCGGGAAGTTTCCTTAATGCGACAATCCGTCAATCAAATTACCACATAAATATGTCACCAAATATATAATTTGGGTTTCCTTTCTTATCTCAACCCTTAAACAAAAACTTTGTATATGTACACAACAAATTGGAAAATTGAATTATTTTATCGCGACGTACCATTTTCCTGAACGAACGCTCCATCTCCGTATATATGGAAGTAGACACGAAGCAAATCTATAATTTTCAATTTAAAATTCAAATTTATGCTGTCACAATACCAACACATGGATGTGTTGCCTTAATCTATAGATGTATGCGTGTGTGATATCTTATAAAATGGGGTATTGGTAATTCATGGGCTTATTCAACCGTTTCGCGATTTTATCATATCGGTACAAAATTGTAACGTTATTTATTGATATCCGATTTTGTTCGAATTTGCAAATTTTTTTATGTCTCTCTGTAATTCGATTATGGATCGATCATAATTCAACTGGATTCATTCATATGATAACAAATCGAGTTTAAATCTTGATTAATTGCAGGATTTGTTCAATGCAATCGATTCGAGCCTACATAGTTCTCCACGTCTTGCTTTGGTTGGTACTATCTGCTTCGAGGAGTAATTTTTTTATTGGTTTTTATATGGCCTGTACCATGGTAACAATCTGACTCCATTTAATTCGATTACGAGCCAGCTCTTCACATCGGATCGCTCTCTGTACGCCGTGCAACAATATTACTTTCTTTTTAAAGATCGCAGTATCAGTCGTTTCGGATCTTGTACATGGCCGAGCCAGAGTTACCACTTCCCTTTGACTGAAAGGTGCTCGGTATGTGCCATCAACGTCGCATTTTGGGATATATTCTACGCGCATAATTCTTCTCTCGAATGTTAGAAGCCATGTTTCGAAGCCAGCCGTCAAGGTGCAATCAACATACTGTAAAATTTCAGTGAATCCGCATTTGTAAGATATTTTGATTTTGGAAATGGGCGTAGAGGATATAAAGCTGGATTGCTAGGGGCAAGGCAAACCTCAATGTCCTCTCCCACATTATCGTGATTAATAAGAGATTCAAGATAATTGAATCTCATAACTCCTTCAAACGTGTGGTTACCACTACGGAATACAATTGCGTCTTGGACTTGAAAGCCAGAGATTAGATATTTGGTTTCACAGCTGAACACAGTTCTAGTGGTATACTCCGCTGTCATTTAATTCAATCACATAGATATCATCTGCGTATGCCAAAAGTTGATTGAATTGTCGAAATAAGAAATCTTTTTGACGTGTTTCACTTTTACGAAGGATGTACTACATGAGATTAAAAAGTATCGGGAACAGCGCATCTTTTTGTCGAACACCAAAATCAACATTGACACAGCACTGTGACAGATGTACGTATCTGTTTGGTATTCATTAATGTGCATCTTCACACTACGGTAACTTTTATTCGGTAACTACTTCGTTATACCCCCTTTACCTACAAAATAGGTTTTTTGGCGGATTCATTTTTCAACCAAAATTTTTGTAGCTTCAAAAAATGTCAATAAACCAACACAAAGAAAAATGAAATATAAATATTCTCAAGGACATTTTGTTGTATTTTTTATTTTAATTATGTTTTTGAGCTTTACTTGTGTTGGTAGAAAATTATAAAAGCTAACGGGTACAAATAAAATGTGTGTGGACGTGAAGGGTGTAAAAACAAAGTTATGGATAGAAAAGTTACCTAAGTGTAAAGATGCTCAATATTTAAGCGCATGCCAAAGCCTCTCTCGATTGATGGAATTATAAACTTGCTTGAAATTTAGAATATCTGATGTACATTGCGAGGTGTTTGATAGTGTTTGGAAAGAATCATCCGAAGCGAAAAAACTTGATCAGTGACTGACCTATTTGGATGGAATCCTTCTTGGTAGTTACCAATGATTTCCTCCAGCAGAAGAGAAATTCTTCCTCAGATAATGTATGACTACAACTTGTTGTATGCTGTGAAAACGAGAGCTAAGCCACGATAATTCTCGCATTTCAAGCTTTCAGTCTTGTTGAATGTTGGGCATAATACGGCCACTTCTCATAACATCATTTCACCATAACAACAGAATATGGTCGAAAATATAGTCCCACAAAGCTAGCCCTCCAGAGCTCTGAAGAGCTATCAAGAGCTCTGAATTAATGTAAATAACTCCAGGTGAACGGTTATTTATCTGCATGGCTATGGTAAATCATAGTATGGATCCATCAATTATGATCTCCGTGGTCTGTATTTGAGGGTATTCAAATACAGCTTATGATGCATATGGAACATTAAGTAGGTCAGAATAATTTTCACGCCATGTATCGAGCACTGCATCCATGTTAACACTGAGGTTACCATCCTGGTAACCTCAGTGTTAACGACACTTCTCATCAAAATTAGAGTTCATAAGACATTGATGAATAGCAGGTCTGTGATTAAGTTCTGGCCATAAATTATTGGTCAGTTCAACTCTTTACTGGTGATTACTGGTAGAATGAAGGTTCAGTGTAAAATAGTATCAGACATTTAGGTGCTCATTTTGATATCTATTGAGAGTTACACCAGTAAGGTGTGAAACCGTTTAACGCCGAATTTGCAGAAAACTATTTAGTAGCGGCTTATTTTATTTTAGGCTTATACTAAAGTGAACCTGTGATGATTACACCATACGAGTAGTCAAACCAAAACGATGGGCTGTTTATCACTCCAGCACATCACTAAGTGCCTGTTAATACGACTTTAAATCATATTAAATCAACTGGCAGAGCTTTTTAAGTTGCTGTGGCTTTCTTGTGTAGGAATTTGAGTGGAACCAAACCAAACCTTTTTTTCAAAAACTTCAGTTAAAAACATCACCTTCGATGAAAGAATTGCAACGTCTATAGGAAATAACAGACGCGATGCGCCCGGTTAATAGTGAAATTATTTTAAGAGACGGCTTAACTATACTAAGACACTTCTTGATATCTGTACAGATGAGTTATAGGATATTGATAGTAATATGAAAGTAATCAAACCACAAACAAGTAGGAATCAAACGCCTATTTCCAAAATGTAAAAAACTGACTTCGAAAGTAGTTCAGTTTCACAAATATGTGTTAAAAAAGCTCGTTTTAGTTTATTTCTTCTATGCAGCCACATCATGCTGAGTTCTGAAGTCTTTTCTAATCAATATTTACTTTATACCGGATGCTTCATTTTGAAGAACTTTATTCACTGTCAGTTGTCACAAACAGTTGTTTAGTTTTGTTTCACATTTGATCATGAAAATACTTTTTACTCAGTAGTATTAAAAAAATCAGTGTTCTACGAGGAATGGGCACTTAGAGCAACTTATTGGCCACATAATCGGCCAATCGAACGCACAAATCGCTATATAATCGACTTCGGTGAGGTTCTTAACAGTTTGGCTTGTGGTATGTAACAATTTGTAGGATTAAAGCCGACCGACTATCCAAATCATCACTCTTTTCGATCATAGTTTTGTTCAGCGATAAGGTACAATACGTCAAAAAGCTAAATTGCTGTATTTGGGCTAAATAACAACCCGAAGAGGCTCAAGATGTACCATTACACCCACACAAATCAACTGTACAAATAATACATACTGCGACGCAATTATTAAAAATATTGATCCGGCTGGCTTCATCATAATTGAAAGGAATTTCAATTTCTCATTTATTTTCTGGACTTATGACGTGGAAGTTTGTGATATTAAACCTATAAATAAGCGTTTAGAAACCGAGTGTCTGGTCAGCGGTTCTGCCAGATAAAACAAATAAAACTGATCTATTTAAAATAAACCAGCATTCGCGAGTAAATAAACGAAATCGCTAAAGAGTGGAAAGTAGCTTGAGACCTACAAAGAATTATCTTTACAAAAAACAAACAAATCCGAAGAAAAAGAATTGACATCCTTTTTCTTCGCTTAATATTTTAAGCTGTTACCTTCGGAACGGCAGGTACCGGGTACAAATTTTAACAAGGATGGAGGAAAAACGTAATTTTATATTCTGTTTATAATCAAACATGAAGTATGAAGGCTATCTGATTGTGTGAGGGATCAAATGAATCATACCACTACAAATTTGTATAAAGTTATATGCAATGATAAGATGGTAACATTCCTTACAAATTTTCTTTTACCTTTGACATTTGTTGGAATTTAAATATTTTCCATTTAATATATAAACTCCCACAGAATGTCTGCTTTGATGACATATTCACATTTTGATTAAAGATGCAACCATGTATAATTAGAGTTTGGACAACTTTTACTAAAATAGATTTAAATCGGTTTGATTATGATACTATACTTTGACCTAATCTCAATTATGAGCTTTGTAAAGGAAGCTCATCAATTTCTATAAAACGTTTTAACTTAAGGAAATCTCCAAATTTTACTAGAAGCTATGCAATACATATAATCTTCAGCTAATGTAAAGCACATATTTCCAACCTTTCAATCAGCAGTTCGATTATCAGTTAAACTGAAACCATAACCACCGATATCAAAACTTATAAGTTTTGACCTCAGCACTTTTAACACTAAAACTAAGATTTAAAGTGTCAGAAATAAGCACTATGAAAACTTTCAAGTTTCAAACACTTTTATCACTTCGCCATTATAAGACTACCTTGATATATTATTAAAATTTGGTAACCGACTAAATAAGGTTATTGTAAAAGCTTCGTTAGCTAGAGTGAAATTAAAGTATGCCAACTGAAGTTATGTGTTAAAAATGAGACACATGAACTTTGCCTTAATAACAACCTACTTCATGCTTTAAATAATAAAAGTTTGTTCCACATTTTTAAAAGGTACGATAACAACAAAATCGATTGATAAGAAGCCCACTTAATTTTAGTACCCTTTATGTTTATGTAGGTTTCATTTGGTAACGCGAATATTTGATTCTTTCATCTTTAAATGTTACCCGTTTTTATATAAAAGAATTTATTTTGAAATATTCAAGGAAGCTTTATGTCAAAAATTAAAATAATTTGTGGAAAGCTATGTTTTGAGAAAAATGTGTAGCTTTAAGGAAGATTATTACGATATTACCGTTCTCTGTTAATTGGTTGAGTAGGTATGAGAAGAAAAGATCATGGATGAACTGAAATTTAATAAAATGAAAGCTTTAAGTGAAATTTGATGTAAAAACACTTTCGAATACAACAAGATTAATATTAAGATCGGAAAGCTCCACAAAATATTAAAATTTTAAAATTCTATATTTATTAGCTTTCAGATAAACAATTTGCTTATTGAATAGTTCTAACCTAGATGTGCAATCATGTCGAGCTTTTTCAACGTATCATAAATTAATTATTAAATATAAATGCAGCAGTTATTCCATAATTTGAATTTATCAAAATGAAATAGTTGAAAGCTCGCTTTTCATGCAGTGAAACTTATGTACTTTCAGTTCCGATAGAAAAGGATAAATTGTTGGTTGTAACAACTCCCTAGACTATGACTACAGTGAGGAGTAATTGAGGAAGACCGTGGCAAATTTTAGACTCTAATAGAATAACTGACAGAATTAAAATAAGTGTAAAGGTTAATTTGAAAGGCAATTTCACAAAAAAATTCCATGCGTTGAGTGAAGAGAAAATTATTTTAATATTTCCATCGGTCATATAGAGAACCTGAACCTGTTATCTTAAATCAACTTATATTTAACCAAAACTATACAGGTCGACCGACCAAATGGCGCAGTGGTTAAGGATGCAAAAATTGGAGCGTGAGGTACCGGGTTCAGATCCGATAAGGGCAGGATACAAAAGAGATTATTCATCATCTGATTACGATCGGAGGTGTGAATGACCACATCTGTGATCCCCTGTTGGAGTGCAGAATTTATGGGCCAATCCATCTTCCATGTCAGTATTCCATAGATGCTGGAAGTCGAATCTAATAAAGAGGTTGAGAAAGGCTATAAGACATACACAATCGACTCGTATGGCAAAGATGCGTTCTTGGGTTAATGCTGTTTTTGATTGACTAGTAAAGGTTTCTATAACGGACAAATATTGCTCCAATTTAAAGTAGAAAAAGCTTAAAATCTGAAAGAGGTTAAACATACAAGTCATTAAGCAATAATAAAATATATAATCGAATTGAGATATCTTGGCTATATACATAGTTAAAATAGATGGTATTTGTAAACAAATGCATTCAGAGAACATTAAAAAGTTTCTGTACGAACATTCAAACAGCCAAAGAATAACGAATAAGTCTGACATGGTGATCGAAATGAAAACGAAAGGTGGTTATAAACTGGGCATGTTGAAAACGCAATTAAAAGTTTGAATTAGAATAACGTTTAACTTGACATGCGATCGTGCTTACTTGGATCTAAAGCTTTAACTACTATGTCATTTGGTGGCAAATAATCATTCGGTGTTATCACTTATTGGGCTTTAACTACGAGTACATCTATAGATTGAATAGTTTTTATTTGATGCCTCAAGCGGTAGTGATAGTTGCCTTCAGCTTGAGACGAAGTGACGAAAAAAAGGATAACATTAGATAGTGAGCGAGTCATTATCATGGTAACGTAACAAGTGAATTTAAACCAAATGTAGACACTAACACAATGAAGCATAAAAATATCTCGAAATGTACTACACTGAAAATGATGGGTCACTACATTGACAATTTCAGCAGAATGAAATGATTAAGTTTTTGAAAGCAGTTCTATCGCCGTATCAGCAAAGTCTTGTTTAAACCAGTTACATTTGAAAATGTTTAAGGTGAAGTGATGACCAGTTTCATAGATTCCACCAATGGCAAGTGGCTAGTCTTGAATAAAAAGTGAAATGTAATGAATTGTTGTGAAAAGATTAGTGACCTCACCAGTGCTAAGCGGCTAATAGGTCAGAGTCGTCAATAATCCGGATACCAACTGATGATAACATAACCTAAAGAACAGAAAATAAAAGTTTTTCTCGATTCAAATAAAATACGAGGTGCTGCTACTGCTCTTTTTCAAATCAATTTGTTGAGTAGAACTCTTCTATTTGAAATTAACACAGAACTAGGGTGTGTAATGATTAGCTCAATGTGATGTACACTTATCATATAGGAGCACTCAAAAGTATGCTGAAGATTTTATAACGGTTCTGTACCACAGTCAATTAAAACGGAATTGCAAATGTGCCGTAAAGAACAGAAGAGGGTTTATGTTTACTTCCAGACTAACGTCGATGAACGCTTTATGAAGTCATAAACGGATCTAGAATATTATTTTTTAGTTGGTCTTCCAATATTATCAATCTCTGTTTGGTAAAAAATCCACGAACTATAATGCCTTGATCAAAAAGTTCTCGGAATAACCACTGTGTGGCGCTCCCATCGTTCCGAATTGAGTTATTTTTTGTTATGTTGTTACATTTGTTGTTGATTTTCCTTCTGAATCTTAGCAACATAGCTTGACATTTGCAAAAGAATTTGTATTAAATTTTGCGTAAAAAACGGATTTAATGGTGCACGAACGTTGGAAATTTTAAAAAAGTGTTTCGGCAACGACTCTCTAAAGAAAACGGTCGTTTACCAGTGGCACGAGTGGTTTAAAAGTGGTCGTGAGTCAATCGAAGATGATGAACGCAGTGGCAGACCATCGACATCAAAAACCGATGAAAACATTGATAAAGTAAAAGAAATGTTAGTCAATAACCGCAAATTCACCATCGGGGAGATAGCGGATGACCTGAAAATTGTCTATGATCCCTCCCAGACATTTTGGAAAATGATTTGGGTTTCCGTCGTGTAGCAGCAAAATTGGTGCCAAAAGACCTCAATTTCATGCAAAAAAGACCATGTTGACGTCGCAAAAGACATGATTTGCGAGGCAAAATACGATCCCACATTCATCAAAAGTGAATAGCGTTCACCAAAAGAGCCGAGACCAAAAAAACCACGCAGTGCTCACGTTTTTCATGGATAACAACGGTGTAGTGCATCATGCAGTTATGCCAGAAGACCATACTGTAAACAAAGAGTAATATTTGGGCGTTATTAGACGTTTGCGTGAAGCAACTCGCCAAATGAAACCAGAACCGTCACACAATGCCATTATTATTCGTAATTTAACGCGAAAAATGCAACAACAGCCACCGAATTCACCTGATTTGGCTTCCTGTGACTTCTGACATACCGAAAACCGAATATGAACAATGTTTCGAGGATTGAATCAAGCGCTGACCTAATGTGTTGGAGTTGATGGGGAATTCAATATAGATTTAAATTAATAAACTTGTATTTTTAATTTTCTGAATAAAGTCCGGAAACTTTTTGATCAAGGGATGAATAGGTATTTTGAACAAAATAGTAGACTCGTAATTCCACTTCACTCAAAAGTAATTAATGCGTCCTATAAAACAGAAACCAGTAAACTAGTCATTAATTTCGATTACTTTTTGAATGGTCCACAGGACCAACCATATATAGTGACTCCAAAAGCAATGGCTGATAAAACAAACTGTTAATACTAAAACCGACATTGCTATATCCCTCCCTCTCAAAAGGCTGAAATTGATAGAACCTTTTAAGATGAGCCATTTTTCAAAATGTATTGGCTAATCTTCATGCAAAATAATAAAACTTACATCTCAACGTGCTTGCATCTTGAGAACATTCTACTGTCTATTATTAATTTTATTATACAATAAAATTCCATAGAATTCCACATACGAGAGTTTCCAACATATAGAATGACATGTTCATAATACACCTGCTACAAACAATTTTCTTCTTACAACACATACATATACCGATA
Source organism: Tipula lateralis (assembly GCA_963932295.1). Classification (NCBI taxonomy): domain Eukaryota; kingdom Metazoa; phylum Arthropoda; class Insecta; order Diptera; family Tipulidae; genus Tipula; species Tipula lateralis. The sequence goes on from OZ010737.1 coordinate 120,242,873, forward strand.
CTAACGAGAATCATGAGGAAATTTGAAACGAACAATTATATAAATTCGAAGGACACGTGCTTGAAATTATATTCTGGTAAATTATATATTCTTATATGTTATTAAGTCAAATTTATTAATGATATGAAGACAAATTATTTACAAGGTCATTATTTTGATTATGTCATCGGACTGGTAATTATTTTCATGTGGGAAATTTAATCTGTGCCTAATCACTATATATGTATATCCCTAAATATAATTATGTGGATGACTCATCGTTCGAACCATTAACATTTAAAATTCAGATTTATGTCTTACGTAACATTTTTTGTATTATATTTTCCACCTGACTAGACATTTCGATTTGCCTTCGTAATTTTGTCACTGTGCCACATTTTTTGGACATTTTCCAAATTCATCTAATTTATTTCATATATCTACATACATACATAATACAATATATGGTATATACATCGAAACGAAAGAGGAATGGACTGAACGATATACACATCATCTTATGTCACGATTTTATTTTTTGGAAAATCAAAGTAAAATCGAAAGCTTTCTTACGTTTTGATATAAATTGTTTTGTTCACTACTAATTTTCATTATTTATATTCTAAACTTTATGGGTTCCTTGGGAAATTATAATTTCCCAAAACTCATCATACATACAGGTATGTATATAGATAGGTACACTCACTTTATACAATGCACACACAAGAAAATCACTTTTAATATTTACTTTTTGTTTCTAACATATAAAAGCTCATATTTTTTCGTATATGTATCCACCAAAACACACACTTTGAAAGAACTTTTGTTTTTCAAAAACTAAAAAACTTTTACTAAAAACAAACAAAAGCACCGATTTAATTATAACTCACCAAAAGCACAACCAAAAATATTTATAAAACATTTTTGTTTTGGTCGAGAACCATCATGCTTAAAGCTCCACTAGCTACTGAATCACAGATTCAACAGAAAAAATCTATATACACAACACACACATATATACACACACATACACATATAAAGTTTTTCATTTAAAGTGAAAAGCACACAGAAATAAAAGTAAAATAAAACAAACGATTGCGAAACAAAACAACAAAAAACCATTGGAAAAAGCATTGATGAAGTTGGAAATTTTGAAAACAACAAAAATACAGCGACGAAGAAAATCGGAAAAAAACAAAATCGGAAGAAGACGTTTGTCAAGAAGATTATATGGGAAAACAAAACTATAAACATCACTTTGGTATTCAAAGTGAAAATTTAATTTTAAATCGAATAATTTTTTTTTTTGTAAAATATTTTCCCGAGCTTTTATTACTGATATGTGTGTATGTGTATTGGTGTTGTATATGTAATGTTATACGAGTCGACGAGAAAAACGAAATGCTCGGTTGATGTTGCGATGGTATTATAATAATGATGATGTTGATTATCATTGGAAAATTTTTTTCTTTCGATTTTCTTGTTTTTTCTTTTTTGCTCTCTACGTAGATGTGTAGAAATTTTGCTTTTCGTGTTGCTATTTAATTTAATTGTCAATGTCTTCTTCTGCTTCGTGTTCATCTAAATCTGACTTATGGTTGTTGTTGTATAGTTTTATATCACAGACAATGCAATATGTTAAACAGGGATGTTATGAGGAAATTGAACGTAGAAGGAGTACTGTTGTGCTTTTTTGGATTATTATCAGTTACTATGACGAGCCCGCAATGTAGGGGTTTATCGGAAGAAGTAGGCCAAAATTATAGTAAGGAAATTCGTGTGCTTAACAAACTAAATCGTATGCAGTTTCCCATTTACCTTAAGAGGGTTTTTGCCAATATTTTCGTAAATCATACCCATCTCCTCCGTTTTAAGTCGTCCTATAAATGCTCGATTGGAGTCAAGACATAGACTGAGGGTGATGCACTTCATGGTGTCGAATCCAACAGCTAGGCGCATATTTAGCTTGTTGAGCTAGTTGAGTTTTACGCAGGTCAACGTCTGATAAGGAAATATCAGCAAATGAGGTATTATATCGGAGATTGCTTTTATTTGGAAAGATCATTTACTAAGCCGTCAAATGTTTAGGAAATTGGTATTTGAGCTATTTGACTCGAGCGGAAGTTTGACTCGATTTAGTTGCTAGAGATTATACTATGCGGTAGCTATAGAGCTTTTTGCAAGTGTAGACTACATCCAGTTAGATCATTAGGATGGCCACCCGCATCCGTAAAAACAAGAAGTTCAATATTAAAGGTTATCATTTTTGTGGTCGTATCATAAGTATGAAAGAGGATCAGTTGAATCTCAATACATTCTAGGCAACTAGATGGCCATATAGTGATTGTCATGTATCCAAGGGTTATGTTTAACCACACAGTAGAGATAACATTTGCGGTTTTGGAGTTGAATTTCTCATTGGAGCAACAGTCGAAATTTTTGACTAACAATCATTAGATCCACGAATGAGTAAGTAATGATGTAAACGAGACTGACTTATCTAATAAAACTCCTTACAATACTCCTTACACGAAACTCCGACCGAAAATAGAAAAAGTATAATGTACTTTTCTATGCACATTATTTCAAAGCAGTAGTACACTTCGAACATTGATCATGTGTTATTTTAGGTTCAGTGGAAACTAGCTAGTCGAGACAGTGGAAACTAGCTAGTCATTGTGAAACTATACGAAGGTAGCGAATCCAGTTTGAGAGAGAATAGAAAAACTCAAATACAAAGGTTAGTGAACACCCAAAAATAATTGACCTAGGGAGGAGTATCGTCCTTCAATATACTGTTGAGGAATAAAATACTCTGCTACAACACATCTGATCGAGTTTATAAACGTAAAAAGCGTGAATATGATCCAATGTTTCTCGTATACTGGATTGCATTATAATATTTATTCCAGGTCAGTCGATATTTGATACATGGACGCGGTACTCGAAGTTGTATTTAGTACCCACGCACAGCTCTTAATAATTCGAAGGATAACTTTATGGAAGTGTATTGTGCGATTGGTATGCGATAGTAACGAAAATATCGATGCTCGAAAATTCGCTATCACTTTTCGATGATCCAATAATTACATCTATGAGATAACTGTGTGATTCGAATAAGCACAGATGTGGAGTAAAAGATATACTTCGCACCCACAGAAATAATATTCAGCTTCCATAGGTTTCAAAATCATTGACCAAAACCAATTATTTGTTTTAGAGAAAAGACGCATTTTATTTCAGTAGAAGTCCCACAAATGACAGGAGATTCAAGAATCTTGTATCTTAGAACTGTCATATGTTATTATTGTTTTCAACTTTGAATCGAGTTCATCCTTTACGAGTGTTGATACATTTAATTTAGTACAACTGATTTCTTGTAGTCGGTTAAGGCTTTCTTAGAGCATGATGTTAGTTGTTGGCAGAAACAGATGCAGTATCGTCATTGGATTTCCTTTGGAATAAGTATATGTCATTAAGATAAAGTATATGTTGGGAGTTGGCTGAAATGCACCTAAATAGGAAAGACACAAAATAACCAGTATTCAAGTTATTGGTCTACATTAGTCTGAAAATAATGCATTGTCTGCCAATCGAAAGGATATCGAGTGACCATTCCATTTTAAACCAGTCACTCACCGATCGAGTATTTTATTTTTTTTTTTTTTTTTTTTTTTTTTTTTTTATTTTTTTTTATCGAGTATTTTAACTATACTACAAATTCTGTCATCTGTATATTATAAAAGCAGAAACAATTTTTTGATCTTAAACTGAATCATTTGCCATATAATGTTAGCCACGGGTCATGAAAAAATCCTTCTGATATGGTTCACGAGCTGAAAACGACAATCTAAAGAAATCCAGATTATAGATGAAAAATCTTAACTTTAAATCTAATCATGCTTGACTCAGCTATGTGGAGCATATCAAATTCTGCGTGTTGATCTGTATCAATGGTACTGCAATTTTGGCTTATCTAATAGCTTTCTTTGATTTCAATAATTTGTGAACCCTGCTCGCGATAGGTGATCAATGGCCAGTTTATTAATATAAAAAAATAAGAAAGTACGTTTCTCCCACACAAGATTCTAGTTAGTGTTCGAATCTCGTACACAATCGATTTTGTAAAATCGTTTAATGAACAACGATTCCAACAAAAGATTTAATCCAATTTAACAAAACCAATTTATTCTTCAACCCTTAAACATAAACAAAATAAATTGCATTCAATTGTGATGATGATACAAAATTGTTTCATCTTCTATTCATACACAACATACGAGTATGTCGTTAATTCAATGAGATTTTCAACCCACAACATCAATGGAACATTTAGTATGTTTGGGTAATTTCTAGGGCTGTCAAAATAAATGTCCGATTAGAATAGTCCAAGATTTTACAGGTCAAGAAACGACAGGTAAACGCTAATCTCTATTCAAGAAACACAAAAACTCTGCGAACCGTAAAAAATCGATTTAACCTAAATACGAGAGTTTGCAAGATTTTTTTAGAAATTCATCGAATAAAATCAAACACTTTAATTAGACTAATCAGCATGACGAAGACTAAAATGTTAATTTACATATACGTACATTGTTGTATATATGACATGCATTTCTATATGGCAAAAGGTGGGGCAATTACTTGTCTGTATATCCCATCGTCATCCCATCTTCACAAAATTTTCCAAAAGGTAAATAGGTTTTATAGTCCGTACATACACTAATGTACATTGCCCTAAATAGTGTAGAACCAGTGGTGTATAACTTATTGGTTAATTATGTTGAAAATGTAATAATTTCAGGGTTTTGCACAAAAATGTTGGACCTATAAAGTTTTGCTATACACATCGCTTATCTCGTGTTAGTATCGCATTAACATGCTAAATTTATATAGGACCAACTGTACACTAACCATCCTATTGTTGAGAATGGGAAAATAAAATTTTCATTTTCATTCAACTTATTGTTTTGCTAAACATTTTGTGGAACACGAATAGAAACGAGAGTAGGGGGATATTTAAAAAGAGAAAACTACTGTAAATGAATATGGGTGATGGTCAATATAGGGTGGTGCATGCAAATTTTGAGTCGGAGTTTGAGCTGGAAGACGTGTTTGTTTGTTTTGATATTTAAAATCAGGGCATGCTAGATAATCGATACAAAAAGAAATCGGGGAAGTACGGAAATAGGGTTCGAATTAAAGCAGACGTTATATGACGGAACTATGAAGGTAGTCAGAATGTACTCCAGTTCTCCAGTTCAACACGTCTAATTGTCTGAGTAAATTAACCTCGGAGTAAAACCAACTCAGATACCGCGTAAATCAGTTCGGCATGGTTACGAGATCTCACTGTCCCGTGCTAAACAAAATACGATACCAAATAACGAATAGTGTTGCCAGATGGAGCCTGTTGGTCACGATATTTTCGACGCTGTTCGTTCAGTTAACACAACTAAACGGATATTTTCAATGTACAGCGTCTACTGTACTGACAAAAAGATGCAGCACCCTTTATATAAACTGAAAGAAGGTCAATTTTCCCGAAAGGATTAAGCTTAGGGTATACGAAATTACAAATTCAGCTATCGAAAGAATTAACAAAATTATTGGTTCAACCTTATTTTAAGAGATTCATTAAGGAACTGTGGTTGAAATAAAGTTGTGGTTTAATTTGCATAATTAATTGGATATTATACAACTTATCTGGATTATATTTTTGATTCTGATGTAGAGTAGACGGAAGTGATTAAACCTTTACCTTTATAAAAATAGCCAGGTTGCTGCTCGTCGGTTTAGTTATACCACAATGATGCAAATTTATTTGGACACAACGTCAGTAAGAGCGAGCGTTTCAAACACTGAATTATGAATCATACATTAACAAACAAATAAGAATTGACTAATAATTTCGATTGCGGATTAGTTCAGAAGACATACAAGTGCAGAATTTCCCAACAACTCATCCAAAATATTTCGTAACCGCATATGAACATTAAACCAGATCCAAAGAGAGAGAGAGAGAGAGAGAGAGAGAGATAGACACTCCATGTTATTTATGAAATAATCATCAGAACCACGATTAAATATAAATTATAATTCATTATATTACGAGAAGAAGAACAGCCCGAAGTTAAGATAAGCTACAAAACTATAATAAAAGTTTGATATTCGCTCGGTCAAAACGACCGTCAACGAAAGTCATCTCCATACATCAGATAACACTTTGTATCAAATTAAATAAGTTCAGAATAATATTAAGTTGAGCTGAATCAGGATACTTAAATCATGAGGAATTTTCAATAAGGAACAATGATAATATTAGTCGGAATTAATTTAGACCAAATCACAGCGATTCATATGTATTTTGACCATGTGTAGCTCCGAGAAAAATGATCTATTATATAGTGTCGTGAAAACCAAACTCAGACCTGGCTAGATAGTTGTTACATGGAAGATTTTGGCTAAATGACCTATTAGAACTTCAATTATTAATCCCAACTCTTAAATCCAGACTGTTTAAGTGATAATTGATATCTCTTTTAGAAGATAACAACGTGTCATTTAGGATTGGCTCAAATTCAACAGAAAAAATTCAATCACCAGGGACAATTTATTGATAACCACCTACCCTTTGGTTTACTCATCTGACAGGATTTCCCAAAAAGATCTCTAAAAATTGCAGTAACTTGAACCCAATTTACAGTTGCGTACTTACCAAGATGAATTTTCTGTTTAACCCATTTACACCCGATGCATGATATATCATATATATGCAAAGTGCTACTTTTTTAATCTCTTCTCTTTCGAATCCGACACATACATCTTTCTTTTGCTCTCTCTCGAATTGTTGATAAATGGTATAAATTAATAAAAAGAAATAAAAAACCTAACGGAAAAAATGGTTCAGTGTTGTTTTGATCGTTGTTTAATGATAATATGGATCGACGTTGGTAAGTAATAAATTTAGAAAAAAGGAGTTTAAAATTCATTTTAATTGTATATTATGTATTTTTTTATAAAAAGGATATATAAATTAATTTAATTTAAAGTTTAAAAAAAATTACAACCCGCAATTTAAGGAATTATAATATATTTTCGAAGGTATGATATATCATACAACGGGATATGACATATTAAAAATACAAATAGTGGCTGTTTCGGAAAATCAAGTTGGAGTAAATGAATATCAATTGATCCTTATGTCGCCAATGGATGGAGCAGATAGCGATAAAGACGATGCCCCAACTGAAGATGAAGGAGAACAAAACATTCAAAATTAGACACTGCTGCTTAGGAAAATCAATTCGGAAACAATTCTTCAAACAATTGAAGAAGAATCAAAACCAGTAGACGTGTTTAAAAAACTATTCGACAGCGCCATCATAACAGAAATTTGTTCTCAAACTCTTAAATATTCCCAATCTAAAGGTGCAATAAGCTTCGAGATAAAAGAAGAAGACATGTATAAGTTCATTGGTGTTCTTTTATTGTCTGGATACGTCAAGGTTCCAAACCGTAGAATATATTGGGTGGGAGATGCACGAAGACGCGTTTAACATAATGGTTCTCAATGCCAGATCGAGGAACCGATTTACTGCCATTATGCAATATTTGCATTTAAATGATAACACCACCCTTGACATGAACGATAAATTATTTAAAGTTAGGCCACTGATCGATCATTTGAACAACAATGATGAAGCAATGGAACCGTATTATGGCCGCCATCATCTAAAACAATTTATACGAGGCAGGCCAATTAGATTTGGTTTTAAGTTTTGGTGTCTAAACCAGAACTAATAAAGCTTTATAATGGTGGAATGGGTGGGGTTGACTATTTGATCAACATAGGGGATTATATAGAATACGAATTCGCTCTAAAAAGTGGTATTGGCCTATTCTTCGGTTCATGTTAAATGGAGCAGTCACAAACGCATGGTTTTTGTACAGAGAGGCACATCCAAATGTTCCATTTTTACAATTTACTGGCCGAGAATATTCAACAAAAATTATATTCCATATTTTCCAAAAGGCCAGGACCCAGACCATCAAATAGTTGTATTCAATTTGACGAAATGGGACATCTTATTATATATAATCCAACTCAAAGAAAATGCGCTAACAAAAAAATTGAAAAAATAAAAATAATACTGTTTTATTCTCATTGAATGATATATCACCCCTGATCCCTATTCTCAAGCCTTTTTGAATATTTTTATGTGAGATGAATATCAGTAAAATGGAGGCACTAGAACGTAGTTCGGGTTTGAATGGGTAATTAAAGCCAAAAATTCTTTTCATGTTAGCAGATACACAGATACAAAGCTCTTTATATTTAAATGGAATAAACGACTTACATATAGCTCAACAACTTGTAATGAACGTTTGCAAAAGTGTTTTTTTTATGTCATTAGTTGTCAGCTACGATGTTTGTTCGGTGCAGTCTTTAAAGGTTAGAGACCTCTTTGTTTGGTTAGTAAAAGCAAAATAAAGATGGTGAACCCATCGAGTGTTGGTTTTGCGAATGGAAAGCCTAAATTGGACAATTTATCCGTGGGGTGAGTGAAACCAACGTATATAGTAACAAGTAGTTAGTTATCTTTGCAAAGATCGAATTATTCTGTTTGAAAAATTTGACACATAAACAAGTTAAACAACTTTGAAAGTTTGCAAAATTTTCTGTGAAGCATGCTTAAATTAGAGTGACGTACGTAAGTTTGAAGTGGATTGGAACGGAGTAATGGTGGTATAACAATTAAATTTTGTTATATATAATTTCGCATGCTTCGCCTAAAAAAGGTAACTGTTAAAACTTGGCCGTGCAATCAGCTGTTGTTGAACCACCACGTGTATACTAACCAATTACTAAGGGATCAATACGCGAGGGTCTAAAAGTATATATGTATTGTACATTCAAGGTATTATATCTGGGCTAAGCAATATATAACAGTTATAGCTTAGCCACTGACAATACAACGCGATTGATGAGCGTCCTTATAGTTGTGCCGTAAGGACGAGAAAAAATATTAAAAAATATAGAGAACAATAAAACAAAATATTAAAAAATTGAGTGTGATAGGTGTCTAAAATCAACGTCGTTCTGTGATTGTTTTTGTAACCATTTTATAAGGTATTTTCACCACCAGAGCGCTCAAGTGGAAAAATAATCATAAGTTTTTTTTTTGAAATATGTACTATAATAATCTACCTTTATGAATGTATGTATATATTATAGATCAAGTTATCCTTAAGTGGTAAATACCATAGCTGACCTTGATCATTTATAAAAATGGATTATGTCAGAAATTTTTGTTTGTGAATAATTATAGTTTAAATGAAAAGCTAAATTTTTTTTTATTATGATGTGGAATTAAAGTGAGCCGATCGTTCTTCTTAAAGGTGTACGAGACATGTGTATGGTAATGAAAATTAAAATGAACTTCCCTAGGCTGTGCTTACCCCCAAAAAACAAAAAGAAAAATCATATCCCGTCTAAACTGTACAAAAAATAGTACCCCATTATAATCTATTAGCAAAGAGAATAAATATAAAGAGGAACATCTTATATGAACCGCGGTTGCATATAAACTAAAAATATTTCTGATTTATTTGGCGTGACGAATCACAGATGTCACTAATGATTACTAAAAAGAGTTAAATTATAGCAGTAATTTTGGGATGACCCTGTAACCAAATGTTTACACATACGAACAAAATAAAAATAAATAAAAAAATAAATAACGCCCCGCCTACGATGCAACGAAACTTCGCGAAGTGTAGAGATGCATAATAATGGAATGTTCTACAAGTATTTGCGTCGTATTAATAGGTGTAGACGTTTGAGTTACGAAACAGTTCAATTTTGAATTTCGAAGTGTCAATCGAAGCGATAAAAAGTGAAAGTGAGGTGTTAAAATAATTGTAGTGATAATTATGGTGGAAAAGAAGTGTAATAATAATTATTTGTGAAATAATTGTTGAATTTATTGGGAAATAAATTTATTGTAAAAATAAATCTTTGCGAGTTTAATATTTACAATCCAGTGATCGAACCGAATAAATAATTTGAATCAACAATCGGCAAAATCGTTACAAAATATTTTTTATTTCGTATCTCTTTCGAACGACAACAAAGAACCAATATTTGAATATTTCAATACTTCGCTTACTATTTCATGTTATAAGTCGATTGTAAAATGGAATAGATTATCATATGAAAGTATATCTATTCCATTTTACAATCAAATTTTAATACGGAATAGCTAGTAGAAGAAGTTTTGAAACAGTCAAATATTTTTTTTATGTTGTCGTTCGAAAGAGAAAATGAAAAAAAAATATATGTTTATCCTATTTCGTTTGCCATCACCAAATAACACAAATTTTTAGTTTATATGCTATCGCTGTTCATATATGATGTTCCTCTTTATATTTATACTCTTTGCTAATAGCCTATAATAAAACATAAGGTTTTCTTACCTCTTTATGTGTATCCCAACTAACCTATGTTTTCTTTTCGATTTATTTTAAATTTTTAACGATTCACTTATCGTATTCTATACTATCACCGCCAAGAGATTCAATAGTTGAAACGCCTATATTACAATCCCAATTTTTTGTTCGTGCTCGTGTAAATTCCAACCAGCTTTAAATATTGTTCTTGATCTATAGTAGTTTCGTTAAAGCTGTCCACTCACAGTAGGATATTTATTTGGGCTTAACCAAGACAACACAAGAAAACTGTTGATTAGAGATGAAACGTGGAAGAAAATTAAGGAACGCCGCTAACTTAAAATACAGCTAGGTAATCAAAATACGGCGGAAATTTGAAGACAATAATTAACAGCTGGAGAAGTAAAGAAAATGGCAAGGAGTGATCGTAGGAAATACACAGCAGACTCACGACTGCCGAGTCAGCGGTAGCAAATAGAAATATGCCCCCATTATACTAATGTGTAATAAAAGTCACCGGAAAATTTACAAATGCACCATCGATAAAGAACCGACATGGACAAGTCCTAACTACATACGACCAATATATTTAGTTTTTGGGAAGGGGTGGAAATAGTTCTTCAGAACAATGACATAGATAGAGAACCAGAGCATCTTCCAGATGGAAACTATCACGAAACAACTCATCCACTAACGGAGAGGGAGGTTACAAATGCCATAATGAAGCTGAAAAATTACAAAGCCACTGGAACCGACAACATATACCAGCTGAAGCACTAAACAGAATGCAAAAACTGGCGAGGCATCTCCCTGCTCAACAGTACAATGAAAGTATTAGCAATGCTCATCCTAGATCAAATTTCACCAACTGTGAGCCAATACATAAGAAACTAACAAGCTGGTTTCAGATCAGAAAAAAACTGCACAGTCCGAATCATCGTTGAACAGTACAACGTATGGAACTCACCACTTTATCTATTCTTCGTGGACTTTGAACGCGCATTCGATTCCGTCAATTGAAGCGCAATCTGGATAACACTCTGTGAAATGGGAATCCCAAGAAAAATAAACGCACTCATCCGGGAAATGTATCAGGACGCTGGAAATAAAGTGCAACACAAAGAAAGGAAAGCAGAGTGGCACATCATACTACAATACACGAGGAGTTAGGTAAGGATGTGTACTATCCCCATTATCATAGTACTGGATAATGTCATGCGAAAGCTAGACACTGCATTTCCAAACGAATTTCAGGCGGATCCAATAAGAAAACTCAATGATCTCGACTACGGAAATGATATATGCTTGTTAATACACAAATACACAGACATGCAGCGAAAGCTACAAAAATTATTAGAAATAGCACAAGATGTCGGGCTGAAGATATAAATAAGAAAGACAAAGGCCCTGAGACTGAACACAAGCATTAGTACACCGCTTCGCATCAACCAAAACACAATAGAAGATGTCGAAAATTCGTATACCTTGGCTGTACCATATTAAGAACAAGCGGAACGGAAGAAGACATTCACCAACAAAGCGAGAAACAGTTTCAACATACTCCATAAGATCTGGAATGTATCCATCCTGTCAAGAAACACCAAGATTCGAATGTTCAATGCCTGTGTAAAATCAGCACTGCTGTATTAATGTGAAACGTGGAAATATACACAGAAAAGAAGACTCCAAGTGTTTGTGAATAAATGCCTTAGGCGATTGATCAAATGCTTCTGGCCAAATAAGATCACAAATGAAGAATTATTGCGACAAACAAACCAAGTGGACATTGAGAAGGAGATCAGGAAGTGGAAATGGAGATGAATAGGACACACGAGAAAGACACGCTGAGTAAGACACCAAATGACATAAGCAGGATGTCGCTGGAATGGAATCCGCAAGGAAAAAGGAAAGCTGGAAGGCCAGCAGTGACTTGAAAAAAGAACATGGTCCAGTCTAGTAGACGCTCTATGCTCCTAAGAATGGAAATAAAGGAAAAAAACTCTTTTGAACCAGCCGAATTTTGATCCTCGCCAAAGATGAAAAAGAGTGGCAGCTAACTAGAGTATTTATTGTTCATTTCAACGTAAAAAGCTCCTTTGTACCCTCTTTAACCACAGGTGGTTTATCGATTGATTGTTAGTTACAGGTTTTGGTTCTCCAAACTTGTCAGAATATCCAATGGTCTTAGTATTAGATCCGCGATATATAACATTTCGGCGATATATTAATACTTTTTTCAACAAGCGCGTGAATGATTTGGCGAGAGGATACTCTTCTCTTTAAAAAAATATGTTTTGTCATTCCGAAAGCTCCTTATGTTATAAGTACATTGTTTAGCACAACCAATGGATGTGAATTGGTGTCTTTTCCAATAATATGAGTTTCTTATTCTCGGTTAAAGTTTCTAATGCACTTCCAAATTTTAACGAGTGGTTCCACCGATCGGTTCTTCAAATTATTTATATTTCTTGCTCACAATATATTCTACGGGTAGCTAAGAAATGATTGTTCTGGGTAAATTTCTGCTAAATGGGATTTTAAGGATAGTATTACAGACTAATTATAATTAAATAGAGGAAGGAAATTGGAAACCATGGCTGTAAAATATAAAAACTATCACAATGCATTAGGCTACTCAGTTACCTTCTTTAGACATTAGATAATTTGCAAGGCACTTTCGGTTTAACATTTTATCTATACAATTCGACAGTATTCGTTGTGCCTTCCCATCATAATCTTAAGGAGAAAGTACACATGCTAGCTGTCTCTGTTATTAAAATGCCCAGTCAGCTCATAACAGAGACTCACCAATGTATCTATCATGTTGTTATCAATCACAAAATATTACATTTCTGTATGCAAATTTTTTTACATATTGATTTCATGATTTAGGATAAACATAAACAATTGATGCAGGCAGGAGGTATTACAATATACCCATCTGGCAATGAATAATTTTGCTGTTTTCGATTATTCAAAAAAAAATGCCTGGAAATTATTGCAAATTGATCTCACCATTATCATGCATCATAAATGATTTTAGTTTTGGATGGGGATTGGGGAACATCATGTGAGATAAGGCTGGTAATATATACTGTACTGATATTCTTATGTTTATGTATCCGAATACATACATAAAACATCAACCAATTTAATTGAAATTTATTTTTATCCCATCTTGATAGATTGAAATGTTAAATGAAAAATAAATGAAAATATTTTGCAACTTCCATTTATGTACCTACTTTCGATTCATATATATACATAATACGGTATACCCAATCTATATATTCCGGCATCATGTTTCAACATATTTAGCATAAAAGGAAAATCATTTCGCAATAAAATACTTTTCAAAAGCATATAAAAACGTAAACGTATACAATCAAGACGATATGGGGATCGAGATGAGTCGAAACAAAATTTTCACTTCTTGTTTATTCAAATTAAAAAGTTTTTTTTACAGTTATACATTATAAGTTTATTTTTATAATATGGCTGACACCATCTGACGAGGAAAATGAGATTTTCAAAATGAAACGCTTATGCATTATATAATATATTACATTAAATCGTTCATTTTCAATATGAAATGAAAAATTTTACAGTCTTATCTCGCTGTATCGGTATATAGTATATGAATCAGATAAATTGTAACTTCGTTAGAGTTTGCAGCAGTGGTAAACATGAATAACATGTTAACCAACTATATAGTTTTATGATTACCAAAAATTCACCAGTATTGAATTAAACTGTGTGGTCCTAGATCGAACAATTGAACCAATAATCAGTCTCCAGAAGATCTCTATGAGTCATTGGAGCTATGACTTATAGAGATCATCGCCAACACAAATCTACTTACCCTCAGAACATGACCGAACGAGTTTAAATCACACGCATAGTTTTACTCTTGAGTGTTACAAGTTATCCCTTTTAGTCATATGTAAAGGTTCAACTCTCATGCTTGACAGTGGACTCTGTATAATTTGATCTTATTTGCGCTTGCAACTAGTAGAAAGATTCAATATACTTGTTTATCAGCCCTATCTCAAACGTGTGGTTACTTTCACTAAAACGTTATCCGTCTTAATTTCCGAAACAAAAGGTTTCGACTCTGTTGCCATTTGCAAGAATAAATAATATGGAGGACAACTATCTTCGTGTACCAGTATCAGTTACAAAACGTATTGATATTCTGTTTTCAACTTTGACGACATCACTGTTGGCGTGTAAATTACAGAGTAATTACGTAAAAAACGTGTAATTTACACAAGGTTATTTTTATACTCTATATGTAAAAAACGTAAAATATGATTTTATGTAAAAAACTCTTATTAATCTAATTGTTACTAAAGCCCCATCTATTAAAAAATCTTCTTACTAATTTACGAATAGAATTAGTAAACTAATTAACTGTGTACAATTTTTGTCGACTTCTCGTATATACTGAATGTCAAAATGTCACAATAATTTATGATTTAGATAAAAATATTTAAGTCGGTAAATTTTTGACATTTTCAAATATTTGTTTACATGTTGTTTACGCTGTTTTTTACATAATTTACATAAAAAAATTTAAAAAAGCATTTTTTACTTGTAATTTACCAACAGTGGACGACATGGTATCATTTAACACAGAGCAATCCTTCCAAATACGAAGAATAGTGAATTACTGCAATTATTAATACATTCAGATGGAGGATTTGCCTTTAATTGTTGCAAATGGCTTTTTTTGAAATTATTTTTTAGGGATGTATCTTCAATGGGCATATGGCTTTTCATGTGTCGAGTCTAGGGAGAAAATGGGAATAAAGTTTTCCATCTAGCTCTTGAACAGCAGTAGGCCAAAATTTATAGGAAATGCAATCGGTTAAAGAAATCCCGGTTGTGTTCATTGCTGCATTACTGAACTAACGACAGGCTAATACCGATTAAAACAAAACATTGGACTTGACCTACTTCTTTGTTAGAAAATAGTAAAAAAAAGGGTTTTCGTGAAATAGTAGAGGAATATGGTTATCATGTCTCTTATTGCCATTATCAAGAAAGGAAACTTACCTATTTACCACAGAACATTAACATTATTAACAACAGAAAAAATTGATATTTTTTATGAATTCAACACAAAAAATACAGACTTACAAATATGTACAAATTAAAAGACCCAACATACAGATATATATATATAGTACAGACTGAAATTGTCATAGATCAAAGCGGATGAAAACAGAAGTCCAGGTATATAGTGTACAACTATTAGATGAAGAACTATGAATGGATTGAAAGGAAAATCGCACTCTGACAGTAATGAATACTACATCCACCACAGTTCCAATAATATTCCCGAACTTAACTTCTAGGAGAAGTAAATTTATCGAATTTTTCATTTACCGGTAGATGATAAAAATTCACTCGGTTTTAGTGATTTACGGTATTAAAAGCTGTTAAATGCACATTTAACATATTTTCCAACCAACAACTTAAAACGATAGTGATGTTATCGAATTCGGATGTATTATGACTTAAGCTATCAGAAAATCATAATGGCATATTGGTTACTCGGGGGTCCTTCCATAGCTCACAGTGAAAAAACTGATTTTTATGTATTAGCCAAAACTTCAAAAATTCTGGAGGTCCTCTGACCCAGACGATTATCCTCAAACCTCATATTCCAATGTATTATGGCCTAAAAAAAAGTTAAGTTGATGTGGCTGCTATCGCACACTTAGACCAAATTTGATCCGTTGTGATACCACTCTATACGGCTATAGGTCCGAGTCTTTCCGTAGAGCCATCTGCGCATTGCATAGCTCCATGTCAGTCCTATAGTACTGACATGGAAGATGGGTCGGCCCAAGGATTCTAAACACGACAGAGGATCCAGATTATCTTTATTTTTCACCACCGATCGCACCGCCCAAACGATCGAAGGTGAAAAACCCATTTTGCATCCTGCCTCGAAACGGATTCGAACCCGGTACCTCCCGCTCCAACTGCCGCAGCTTTAACCACTGCGCCACCTGGGCGGTTTATTATGGCCTAAGCTATCAGAAAATCATAATGGCATATTGGTTACTCCTTCCATAGCTCACAGTGAAAAAAACTGATTTTTAAGTATGGGCCAAAAATTCAAAAAAAAAAATCTGGAGGTCCTCTGACTCAGACGATTATCCTCAAACCTCATATTCCAATGTATTATGGCCCAAGCTATCAGAAAATCATAATGGCATATTGGTTACTCGGTGGTCCTTCCATAGCTCACAGTGAAAAAAAACTGATTTTTATGTATGGGCCAAAAAAAATTTTGGAGGTCCTCTGACCAAAACTATTATCCTCAAACTTCAAATTCAGATGTATTATGACCTAAGCTACCAGAAAATTATAATGGCATATTGGTTACTGCTTCCATAGCTCACAGTGAAAAAACTGATTTTTATATATGGGCCAAAACTTCAAAAAATTCTATATAATTTATTCGCATGAAAAACAGTTACAGATTTTATGTGAAACCTTAAATATTTATATAACCTTTAATATATATTAATATTTTGTCAATTTTCACAGACAAATTCTGCTGTTTCAAAATTGATAGCGGAAAAATCTCTTTGGCGCCTGTAGTGCCTCTGGTGGTGAGTAGAAAAAATATTTTTCTGTTAGATTTTTCTGCTATCTTATACATCATATTGAACTTGCGAATCATCTGTTATTATTACATTTAAATCTTCAGAAAAATCATGATCACTCACGTCTTCTTTATACCGTTTAGAATAAGCAGCTTCATTTTCTAATTCAAATAACGCATCATTTTTCATGTAAAAAACTGTTATTATCACCAGTTAGACATCCCAGTTGTAACACCTAACTGATGATGAGTATTTAAATAAGATCCCATCTTTTTTGTCACTTCTGTACCATCTGTTGTTATTGCAACAACGTTACTGAAATTGATTCCAAATTCTTGCAATTGGTTTTCTTGAATTTTTATGCAATTGTTTGCAGGCGTTTTCCGTGTATCCGTGCGAGTTTTAATTTTGCTTGACAATTTATATTCATGAAGCGGCGGTTTTTAATGCACTTCGATTTGTCGAGTGTGTGGCTAAAACTGTCATCACTTTTTATCTGGGTTGCTTGTTAACGGTATTTATTGAATTTGAAGATTTTGGGACAGAATATCCTTTGGCGATTAATAACTTTCTTAAATCATAAAAGGTACAAAATTTTACGCATGGTATACGATCTTTGGTTACCATTCTTAAAATTAAAACCGGTAGAGAATTATCAGTTGAACTTAAAATAATGAATAGAAGTTGGCTTTGTTTGCTTTGACTGAATGATGTGTAAGGATCCGGCTCGTGAGTTTTTACAAACTATTTGTTTTATTTTTTCTAAAATTGTTAAACTAAAATTTATCGGTAAATATTTGATTTTACCGGTAATTCGGTAAAGAAATTTCGACGTTAAAACCGGTAAATTGATATATTTTACTACCGGTAATGCAAGCCCTATTTACTTTCTATATCATATGAGGTGACAAGCCAGTAAAGAACATCGAGGGTAGGAAAATTTGAAAAGTATTTCAAATAGAATACTATCAAAGGTAATTAGAAATCATCTTAGAAGTACAAGTCTATGGTTCAGTTTTCTATAATTGACCATGGTAATACTATATTAAAAATTAGATAAATATGGTGGAAAAGTCTCATCTTGGATGGTCTTAGATAACGTTTCTCTCTCTGACCATACATCTCTTTCTCTCGAACCAGCAAATAACCTGAAATAAGAGAATTATGGAACCCAATAAACACTGATTGGGATCTTTAAAGATTCCATCTCAACCAGTAACTTCTATCTTCAGTAATGAAAATCAGAAAATGGCAGCTGAAGAAACACTTATTAGCGCCTATGAGAAGAGCTGTCCTATAAGTAAGTTTAAAAGAACTGGGACACTATGGTGGGCTAGGGAATTAGGAAACAGCTAGGAAACAGACAAGAAAACTTCTAAACAAAGCCATAAAAACCGGTACAACGGTAGGTTGAGACTTGTACAAAAATATTCCTAAAGAGAGTACAAGAAATGTATCCGAAGTAAAAAACATTGAAATAGAGATCTTTCTGTGAGGAAGTGGATAGCCTTACGGTAACCGATTAACTGAAGAAAGTTCAATGTGGGAACATGAAGAAAAAAGTTCTATGTGGGAACTATCAAAACTCTAGAGAACCCTGATGGAACTCACACGAGTACAAGTCAGGAAGCTTTATAAGTACGAATTAAAACTCATTTTCCGGAAAATGAAAATTCTAATGAAATTAAATGGAAATCAGGCCCCACACCAACTACCAACAGCTTGGTGGCGAAGGACGTGGCCAAAAACAGGTAGAGCATCGGTTTTTTCGGGTCTTCTATAGGAAGAACTGGAAATTATACTTGTCCAACTTGAACATAACATTAGAGCAAGTTTGGCCCTGGAGAACATTCCAAGATCTAGGAGAAAGACAGGGTAGCGTTCATCACAAAGAATGGAAAGCCTAAATATAGCCTATTGAAACACTTCTATAAATAATTTTTCGACTCCCGAAGTTCTTTGGAGATAAGCCACTTTGAAATTTTTCATTTAGTATTACTATGGGCCCAAAGTCAATTATGGCCAATTGTAGAAAACTGAACCATAGACGTGTACTTCTAAGAAAGATTCGTATTGCCTATGATAGTGTTCTATTTGAAACACTTCAAATTTTTCGACCCTTGAAGTTCTTTGGAGATAATCCACTTTAAAATTTTTCTTATAATATACTCAGCTCATTGTTGTAACTATTGAATATAGAAATGTTAGAAAAATGCGAAAAATTCGAATATTAAAATAAAACTGGGATGGGATATAGTGAAATGTTTAAGAAATAATTTGTAAGGTTTTTTTGATTCTGGTTTTATATATATATATATATATATATATATATATATATATATATATATATATATATATATATATATATATATATATATATATATATATAAATATATATTATTAAATTCTGGGAGTAGAATAGTTTTTTCTGATGAACATTTCTATTTTTTCTGGGATGAAAACATGGGCTAACTTCACATGCTTGTCTTATAGTGGGGACGAAATTACTCCTTAAAATAGGAGCAGTATTTTAGAGAATGCAATAAATTGTAAAACTCGTCGGGAACAGTATAGTTATACCTTAAAGCACATTGAAATTCTGAATGAATTCGGGGTTCTTAATCACATAGATATCACAAGAAATTTAATAGCGAACAACAACCGAGTTCGATTTGCATAATGGCAAAAAAATTTTATAACTTTATGACGTACATTTGGGAAGAAATTTTTTTGGGCTAAACTGAGTTTGATATTCTACAAATTTTAGTACATAACGTTTAATTGAGGCAGTTAATTTTAGTCAGTCAGTTCGCTTGTTGTTATAATAATCTAATCAATTATTTCAGGAGAATCGTATCTTAATAATCTAAGTCCATAGATGACTCTTCCTACATAGACTATTCTATAAGCTTTGGTCACAAACAGTTTTTCAAGTAAACTCCCGGATGATGTCAATGGTTTGAATAAAAACTAGGATTATTGTTAAACCGTTTACATCAGCCGTTTACCATTGACCTAATACTTTTAGCATCTCATGTCAGAAAATTAAGCATCGTGAATACGGATTTTTATTTTTTTTGATAGTGTTGATATTTTTACCAGATGGAGGTTTTTGGGTTATGGGTCGTCATTTTTGGGATCCAATCGGATTAAGTCACGTGAGAAGAGTATTCTCCAGTCACAGGGTTTAGGGTAAGTCGATAATATAGAATAACAGTTTTCTGTACATCGGTTGGATAAATTAAGTACTTCCAGTGTTCCTGTATAGAATTGCTTAGGATCCGGGTAAAAATCCTTCAAGTGAAAAAAATATCCAAGTTGTATACCCCTGTTTAAATATAACAGGTGGACCATCTGAATCGATTTACATGCAAAATTTGGTCGTAGATAAGGACCAACAGTGCCCGGTATACGCAAGTTTATTGTTCATGAAACAGGTTGTTTGTGAAACAATTGTTGATACGCCAAGACGTGAGCGAGTTCGAACAGTGCGTACACCCAAAAATATCGAGGCTGTGGCTGAGAGTGTGCGTGAGAAACCATCAACATCAACTTGTCATCATTCTCAAGAATTGAAAGTTTCACGCACCAGTTAAGGTCGAAAATTTTGCGAAATAAACTCGGTACGACGCCTTACAAAAATTAATTGGTTCAAGAGCTGAAGCCACATGACCATCCGCTTCGTTTTCCTAGATGGGCCAACGAGGAACTTCACGATGATGTCGTTTTTGCCAAAAAATCATCTTTTCGGATGATGCTCATTTTCATCTTCGTGACTACGTTAATAATCAAAATTGCCGTATTTGGGGCTCAAAAAAACAACACGTAGTCTTACAAAAGTCAATGCAACCATGACGATTGACTGTTTGGTGCGCCTTTGGAACGGAGTCCAACCATTACAGTCATTGGAGATACGCTCTTCATGGTTTTGATGTGATTGATGTTTGGTTTCAACAAGGGCAACTTGCCACACATCTCATGCCACAACCGATTTATTGCGTCAAACGTTTGATAGCAGTTTTACGACCCCATACACTCGAGGTGCTCGAAAATTGGTCCGATCGAATGGAGTACTGTGAGGCCAACCGCGGCAGCCATATAAATGAACAAATATTCCATCTCTAACCGGAACAAATGTACTTCACATCAAATACCAGCACTGACCTTGATATATTTTCAAATTTATATAAAATGTATAATCACTCTCTCAAACTTATTACTACTATAATCAGTTCTGTATTGGTCTCTTAAAGCAGAGATTAGTTGTGCGGTCTTAAAATGGTAATCATCTTTGGTAATCATTACCTTGTACCAAATTATCAGTAATAATGTTTGAACTATACCCGCTCTTTTGAAATCAGAAAATAGCCAAATATACTTCAGGTATTTCATGAAGTGTTCACAAAACCTATTTTACTAGTTTTTTCCAGTCACTCCGACTCGATTGACCCATTGTGACATTGCTTCCTAGAGGCAAACTCTCAGTCCCGAAATCTGTTTGTGCTTCTAATGAAGTCCAAGATAATTGGTTTCCTCGAGATCGTGAGTTGATCCTCAAATAAGAATTATAATAACAGTGCAGTCTATATGGGACAAGTCTATATGAAAATAAGAGCACAAGAAGCAATCAACAGTTTCTTGTTATCCTTCCCAACAATCTTCGCAGTTTACAATGTTCCTAATTTTCATTCGAAACAGATGTTTTTTCAGGAAGCAGTGCCCGTGAGAATGTCCAGCAAGATCCTTAAAGTACGTCTATCATAATTTTTTGATGTTATTCTTTAGTTTGATCTGATTAATCTCGTAATTAACATTCAATTCACCGGCATCTATATAATGAGATTGAGCTTTATCTAATCGTTATGAAACTAATTTTGAATAGTAAATTATTACCGGCAGTTCAATAAAGGATTTTTGACGTACTCTCCAATCAGATGCCTTTTTTTAATAAATTTGCCGAGATACTGGGTCTGTATGTAAAATTGCTCTTTTACTTTGCTGCCTGTTTTAGGCCGAAGAACATCACATATCTTTATGCTATAGCCTTAGTATACAGACATGAAAGATAGGTTGGTGCATATATATGAACTCTGTACTACAACAGAAGGTGTCTGAGATTGAAAATCCATTTGAATCGCGATTCGAACCCTGTACTTCCAAACACCAAGCATTTAACCACAGTGCCATTCGGTATGATACTGAGTCTCTACTGTAAAAAAATAGTCAAATATTTTGTCATTCAAATAGTTGCGGAAATTCGACCACTGCGCCATGCATTAACGAAGGTATGGGTACATTTGGTTTAGACATACTTACACATACATATATACATATAGTTACATATTACTACCATTAACTTTATCTTATTAGCACAGTTATATACCAATGCTGTATCTATAAACTAATTATAAATATTTCTGTATCCTGTATATCGACCACAGCATCCCATTTTATAAATAGTTCGTCCTAATCAGGCGAAATACAGTAGTTTTTGGGTAAATCCCACGTACGTGAACGATATACTAGAATTTTATGTGCTTATTTAACCAAACGATGTAATATCTGCATGACTATACACAAATGCACGTGTACATGCAAAAATAAACTTGCCAGTTCCACTTTTGGGTTACATTGGGTTTTACATAAACACAAAGCTGTTCGTTTTAAAGATAAAATTTAATTTTGGAATATTTATTTAAAATTTAATCCAAAATTTATTATATATGTTGATGTTATGGCACGCACGTAAATGTTAATTTCCCAGAAATTGCGATGGTACAATTTTGATCTTTTTGTTTTTGGTCCAAAACGCCATACGTTGCAGAAACGATCGTGATTAACTTTGTTAAGAGCAGATTTTCGCAGAATTTATAATTATTTGGGACCGATGATTATATTTATGTTGAATATATTATCAAGGGAGGTAAATCTTGCATCAAATAATTTGTTTAGTCGCCAACGTCTTATGTATAAAATCTAAATCATTTTTACATAACGAAGATTATTTGAGATTGCTTGATAAGACAATGAGAGACAATGAGCTTAGAGAATGGACTTTCCAAAACAAATAAAAAATATTAGATCGTGCTCTTGTGAATATTGAGATAAGATTCTGAATTAATGGTTTACGTATTACCATCGTTTTTTGTGGAGCTTGAAATGGCTTAAATTTTAAGACACGTGGCTGAATACATATACACATCACATATGTATACAACAAAGTGTCTTAATTTTAAGCCATTCAATTCTACAACAAAATATAAAATTCAAATGAGCTTAAATTCAAATTCCTACTCTTTACAGCAATAAGTAGCCGTAATCCAACTGTAACAATGTCGGTCGATAACAATTTATTAGCTAAGATAAATGGAAAGCGTGGTGTGTCTCAAAATGAAGACATACGACTACTGGATTAAATAAACCTGATGCTTGACTTAAGAACCGTGGATAAATGGTAATAAAATCATTTTCATGTTAGATGTGGACATAACTGAAAAATATTTGATGAGGTAACCTCTTCTGTACTTTATCGGATTTCCTTTGTTTAAGAATCAACCTAAATTCAGAACGAAAACTACATAACTGACCATGACCGACAGAACCTGGCGTTTTGTCAGCTATGCAAACTGAAGAAGCAAAAAAAACAACTTCTCAATATGTGGAAAAGTTTTTTGTGGAATAATGGAGGTCAGTCGGTAAGGTACTGGGTCAATACTCCAGTCGGTAAAGACTTACACTAGTAAAAATCAGGAAGGCTTTGCGATTCTTATCATTACCCAAAAAGTGAAGATTCTATATGTAGAAGATGATAATCACTAGGTTAGGTTAGGTTGAGTGTCTGCTACAGCACACTTAGACCGAACACGGCCGGTGTGATACCACAGAATCTTGCTTTCCTACTATCCATATTAGAACAAGTTTCGCGCACCTAATAGTTTTCGGAATCAGAGAGGCAGTCTATTAAGAATTTACCCAAATATTCATGTCTTTTGTGTGTCAAAGGCTGACATGAAGATAGGAAAGGGACTACCGTCTCTTCCTCCTCCTCGTCCATACAGCGTCTGCAAAAGTCATTATCTTCTAGACCTATTCGCATGTTTTCCAAGTAGGCAGTGTCCTGTGAGTATCCTCACGATCATTTTTAGTTCACGTCTTCATAGGAAATTCAGTGTCTTTGAGCATTTCAAGTCCAGATTTGGCTAGACCTTTCATTCGTTGAGGCTACTGCCTCCTACGGGCCTCTCCAACATTTCCCTCTCCGGTAGCAGCAAGAGAGTTGTTTCAGGCCTGGCTAGTTTGTCCACCCTCCAGTTCCCCATGACGTCCAAGTGGCTGGAAACCCAGACTATATGAATGTTTAAATGTCACACATCTCATTCAGAGACAAGTGGTAAACGTACACCACTCTGAACGTTAGAGAAACAGAGTCCAGCGACTTGATTGCCCCCTGACTGTCCGCAAATGTCTATCATGTTACAAACCAACTACTTAGTTTTATCAAAGATCATAATATAATTATATTATGCTCTTTGGTTTTATCGATAAAATGGTGATGACAAGGTTCAAAACTCGATGATTCATTTTCAAAATTAAAAAAATTACTTGAAGCCGAAATATTTTCTGGTTTCTTGATAAATTGGAACACGTCTTTACACCTGTTATAAATATTTTATATGTTCAAGTGTGGAATACGTTACAGAACGAGGAAGAAAAGTCAGGTTAAAGTTTATCTCAAACAATTAAAGGTTTATAGTTTAAGATCATGTCGAAAGTTAAGTGTGTTCTTTCTACTTGTTTAATTTATACCATCAATATAAACTTATTGGAGAAAGATAAATCTGTTTGATGGATTGGAAAATTACATAAAAAATTTCCTTGAGAATCGCCCAGGCGGCGCCGCAGTGGTTTATCTGCGGCAGTTGGAGCGGGAGGTACCGAATAAGGGCAGGATGCAAAAGAGATTTTTTATCATACGATTACTCGGTGGTGTGAATGAACTCATCTATGACCCCCTGTTGGAGTGCAGAATTAATGGCCCACCCATCTTCCATGTCAGTACTATAGGCTGTCATGGAGCTATTCAATGTGCAGATCGTTCTACGAAAATCGGCCGTATAGCCGTACGTCCTCGATTTGGCTGTAATGGCCTAAGGTAAAGACGTAAATAAGCGAACCGCGAAAGAGTTGGAAGTGAATCTAGCCCCAAAACAGATTGTAGAGATAAAAAAAATTCCTTGAGAGCATTTCTTCGTCCTTCAGTGTTACATAAGATGAATTGAAGAAGTTTATTAACATGATTTTATAACAAACAGAATTAGTTCAAGCTAGGTAGTTAAATTATCACGTGGTTACTGGGATAACGAGAGAAATGTTTTGAAGATCTAGTATATGTGATCCGCTATTGTGGTATCCTGTAGTCAGCTCACCGCTAGTTTATTTGAACAACAATTAAACTACCAGGGTTATACCGATGACATTCCCGTACATTGGTAAATATGTAAATGAACTATGTGATCATATATGGACAGACCGTTAAACTTAGTGCAAACTTGGTGTTGTGATCAGTGCCTCTATCACAGTTAACCATGTACGAAAACTGGGCAGGTTTTTTTCAATAGAGGCATGATTCTACAAAACTTAAGTTTCTCAAAAATTGGAATCATGACATCTTTTCAGATGAAAAGTACTCAAGTATCTGGTTGCCTGTTTTGATCGTAACATACCTGCCGAACACAGTATAATTGAAAACGAGAAACATGTACATACATTCAGAATCCTGTGTAAAATATATTTGTTGGTCTTGAGTTATTAGTGGAGTTGTGAAAAAACGTCTGACCTACATAAGAAGACTCATGTCTCTGTGCTTAAGTTTGATGCCGCTAACCATATATCAGATGGTGTACAGTTATTACAGTTTGCCAACGGTTATTTGAAATTCTATTTATTCCAGAATCAGTATTGGGTTCCCATGCAAACTAAACGTTGTGACCGATAAATGGTCGGGATTGTGTATTTTTCACTTTTAGAAACCAGAGTGGCACCTGAGCTTATCTTACGTTGTTCTTCTAAAAAAAAAGACAGTAACTTTAACGGTTCGCACAAAGAGAAATGAAACAGCCAGTAAAACTCCTAGTTCTTCTCTAATGAGACTTTTATGGTCATACTGGGTATTTTCACTCTCACTTTACATTATTATCACATATTGCATCTTTGCACCCCGGTTTGCATTTTAAGATCAACTAATGACTTTAATACTATCGGATATCTTAACGCTTATTAGGAGAACGGACCGTTTTTAGCATCGAGATTGTTCAATTGGTAAGCGATGTCACATCGGCCTTATCGAGCTTGAGTGGGAGGGAAAAAGAATTAAGAGTAAAAGTATAGTCCAATGAAATATTTGGTCTTTCCAAATTTGGCTATATATACGATAGCAACGCCATATGTATGAAACATATAGATAAATATCTGGACCAATTTCTATGAAGAACTAAGGAGGTTGTGGTATATACAAAACCGCAAACGGAAAAAAGTCTTGCTCTCTTATAAAAAATAGTTGAAAGTTGCAGTTCGCAATACTGGTATGACATACGCAAAAGGCAATTTGGATTAAGATCAGTTTCTCATTGTATAACCAATAAGTTGACAGTTTCCTCCTAGAATTACATACTGACACCATACTGTTATCTGTTAAGAAAAATGCCGAGTTACAGTGCACAACACAAACCGAGGTGATGGAACATTAAAATAATTAAACGACATGAAATTGAAAAATGACATAATGTGTCAGTCTAAATGGTAATAAATTGTTATAGGTAATTTTGAAACAGTTATCTTAAGACGGACAGGAGCTTGATAGGAATAAAGCAAGTTTTACAATAAAAATCAATCAATTGTTTTGGTTCTGCTTCGGTGACCAAGAGTTTTACAGCTGTGGAATTACTTATTTAATGCTCATTCTGCCTTCGGTGTCTCTATAGCTCGTATTGTGCATAAAAGATGATATAAATTTTTTATGTCAGTTCTTTATTAAAAAAATCTAGAAGAACAAAACTATGAATTTTCCAATAAAAAGACAAGTCGTAATTCGATGCGGAAGCGTTATTTAATATAAAATAAGCTTTTATTAGCTTTTTATTTTCCATAGTTGATAAGCTTTATAAAATTATAACGCTCTTGCTGTTCATATGACAGAAAACAAGTGATTTTGAACATTCAAATAAAGATTTAGTGTTCGATAACGATTGATGCTGTATGGGTTACGAAACGTGAGAATTATTTCAGCTCGTATAACTTATAATCGAGACAGTAAGTTTTATAAAAAGCAATATCATTCTCTATAATTTCATCCGTAGCAATTTTTAATATTATTTGCTTGGTTATTGGATTCGTCACAAAGAGTTATGTATGTATATCGATTGAAATTTATGCTTTCGAATAAAACATTGGCTCTAAATTTTTTAGGGTTGGATTTTATTCTCCAGATTGAAATGATTTGGATAGTTTGGAATCTTTCATCACGGTAGGAAATAAAACACCACCCATAGATCAACAGGCCCCAATGGAAACAATAAGTTTCATTAACAAAAACCACGTTAAATACCACGTTGACCAATATTTGCTATCAGTCATTTACCACTCGTAAACCTTAACACATTTCACCATTTTAATTTGTTATGTCCTCAAATAAATGGATCGTACTCCAGGAAAGACCGCATAAGTTTTGCTTTACAACTATAGGAGGTAACAAACGAGAAATTGCTCATCTGCTAATCATGAGCATATTTTCTGTTTAAAGGGTATCCAGTAGTGGTTGTGAAGCAGGAGCCAAGATAAATTCGAGATGTAGCTCTAAGTCATTGTGGTCAGTAGGAAGACGCTTGATGGAAGCCACCCTCAAGCCATGCAAAGAGAAAGTTGAATTTACTCACAAACACATACAATCTATAAGATTGCCGCCTTTCAACAATTTCGACAGAAATATCATAACGACCGAATAACATTGCCTATCGCTTTAGCAGCGTTATAAACATTCTGTCGAACACCGGTACTATTTTCAAAAGCAAGGTTGAGATTCGAAACATTTAATCAGATTAACTGCATAATGTGTTGGCAACACTTCTATTTTTGACAACCCATTTGACAGCTGATAGTTGCTTTTTGTTTAGTTTGGTTTAACATTTCATTATGAATAGAGTTACATCAGTGGACGATAAGTGTGACATACAGAAACATTATTATCAAAATAATAGCTCTGTTCGTCAAACTTATCGTGCACTTCACCCATTTTATGTGGGTGATGAGAGTGGCTAATTCGAATAACAACTTATCGTTTTCGGACCATGGTTACTGTTAATGGTAACGTACATCTCGTGAGACGATGAACAGTGCGCATTAAAGAAGCTGTAGGCGATGTACAGGAAAGCATTAAAGAAGATCGAAACCAATCAATTCGTCGTCGTTCTCATTAACTGAGGTTATCTCTTTCCACGTTTTGGAAGATTTTTAAAAAAATCTTGGCTCAAAAGCTTTCAAAATTCATTTGTGCAGGAATGAAAGCAAAACGACCATCGTATTCGGCAATTCGGCACAAATTGATAATCACAAAATTGTTGTTCTCCGATGAAGCCTATTTTTGGACGAATGGGTACGTAAATAATTAGAATTGTTGCATTTGGACAAATCCACAATTATTTGTCTATGTCACCATTACATCCACAGAAAATTACTGGTTCGTGCGCTTTATGGGCTGGAAAAGCCATTGGTCTATATGTCTTCTAAAACGATGATGGTCAGAATATTACTGTCAATAATGAGTGGTATAGGGACATGAATTTTTAACTACCTCGATTAGCTGGAATAATCTGGCTAAAATGTGATTCCAACAGGACGGAGCCACATGCCACACAATGTGCGCTACAATTGATCTACTCAAGAAACTTTTGATGAACGAATCACGTAATGGTCCCACTAATTGTCACCAAGATTATGTGACTTAACCCCATTGGATTATTTTCGTTGATGTTATGTAAAGTCACTGGTCTACATCGATAAACCAGAAATACGGCCCAAAATCGAGCGAAAAGTTTATGAAAATTAGTGTTCTACTAACTAAAGCTATGTTTCCTTATCAATTTATCATCCTAAAACTTCAATCAAACTTTCATTTGATTAGTTGTTACAAACTCATTCATTTCCTTGTAAACCGATCCACCTCCTCTCATGGAATCAGTAAAATTTGCGGCGTTCCTTAGGACATCCTAATCTGCACTTCTCCTGTTAGTTTTGGTACAGTTCAGCAGGATGTGCTCAATATCCTCAGTTACGTCTCACATTTCACACTTCTTGCGATTTTCATGATTCAATGTGATTCTGGAATGGTGTTTAACAATCGAATACTCCTTTAAAGCTCTTTAAAAATTTTACGGGCAGTTGTCCATTTATTAAACGTACAAAGTAAATTTCTTGCATTCGTCTTCTCATATACTTTCAATATATTTTCATATTCAACTACCTCTTTCGCAAGTCTATCGGCTCTTTCATGTCTTTCGATACTTTGTGATAGAATCATAAATATTATTATTTCATAAATATAATTTTTTTGTCCTTCCTTCATTCGTAGCTAACTTAATTGTATTGGGGCTGAGTTTATAGCACCTAATACCACCCTTGCACATGCATTTCGAACTCAAATATCGGGTTAAAGCCCGATCAGGTTAAATACACTAATTCCATACGTCATTTTGGAGGATACTAGTGCCTTTTGCAACAAATTAGTTACACAACCGTTTTTACAGTTATCTGCCAAATACTTCATATGGTTTTCCAAATTCAACCGTCAATCACTCCATATACCCAAATACCTTTGCACATTTACTTGCTTAATTCATCTCATGTCAATTACACTATTGTCCACTCTAAAACTCAAATTGGCTCACTTATTCGGATTCACCGTAAGATTCAAACTATAGTTAAATAATAATAATAGCCGCGTTTCTTGACTCTATTGATTCAGATCAGATCACATTTGCCATGCAAGCCAAAGACGCCTTTTGATCCAAATTTCTATTTGCTCAAAATGTGTCTTTGGTTTGCATTGAAAATGTGATCTGATCTGAATCAGCTGGAGTAATGAAACGCGGTTAATAATAATTTCATCCACAGATTGTTGATTACATTCAGCCAATTTGGTTTACTCCGATACTAAACAACTGACTACTATAACTCCACCTATAACTTACACGATTTATTCCTGGCTAGTCGATCTTCAACCTTCTACAGAACTCCTAAGTAATCATCCCATTCAAACATCCAGTTTATAATCTCCTTCCGATTAATCTTTACATTCCTATTTTCATAAAGGTTATTCTGTACATTCATAAACATATTCAAAAACCTTACTAACGAGAGTCGTCAATTCTTTTGGTCGCTCGTCTTTTCAATTGATGTTATATACCTGAATGATACAGCGATCTTTGAAGGGAAACCCGCCTTTCGGTAGGCGAAGAGTTCGCTGTCGTCGAAGATGGCTCCAAGGCGTAACGAGCGATATGTCACGTTCTAATTACTTATGTAAGGGTGTTTATTTTCGGATTATCATTCGGGAAATGTTATCTTTTCAACGCGTCAAGCCGTAATGATAATCAATTTCAGCTTGAGAATTAGTAATTAGATGACGAAAGAGATAACACTATAGAACAAGCGAATCAACATCATGAGAATAAATCGAGTGAATAGGGACCACTTGTAAACACTACTGCAGTAAACACACCGACAGTAATGCACCACTCATTTGACTGTGATGAGTAACAAAAGATCGAGAATCCAACTAGTTTGTATATGAGAAATTACTGTATGGGACAAGTAATTGACAAATGTTAAAGTGCTTACCATTGACAAGCGGCTAATTGGACATAGTGAGGTTGATGGGTTGATCCATGAGTTCTGCACTCCAATAGGGTCATATGTGTTCCACCGATCATAATTAGAAGGTAAAAAAGCCTTTTTGCATCCTGTCCCTATCGGGATTCGAATCCGGTACCTTCCGCTCCAACTGCCACAGCTTTAACCACTTATTTTTTCTCAATATAATTCTTTATTTGGCTTAAAATACTATTTACAAATTAATTGGACAATATTTTTTGGTTTGTTCTATATATTTGGTTTCTAATAATTTGAGAAATTCGGTAGAGAATATTTTATGATCTTCATAATTTCTGAATTCTAGTTCATCAAAATATTTTTCGGTGGGTCGTCGATTTGTATGGTAGATTATTGGAATTTGTTCGTTATTTTGGATATATCCATGTGTATCGAAATATATGAATGCCGCCGGTTCCGGGATATTGCCAATTTCAGTAGATCGTTTTAATAAACTTTCATCTGTATAATATGGTCCATAGGAAAATGAATTTTAATTATTTGTAGTAGTTCTTAAAATGTGATCTCTAGTTACCCTTATAATTAGTAAGTCTATTCTTTTTGCATTAAATTCTTCATATTGAATTTTATTTGAAATGTAATGTCGATTTTCTGAATTTAATTTTCGATATTTTCCCGTACAAAGTCGAATACATTTTCTTTTGGAAATACGTATGCGTTCCAAATAGCTCGCGCTGCAATTATATCACGTAGGGCATCCATAAGTAATTATAAAGGGCGGATCAAAGTTTTCTAACAAATTTTTTTTACATTATTATTCAGCAATTTCGATCTGAAAATTTTATTATGTGATCTGATGGCTTGTTTTGCTGTCTCTAATTGAATATTAATGTGCTGGTTCATGTAGCAGAATTGGTCGATGTTAATTCCGAGATATTTGACGATGGATTTTTGTTCAATTGTCGCTGTACCAATTTTAATGTTCAAATTGTTTTTATTTTTTTTTGTGTCGTAGTTTGCAAGCTGGGCTGGTTTTCGAAATAATATACTTTCACATTTATTTGTGTTAATTTTGATTTTCCAAGTGTGTAGATAATCTTTAATAAATGTGGTAGCCAATTGTAGACTTCGTGTTATATTGAGTATTTTTTGGTCGGTGCTATAAATAATTAAGTCATCTGCATAGGCTATGGTTCTGATGAGATGATTATTTATCCTTTCGTTGCTAATGAGGTCTCTTGTATATAAATTGAAAAGTATTGGCGCAGTTATTATTCCTTGTTGTAATCCATTGCAAATGTTGAACGTAAAATTTGATGTTTCAGATCCATCGGTAGTTACAAATCTGCTATTATATAGCATATTAATTAAGATAAATAATATATCTTCATTAAAATGCATTTTTCTTAGTTTGAAAATCAGCCCATCCAACCAAACTGACTCATCACGCTTTCTCCATGTCAATTAAAATGACACCAGTGCACTGTTTGTTGTTTAAATTACGACACACCTCCGTAGTGAGTGCAGTTATTGCATGGATTGTTGATCGATTGTGCTGAAAACCAAATTAATTTTCAGGCGCAAGATCGTTTTCGATGGTATGTTGAATAATTTTTTTTATGGATAATGGTTTCAAAAATTTTTCTTAAATTGAAAACTAAGCTGATTGGTCTGTAGTTGGTAGGATTTAACCGATCTTTTTCCTTTTTTAAGATAGGAAATTTTTTTTGCGATTTTCCAACATTCTGGAAATTGTTTATAGTGCATAGTTCTGCAATCATTTCCTCGGGTAGATGTTTCAATAAAATATTTGGAATTTTATGCAATCCGAATTTTTTTTTATTATTGGTTTGTTGTAATAATGTTTTTAATTCGTCGAATGAGGTAAAATATTCCTTTAGATGTTGAAGAACTATATCATTTGCTTTGTTGGTGTTGGTAAATTTGCATTTCGTTATGTTATTGTTTGTTTCGAATAGTTGTTTTTCTTTGAATTGTTGAATGGCCTGATGAATTATCTTATGATGTGCCGATTTTCCCATGTTTGTGTTCGATACAGTTTGTTTTTCTATGTAATGTCCGATTATATTTAGATTTTCGGTGACATTTGGGCATCAATATTTGTTAGTTTGCTGATATAATTTGTTCCAATCTAAATTTGTTTTATTGATGTTTATGGCTTCGGTGGTCTCGATGTCAAGTAAATTAAGATTCGTTTTGTGTTTAGTCGGGTTTATATGCTTGAGGTCACTAAACATTTTTGGTCCTGGTTTAATTAATGTTAATTTATTTTTCCAATGTAGATTTATCTGAAATTTTATGTTTTCAGATATTAACTCGTTTGTGCGTTTGATTTCTGATTTTAAAGTAATGCTTTGATTTGCAGTTAGACCTGTTCGTTTTAGATTTTTGAGTGTGGTTATTATTCGGCTCTTATGTTTATATAAGTTCTCTATAGTTCGATTGGTAAAACACTCCATATTATTTTTCCTTTTTATTTTATGATCGGTTGTTTCTATGTTCTTTAATATTAAATTCGTTATGTTGTTATATTGATTGAGATATTTGTTGTAAAGTTTTTTAAGTTACTTTTCAACTTAATCCAATCAATGTTATGAAAGTAATAAAAATGTGCTGGTTGTGACATCTCTAGTTCTGTGAATTCTATATCGTTTATTGTAATTTCGATGAATGCGAAAAAACTTCTCCTTGATTATTGGTCATTATTTTTAGGCGATCGTCTATAAAAGCTAGTTCAAGGTATCTAGAAGTCGGAGTATATGTTGGTGCATCGGGTTGATATAATTGGCATTTATATAAAAATCTATTCAATCTCATCCATTTATTTAGTGTGACCCCTCTGGTGTTATTTTCATTGTTTTTCCAATTTGTATGCTTTGCATTAAAATCGCCAGCTATAATAAAATAATTTTCAGGTTTGTCTAGCTCGAGTTCATTGTAAATTGTGTTCCATTCATCTATGAATGAGCTTTGGTTCTGTGCACTAATATTTCCCGAGCAATAAGTAGCTATTATAAACAATTCTGATACATTGAATTTTGCAGTTTTTTATGTGTTGAATTTTTAATTTTGAATTTATTAAAACTGGTGTTCCACCTCCTTGAGTTGATTCGATTCGATCTTGTCTAATTGTGATATAATTTGGAATACCTACATTATGCTTGTAATTTAATTTGGTTTCACTTAACATCATTATGTCAGGGCTATGTAGTACAATGAATTTAATTAAGTTCATCCTTCCTTGGATACTCACAATTGAACTGACGTTTAAATTAATTTTAGATTATTCACAATTTAGTGATGGTTGCTAAAAGTTGTGCTATTTGTTCACTTTGTTTTCTTATAGTATCAGCCATTACTTTTTTCTGCTAATTTTTGAATAGTTAATTCCTCCCTGGAATTATTTTTTAATATGTCAGCATATGTACCGTTTTCTAAATTTGCTGGAATTGGTCGCTCCCACACTTGCTGTTTGGTGTTCGTTCTTTTCTGTGATATTTTATCTTATAGCCTATTTAATGCCATTTGGTATACTGAACACCCTTTAAAAGAAGCTGGATGACCATTTTTTCACAGTTTACGCAATAAATCTCTGCCGTATTAATTTGTTCTACCGTTGGGCATTTCCCCGGATTGTGCAGCTTTGCACATTTAACGCAACGATAATCTAAATTGCAGTTCCTTGCGGCATGTCAAAATCTTTGGCATTTGATACATTGAAGAATTTCTTTTTTTGTTATAAGCGGTTCCTAGCTTATTCGTTGGTAATTTATTACTTTTATTTTATTTAATAAATTTATATTAGTGTAAGGTTCAAGTTGAACAATGTAAATCGGTAATTTTTGGTTTTCTTTAATCGAATATTTTGTTTGTAACTGTACAATCTTTATTATTTTTATATTGCCGATAAGTTCCAATTCGGTTTTTAAATCATTTAAATCTTCTTCCGCTGTTAATCCTTTCAAAACAATCGATTTTATCTTTTGATTCTTAGGTGTGAAGGTGAAGTAAGCTGTATTTACTTCATTAAACAGTTCTTTGATTTTTTCATATTCATCCAGATTTTGTGTTTTAAGTGAGTGTTTATGATCATTTATTCCGGTTATTTCGAAATCTTGAATTTTCATTCCTTTCACTAGCCGTAAAGTATCTTGAACTTTTTGTTTGTGTATGTGAATAGGACGAGGTTTAACTGTTTTTTTATTCGTATTCACTATTGTTATTCGTAGTTGACTTTATGGTCTCAATAGCTTGTTTTTTTTAAATACATTTGGTGTAGTATTTTTACGTTTAAAACTTTTCTTGATTAAATCGAACTCTGACTCTTCTACATTTATAATTTCGGGATGTGTATCAATGATTTCCATCGGAAGATTGATAAACTGGTTTGTTTCTAATAATTTTTGATAATTTTCATCTTCCCCTTTAAAATTATTTTCAATGGCATTTCCATCCTCTTTCACTCGGAGGCGAAGTTTTTTGTTTTCAGCTTCTATCCGTAATATTTTACTTTTATCCCTTTGTTTCGGAGTAATAAGATTTGGTTTAATTACATTTCGTGGACCCATTGTTGACTTCCACTGTGAGTTATTTGATATGTTTTGAGCTATTATATGCATTTTTATCCGTAATTATTATGTGTGTGTTGTTGTGGTCTTTAACGGTTGTTTCAATTGCAACAACATTATTATTCATTTACGAGACTGTTCGTGTTTATAACACACAGACTCGATTTAAGATTTTGAATTAATTATTGGTTTTAATGGTTTAATTCACTGTTATTATTACAAAAAACGAATGTATTTCTTTATAAAAAATCAAATCAAACGAATATTTAAAAAAATTAAATTTGTCAACAAAAATTATTATTTTCTCAACGCTAGCTTTTAGTAAACTGACAGCTTTAACCACTGAGCCACCTGGGCGGTTTATGAATGATTTAAATCAAGTGATTAGTTTGATTTAACGCTGGTCGGTTTAATTTTGATTAACGTCGGAATCGTTAATAATCCGGATACAAACCGTGAGATTTATATAACAATACTATATAAGCCTTAGGTTTTGAAACCAAACTTGCCCAAGAACAAAGTCTTTTGAAAATTAGGTATATTAATCAAAAGGCTTTGTTTTTGGGCAAGTTTCGATATGGTCAGTTATTATATTATGAGGATCATATATTAATTCTAACCCGACAAATAATTGAAAGCTAATCAAGACCAAAAGAAATGAATGAAGTTGCATTTCTTTTGCTTGTTTTTCTTAATCGGACTTTGACCAACTCATTAAACCAGTTGACGCTTAATATTCTGCAATGTCACTGATGATATTCTGCAATGTTGTGGAATATTTATACTGGGGTATTCTGTACGCGTTTTTTAGATACACAATATTTTTTCTGATTCAAATCATTTCTTCTGTTTAATATAATTTTTATCCTTAAAGATCAATGATCACCAACAATGTGTCATTTTGTAAGCACTGCAACGGAAAAATGATTTTAGACTACACTTTGATGTATCCTTTACCGACTTTCAAGTTTATTAATATGTTTCAGATTTCGAGTTACCTCAGGTGCTCGAGACAAGATTCTTTGGGCATTTTGTTGTAGTCCCACAGCATAGTTATAAATAACAACCACCGATTGAAATAGGAATGAAAATTCTGCTGCAACCATTGTAGATGCATAATTTGGATTGAGATGAGGAAATTACATTGAACATTTCAGAAAGGTGGTTACAGATTAAATAAATTTACGTGAAATCCCAACAATTCGAATTCCACGAGGGATGCAAACCAGGGACGAAGTAAAATTCATTGGATTCAGTGATGCAAATGAGCACGCATGTGCTGCCGTTGTGTATGCAGTAGTTAAGACAATGGTCTACAATCCAATATAATTACGGAGAAGTCTTGAGTTGCACCAGTCAAGCCGATTAGTATTTCACGACTGGAACTGATGGGTGCAGTATTACTGACCAATATAATGAAGTTGGTGGAATCGGCCTTTACAATTAAGATATCAAATAACTGATCCTCTTAACTGGTTTAAAAATTGGATTAGATTATGTCGACACAACCCAGACGATTGACAACTTTTATAGCCAATAGAACGAGTGATATAATCCAAATAAAAGTGAGAAATATGGGACATGTTGCATCAAAGGGCAATTCGGCTGAAATCGCATCTCGATGAACACGAGAGACGTAACAATAAATAAATTGTGGTGACATGGGCTTTATTGGCTAATTGATCATGAAGGAACAGAGACTATTCAATCATCCAAATTACAAGATCAAAGTGTTATAACAGAAGAATTAATGCTCGAAAAGATCGCATATAATATACACTAATAATTGTTTTGAAGAATTTACTAAGAAGACCAAGGTATTGGCGTTGATGAAAAGGTTCATCAATTGAGAAAATATGTTGACTGCAGAAAGACTTTGAGTTCAGATGCAGAAATAGATGCAACATATGGTAAAAGATGGTTAATTGGTTACCAAAACGCTCTAAGATTATTTGTTTGAATCCGACAAGTCATAATACGGTAAAATACATCGTAAGGAATTCACATAAAGTATACACAATCATTCGAGGGTGAGTCTGCTCACATGCATCACACGGCACCAGCTTTCGATAATAATAGACATGGTGTTATCCAGAGCAATTGTCCACAATTGCAGCAAGTTCATACGTTAGAACCCAACAATGGAAAAGCAGTTGAATCAGCAGACGTAGGCTAAAATATTCATATCCATTTTACAAGGCCGCCGTGAACTACTGCGGTTCGTTCAAGGTGCATTCAGCCAGATACCGCATAAAATGTACGCTTGTATATTCAAATGCCTTTGCATAAGGGCAGTGTATATAGATGCAGTAGGAAGGTTAACCACCGAAAGTTTTCTTTGAGTATTTTCAAGATTTTATTAAGAAGAGGAAATTGTCATACTATCTATAGTGACAATGGCACTAATTTTGTAGGTTTAACAATCAATTACACAAAATGTTTCCATTTTTAAAACTATTTGCGTCAGACATAGCCACACGCCTCTACAACATAAAAAAACTGGATATTCATTTCATTAGGATCACCCCATTTGGGTGGTATATGGGAGACGGCAGTTAAACAAGCCAAGTTAAAGTATACGAGAGTGGTCGGTTAAACTATATTTTATATAACGAGTTTGGCACATTGATAAAAAAAGTTGAGGAGACCGATAGCAGCCAATGCGTCAGAAGACCACAACCTTCAAAACTTTCACCATCAACTAGATGGGATATGGTTAAACATATGCAACAACATTTTTGGATACGGTTGTTGAGCACCGAAACATTGCCACAGCGCAGATTACAAATGCGAGAATAGATAAAGCAGTCACTTACTAAAGGAGGCCAGTTAAACGCATTTGTAGAAGAAGAAGGCTAGGTGAAAGGCTAAGATCTAAGGACTACAACAACTCCGCAATGAGCACAATTCGCGTGGTTTTGATTTCAACGAATTGCACCATACCTTCAAATCTCGGTCAACTGCCATACGGAAACAGTATGGAAACCTCTGTGTTATACCGCATGCCTATGCGGTACTCGACACATGTCGTGAACATTTTTCTGTCTTGCTTAATGTTCCATATGCATCACAAGCTGTATTTAAAAACCCTAAAAATACAGACCGCAGAGAAGTTTATTGTGAATCTATTCTTAGGGGAATTCACCAATACCATGCAAGGTTAAAGAAAAATCATCGATCTACAGTTAATTACTAAAAGGTCTTGTGGAACTGTTTTTCGACCTTGTTCGATTGGTATGGTAAACTGAAGTTATGCCTGACGAATGGAAAGTGGCCAAATTATTCCAAGGATTGAAGAAGGGTGATCTCTTGTAATGAGAGAGTTTCCGCGGTATAATTCTCATTTGCACAGCATACAAGTTATTGTCATACATTATCTTTATACACTGATCAAATATTTTCTCTACGGATGATTTTTTCCTAGTGTTCAGCTTCCGTTCCACTCAAAATCAACGACTCCAAAACCAAATCTGAACCAATCCGTTTCAGTAGCGGTAACCACACGTTTGAAGGAGTAATGAGATTCAAGTATCTTGGATCTCTCATTACCCACGATAGTATAGTGTGAGAGGATATCAAGGTTCACTTTTGCTAGCAATCGGACTTTATATCTTCTACGTCCATTTCGGAATTCAAAATATCTTGTAAATACGGATAAGCTGAAATTTTACAGTGTGGTAATCAAATCTGTTGTCATGTATGGATGTGAGAGTTGGACCTTGACGGAGGAGTACGAAAGATTGCTTCTAACATTCAAAAGAAGAATTATGAGTGGATGGCACATACCGAATTCAGGAAGATCATGAATTTTATGCAAATTTCTGATACCTTAATTGCATGCAACAGTATGAAGAGCTGGCTCGCGATCGAAACAGATGGAGTCAGCCAACAATGGCCTGTAAAAACCGTCAAAAAAAATATACCTCAACGAGTCCAGAACTATTTCAGCGGATTTAACTAACTGATATTCAATAACCAAGTTCCTTAGGTTGTGTTATCCCTCGGTCTGTCATGAAGCAATCGAGAAAACGCTTTCGGCTTTATGCTCGCCCCACGATCTAGAGAATGAACTGGCATACTATATATAAACACGAGGGATAAGATATGCAAATAATTTACAGTAATTTTGGAGATCATATAATGGACAACTACACCACCCATGTGGCGCAGTGCATAGAACACTGCGGCGTGGAGCGGAAGATACCGGCTTCGAATCCAGATAGAGGCTGGATGCGAAAAGGGATTTTCACCATCGATCGTTTGGGCGGTACGATCGGTGGTGAGAATAAACTCTTCTGAGACCCAGTTGGTGGTTAAAATCCGTGTACCGTCCCATCTTTCATGTCAGTACTATAGGCTGGCATGGAGCTATGCAATGTGCAGATGGTTTCTACGTTAATCAAACCTATAGCCGGGACGTACAGTAATATGGTGGAAGGTTACAATGGGCTATTACAGCATCAGTGACAGAAAAACATTAGAAAAAAAAATGGACAACTATCTGGGTTTGCCTTGGTGATAGATTAATAATTTATTCGAATAACGTTATATTCGGTTGAGAAGATTTATTTTGAAGTACCCTATATAACTATGAGCTTATTCTGAGAAATTATGTTTTGTTAATACATAAATACATATATTTTGGTTTGAAGCATTCACACCATTATTATTATTATAAGCACACATTGTCGTATACATTGTCTTCCGAATCCAAAACAATGGATGGTATTATACAACATCATTTTTATCCTTGAGATGTATACGATGTCTTTATGTTGCTAGTATATCACCACATACATAATGTATATATGTTCTTAGTGTTTTGTATGGATTTCCCATATGTTTTGTCAACACAAACATCTTTCTCGAAACCATACAACAATTATGATGATGATTGCTGGTATTGTTGTCGGTCTCTATTTATGTGTTTTGTTAACGATAACATTTCTTAAAATTTTCAAATTTATTACGTTTGATTGGTGAATTCAACGTGCCCGTACCTATATGTATGGCACTGGCAATACGTTTTCTCGATAAATTGGATAATCGATTTATAGACATATATGACACTGTATATACGTATACGAGTACAATATAAGGTTTGATATCTCTTAAACCCCATATACACAATTTTGGCCTTATTGTGTGCAACAAAAATCTCATTTCGACATAACAAAAGGTCGCAGTACATCAACAAAAATTATATCGAATTATTATTACTCTCGGGAAACCTTTGATGTCCCCTTTTGTATTAGGAAAACTAACATACATATATACACACACAACCACAGCACTTCATAACAAAATGTATTATCTCTTCTTCGATAGATATGTATGAACCTATGTGATATCAAAATATGTGTATACGAACATCGATTGAATGGAATTGATTTTGAAATTTTGCTTTTATTCATCCGTAATGAGATTATTTTCAATTCATACCCTTGCCTATGATCTGATATCCCATATGTGTACCATAACAAGCTCTTTATTCTTTATTGATATTAGACACTATATATACATACTTTATGTATATTATTTACAACACAAAGGCCCACTTAATAATAAACACAGCAAACGACAAGATACTCGTAAATATCTACTTTACACACCACGAGATAATTTTTCATGCATAAACTGGATGAGTTATATATGACAATATATAACTATATGAATACAGTAACCACTGGGATTAAAAAATAATCTCAAATTCTTGAAATTGGTTTCAAACTATCGTTAAAGACCTTTCATGTGAAAACCGCGATCAATTTGCACATACAATGCCTTTGTTTAGTAAATCTCCTCTTACTTATTGTACAGGGCTCTGATTTATTAGACCTTCACTTTTTATCATTTTGATAAACGTCATAATCAATGGTCAAAAATAATGTGTCCATCACTACATTGCTATATTTATATTGGAGTTCCAAGCAGACGAACATTATAGATTATGTAAACTATGCTGCGTGTGAGATAAGGCAAAATAATGTACCAACGACTGTGGAGTCTTGATTTGAACTGAGACGGATCTGAATTATTAGTGGAAACAGCTAACCGCTGGAATCAACTCAAACTAGAGCAA
Source organism: Tipula lateralis (assembly GCA_963932295.1). Classification (NCBI taxonomy): domain Eukaryota; kingdom Metazoa; phylum Arthropoda; class Insecta; order Diptera; family Tipulidae; genus Tipula; species Tipula lateralis. The sequence continues at coordinate 120,284,479 of OZ010737.1, forward strand.
CAAATCAAAATTCTTTGGTACATCAACTATACTCGAAAAACAACGGCACATTTGAACTCCAAGGATTCTGTGATGCGTCTGAACATGTATATACGTGGGTGTATTATACAGCAAAAGAACTATCAATGGTCAAAGCACAATTCGGTTTTTGACCGCAAAACTAAGAGTAAAATCAAAATTGACGATCCTTCGACTGGAGTTATGCGGTGTAGTTTTTGTTGAACCGGTTCATCCAGCAAATGAAAAAGAGCTTGGATATCAACATAAGTACAGTAAACTTATGGACCGATTCCACGACAACATTGGCCTGGATTCAAAAACAAACATCAGCTTGGAAATCATTCGTCACACATCGTTTAAGAGATTTAACAAAAAGCTGACCCCCAGTCATAGCACTTTATCCGTTCAGAAGACAACCTAGCTGACTGCGCTTTCCATGGTATAACCGCAAAGTAATTAACGGCTTTCCATAGTTGGTGAAAAGGCCCAGCCTTTTTGCAGCGCACAAGCAATATAAGTCACGAAGTGACTCAAAACATCCGAAGAGAAGAAAAAAATCGTCACTACGCTAAAAAAATCGTTACCTCTCACCGAGGTAATATGGCACACATGTACTGTGACAACGGAACTAACTTTGTTACAGCTCAGAAGTTACTTCAACCACATACGTTTCATTTCATTCCACCAGCATCGCCCCATTTTGGTGGACTGTGGGGAGCCTGGGTGAACCTTTGAAGCTCACCTTTGAAGAAATAACAACTTTATTTAACTATAAATAGAAGCCTGCCTGATTTCAAGCCATTTTGTCCTATAACTGAGAATCCTAAAATACTAGACGTACTCACACCAGTATTCTTCGTTATTGGAGATGCCTTGCTAACACCATCAGAAAATTAGCAGCTAACTCAACATTGAAATTTCCTGTCACGGTGGAAATTAATCCAAAATATGCTTGTTCAATTTTGGCAAAAGGGTTAACATAGCCTGGAACAACATTCCAAATGGCAACAAACAAGATCAAATATAAAGGTAAGAGACATCGTCCTTGTACAAGATGAGCTACAACCACCAAAGAAATAGAAAATGGGTCGAATTATACAAATGCACAGATTGGCAGTCACGCTAAAAGCAGCTGCCAATGCAAACGTCAAAGATGCATAGCTCAATTAGCACCTTTGCCCAGCCAAGGGCTTGAGCGGCATATACTTTGATAATATTTCCAAAGTAGCACTTCTTCCGCCTAAATGGGATCTATATCGTAGTTCGATATAATCTGTCTATAGTTATTGGCAAGAAATTCTTAACTTAGAGAAAGGCTTGACCTTACCGCCAAGGTTGCACAGTGGTTAAAAAGTTTTGGCTTGGATTCGGAAGTGCCGGGTTCGAATCCCGATATAGGGGCAGAATGCGAAAAGGGGTTTTCACCATCGACCGTTTGAGCGGTGCGATCGGTGGTGCGAATGAACTCATCTGAGATCCTGTTGAGTTTAGATTGCGTTCCATCTTCCATGTCAGTACTATAAGCTTGCATGGAGCTATGCAATGTGCAGATGGTTTTTATGTAAAATTGGACCTATAGCCGGAATGTGAAGTAAAAGAGGGATGTAACAATGGGCCAATGAAGCCTGAGAGACGAATAAAAAAAATACTTAAGTACATTTTGTACAGCAATAGCTTACAATCTAGACTTAACATTGAGTATGTATATTTTCCACGTGAGTCTTCTATCTAAGTGTCACACTTTGTATAACATCCGTTCCACCTGTCAGACTGAATAAAATCATTCTAGCACAACACGGAAGTGTTAAATACCTTGAACTGCATTTAGATAGAAGACTCACGTGGAAAAAATACATACTTAAAGTTAAGTAATGTGCGCTGACTTACGATCATTGTTCATAATTTTCTATTTTGTTAGCCATTTTTGGACTTTGCCTAAATGTTCTAGTAGAATTCTTTTGCGATCGCGAGATTTTGATGCACAGCTAAGATTTCAGTATCCGGGTATGTAGAGACTTTCACGCAATTTAATATTGGTAGATCAGCTTTATGGATCAAGTATAATACTGGCTTTAGGTCATCATATAAATCTGTTGATGCAGCATATATTTCACCAAAAACTTTCGATTGAGCAAATAATTTTTAATAATTTTACAGAAACTTTATGTCATACCTTATCGAAAGTTTGGGCTATATCTAGAAACGTGGCAGAACAGTACTTTTTTGTTCAACGAAGTACCTGATTTCTGGTAGGACTGCTGAACTTGTTCCATGATTCCTTGTTCTCTTAATCCCAATTGATGATCCAGAATGATAATTTTCTCGTCCAGAATTGGCTTAAATTTTTGCAGGGGTGTTTTTTTAGGACCCAGATAATCATCTACACTTGGGTGCAAAAAAATCGCACATTGCTCAATTTTACACATATCAGTTCAAAAATATCAAAAAAAAACATATTTGCTTAGTTCTTTTTAATGCAGGTTCAGTCTATTTGAACCAGTGGTGCCTTTTTTGTACTTGTCTTGTACCATGCCAAAAAAGTGATTTGCTGTAAAATGCATACAGCATAGGCTTTCGAATTAAATTCTAAAAATAATAAGAACAATACAATAGCATGCCATGAATAATCTCACTCGGAATTGTGATCATTCGCATACTGATACTTAAACTGAACGCTTAGTCTCTATTAAATTAAGTCTTAAACCGAAGTAAAGAAATGGATACCACACCAGAGGTAGAAGAACTGAAGTATTTCTACACCTAAACCGATTCTGCGTTGGCTAAATTATTGAGCCGATTCGAGTGTGGCAGAGATATCAAGAAACTGGTGGCTTCACACGCTTTTTTGTAATAACTTGCGAAATCGTCGTATGAATGCAGTTCAACTGGGACAGTGGCTTCCAAAAGTTCATGAAGTCGAATTAAGTCGATGGCCAGTAACTTCGAGAAGTTAATCTCACTGCAAACTCACCAGCAAACGGGCCGAATATAACCGCAGCCCACCGGCAAGTCTCTCGTGAGTTAGCCCGAGAGCATTTCAATTGGAAAGTACAAACATGGAGAGGTGTCCTGTTCTCTGACGAGGGCAGGATGTGTTTTTATGGAACCGATGGGCGCGGAAAACTATACAGAAGACAAGGATAGCGATTTGTGACAATATTACATTGAAGAACGTTGCTCGTATGGCAGTGGATCGTACATGTTCTGGGGAGACATATCATTAGAGGCGGAAACATATCTTCTATTCAACACACGAGCGAATACTGGCTGTCGATCAATAAGAATGACTTCTCAACGATACATTGAGGAAGTACTCGAGAAGCACTTCTTTCTTTTGCCGTGTTTATTGGTGAAAATTATCTGTTCATGCAGGATAATGCAAGATCGCATACGTCTGGTGTAGTATACCAGTACCTCCAAGAGGTGAATATACCTGTTAAGAAGTGGTTAGCTCGAAACACGGATACGTTTATCCCCAATAATCAGTTTGATGGCACGTATAAATACAAAAAAGGTACCTCTGGATAGGTAATGAAATAGACTTTGAATGTGCATTAAAAACTTTGGATGTATTTTGATACTTTTGTGAAAAATTGAGCATTGTGCAATTTAGGATAATGAACTCATCCTTCCTCGTTTTGACACATTTATTGCTCAGTGTTCAGTTCTAGGAAAACTAACCTTAGCCAGTCATCGCCCTTCCCATGGCATTAATCTTGTTTTCAAAGAAAGCATTAATCTTCTTGAAAAGCAGAACCTTTTTGATAAAAGTAAAAACCTAGCTTTTACCTAGCAATACAAGAAGGTTATTAACTGTGACTATTTGTACAAAGCATGAAATATTAAATTTGGCTTATCCCAAACTATATAGAGGATATTAATTTGATGTATCCATTTCGTTAAAAAAAAAATTATTCATATTTTAATGCTTCCAGTACCCCATTACCAATTCATGCAGATAGTAAACTTCTATACACTTATATCCAATAAATTATTCATTCTTGACTTGTGATTTTGTAAACAAACAATCTGTAACAAATAGGTTATCGCCCTATCCTAAAACTGCCATATGGCTTCTGTTCACTCTTATTTTTGTTACATAAAAGTTTACTTATCTCGTATATTTTCACTTTAAGAGCTTTTTTGTGTGTTTCCATGTAATTTAATCTGACGATATTTGTCTGTTGGTGTCTTCTATTCTATGTTCACCATAATTTATCAAATTACTCCATTATTTCTTATATACTGTGGATGTGTCTATCTCTCTCTCTCTCTAGTTTCTGCTTCAACAAAAATTATAGTACGGAATCACTTGAAAACATAAATTTGTCAAACATAAAAATTAATTAAATTTTCTAATTTTTCGTTTTTCCAAATAAGAAAAAACAAAACAACATAAGTTTTCTAATTAGATTATCAATTAACATTTAGATGTTTTGATACAGTGAAGCTTTTTGTTTCTATAAGTTTCGTCTATCTCTATATTATCTAATATATCGTTTGGATTATTAAGAAAATTATGTTTGTCTATTTTGCAGTGTCATTTGGTTTAAAGCTGTCGTTATCTTATTCTATTATTTACCCGCAACAACCGGCATTCGTACACAAACGGGATGGTGAACGAACGATTATTATTGTAACATGAACGAGAGAAATTTTCGCATTTTGGCATTTTGAACGACATTGTCGACGACGATGACGTTGTTGTCGACGTATATATGTCTTATGAATTTAAAATATTCCTTCCTGTTATTTTCGTTTTTTGGGCGAATAATATATTTATTTATTCACTTAAATGAATTTTTTTTTGTTGAATATTGATTTAAGCAAGTACTTATTTCTTCACTTAAACGTCTGGTGGATATAAATTTCGACGGCTTCTTCGTCTCAAAGAATAAAAAAATAAATTTATGTTGGTGGTGCGTATGGAGGTAAATTATCGATATCCATTGAGATTCAATATATACAACTTTTCCATTAATATTAAGTTATTGGTATGCCTTAAAACCACCCTTCATGTATAGGTATATGGAAGTATAAATTCACCCCTCCTATATACATATAAGATTTGTGTTTATTGTGTAGATTCGAAAAAGGTGTGGGAACATTCTTTTACGGTAAATATTTAACGAAAAATTTAATCATACTACTGTGTTCTGAATTAGAATAATTTATTGCTGAACGATATAATGAACTTGTTATATCGTAATAAATCGGGGAGGTTTGGTTATATATCCAATGATTAAAGATAGAATATTGATACACATAAGAAATAATCTTAGATTTTAATTTGACTTGACTTTTGATTAAATTTTTATTTGGATACATCGTTCAGCTGGAAAATTTTTATAATTATTTTCAATATTGATTTTTCTACAGTTACATAGGTTTTGTTGTAATGGGTCAACTACCATCGTCGATTTTATGTAAGAATTATGGAACAAACCTTAAATTCCTCTACTTTGGCCGTTGTTGAAGTAAATTAACAATGTATGAGGCTAGAGGTTCTCAGTGAACTTCCTGTATATAATTCGAAACTTCACGTTTCTACCCACATTAAAGCTATATTCCATAACACTAAGCTGTATCTAACCTGATCTTCTGGCATATTCGATAATTTTCCTCGCATATTTAATGCAGGAAGTAATTAGCAATACTGTTACATCAAGAAGTCTAAGTGTGAACTACTCAAAAAATACCCTATAACCCTCGCTTTGTTCCCTTTTTTGATAGCAGTGAGAATCAGAAAGAATAGAAAGGACAGCTATTGCGGTTGATAACTAACTCCCTTAAGAAAAACTTGCGTTTAAAGCTTAGAGAACTTGAAAACCGTTGTCGACTAGCAAAACAGACAGATGAAGGTTAGCTAAGACATTAACTAAGCAATTAAATTAGGCCAAAACGAAGACTGGGAAATACAAATCCTCTCAAAGTGAGTAAATATATTGATTGCAAAAAACATCTAGTTTTTGAGTATGTCGACATAATTACTGCTCCGTTAGACTTTAGAGAGTTCTCTTTGTAAATATGCCTGTCAATTTTGGTATTCTAAAAAAGTCAGATTAAGGTCACATGAGTTCCAAAAGAACTCTATGACTTAGAAGTTCTGATGAACATATTTTTCCCATAAGTGGAGATATTGATAAAGAAGATGGTAGCTATCTCACAAACTAACTCTAGTTTCAGCGTATGGAACCATGCATAAACGGGGATAATGAAACATTTCCCAAATGAAACACCTGGGCTAGACGGAATATTTCTTAATTTTGTATACAGAAAGGAATGTTTGAAATAGCCTGCGAGTCAGTCTGGTTCTGTAGTATGAGTAGTTTGATCTCTGTTCTACTGATTGGTAGATCGTTATTTTATAAAAAATGCAACTTAAATACCTGAAAGGTTGAAATGTTTATAGTCAATAAGATCTTTGCCCTTAACTAAAATGTACTTTGGGTTAATATATCGATTTTGTTACTTGATCAAATGCAAATTGCGTGATAACTCCAGTTATCGCTATAAAAACTACTTTGTTTGCTTGATTCAGCACTCTGGAAAAATTTTGTCTTGTAGAAAACAGCATATTAAAAGATTCGGCGATTTGGTAAGATCGTAAGAAATACAATACTTAAGTGCTACATTTACTAAATTTTGGTAAGACATTTGGTAAGTCACATAGATGGAAATCTGTGACTATCTAATCAGGTAATCATTGGAGGTCTAGGTGAATATTTGAGCCTCTAAACTCCCTTCAAATAAATTCTTGTTCGAGTATTGTATAGAGGCTATGTTATGCAGGCACTGCAGCGCACTTAATGGTGTCATTTAAAATTATTATGAGGAGCTACCCCAGAAACATACACCTTGTATACTTTCGGGTTGTTATATATTTTTCAAAATTTATATTAAGTATTAGCTCGTGGCTGAAACGGCTGTAAAATAATAGTTCTTACTCTATTAGTTTTCTAAATTGACTCATAATACTCGAAGTAAATGGCTAGGTAGACTCAAAATAGATCTAAATAGATAGAAAGTTCGGTAGCACTATGTTGACTGCTTGTCTATCTATTGTTTCAAATCAAAACGTATTTCCCTGCACACTGTACACACTTGTATGTATAATTGAAAATAAACAAAAGAAAAAACGGTGACCACTCGAGACCCAACAATTAGACGAGGAAAATAAATAAAAATTTTAGCAAAAAGATGGCAAATATGCTGCCATTTTGCATGCTACAGATTTTAGATGTCATCCAAAAATTTCGGACTACCAACCAAAGGGACAGATTAAAACTCGTGTCCAATATTGCGCATGACCTACAAAAATTTGTATAGAACTCGAAGTGATCTTCTTCCGTACGAATTATACCATATTAAAAGAGATGCTACTTGTTTTTTAGTGAACAAATATCATGTGAAGTTTGAAAGCGCACTGAAGTTAATCGAGCTACACACCAACAGTTTACTACTTGTTTGAATTGTCAGGTGCTACAAAACAGGAAAACAGCAATTAAACTTTCTTTACAGCGAAATTTTAAAAGTCAACTACGTAGAGGGTGCTATTGCCGTTGTTGAATCTAAACAGAGAACAATCTGCATCTTTAGACGGTTTACAACAGTATAAAAAGTTATATATACGAGGGGAGTAACAAAACTCCACTAAGTTAACCAGAAAAAATATATTTTCGTATTTGTTCTTCATCTACGTCTGTTTTTATCTTTTCTACATAATCGACATTTCTTAAGCCATAGATCAACTTGTCAAACAGTCTTTACAATCTTGTTTTTATTTTATATCTACAATTTGTTTCGGGGCTCAAAGCACTTCCAACTCTTTCGCGGTTCATTTATTTACCTCCTTACCTTACGCCATTACAGCCAAATCGAGGACGTACGGCTATAGGTCCAATTTACGTAGAACCATCTGCGCATTGTATTGCTCCATGACAGCCTATAGTACTGACATAGAAGATGGGTTGGCCCATGAATTCTGCACTCCAACAGGGGGTCATAGATGTGTTCATTCACACCACCGATCGTAATCGTATGGTGAAAAATCCCTTTTGCATCCTGCCCCTATCGGGATTCGACGCCCGGTGCCTCCCGCTTTAACTGCCGCAGCTTTAACCACTGCGCCACCTGGGCGGTGTCTTTAAAATCTTGCTTGTTAAGCTTATCAAGTTCAGCATTAATCGAATCAATTATCTCCGCGTTACTGTAAAAGACCTTTCCTCTTAAATTTGTTTTAATTTTTGAAAATAACCAGAAATCATAAGGTGCTAAGTCCATAGAACATGGTGCTGATCGTATTTCTCGATAGCTATAATTTTCGAAATGAGGATACATGACTTCATGTATACAGTTCTCATGTCGTTTTTCAGTTTATCATAATTCCTTAAAATTCTTACGTTTACTGTGTGGTTTTAAACAATTTTTGTTTCGCTCCCCACCCCAATTTTCATATTTCTATTTTTTTAAGTTTCATTTTCCGTTAGTTTATCGAATTCTGCATTAATTTTTTTTTTAAACTTCAATTTTTATAAAAAAAATAAACAACTACATGAAAAAAACACTATTTATAGTTTTTGCTATTCACTAACTGTATAAATTAGCACTGTCGTCACTAAAATGCCATGGAACGAAAAAAAATAGCTCATTCCTAAACCATATTTAATGGCTCCATACCATTGCCGGCTGTTTCGCTCCGGATCGGACCTATAGAACCAAGATCCGTAATGACTTTACTAAAGTTGCTACTCTGCCCAGTTTCAAATTTATTTACAAAAAAATTTGTAAATGACACTCGAACTTTTTTTCGGGCCTTATTTAAAATTCGTGGAACCCATTGAATAGCCAATCAAGGATCTTCTTCGCATTGGAGAACAGACCAGAGCCACAGAAACGTCACCAGTTGACGATTTTTGTTCACCTTCTCAGGGCTGGTCTACTTTAGAAAAATTTCCTGTCTGGAATCTTTGAAACCACTAGTAAATAGTCTGTAAAGACTTAGCAATCGTTCCATATGCAATGTAGCAGGCACTGAATATTTGTAGTGCATTTAATTTACGCCGAAAACCGTAGATAATCACTTAGCAAATTTTGCGTTGCTGCTGGAATTTTATCTGATCCATCTTCAGCTATTTTGCATTTTCTCGTCTTCATTTTAACCGATCCTTCTGAATTTTTGAAAGAAATGTCATAAAACAATTGCAAAGTATTTGGTATTATTGGTTTTTTAAAATAATATTTCCAAGTGAACTCTTGTTACTCCATTCGTATGATTAAAAATTCAAATAGCCTTATACCCACTTATGTATATTCTTTTTTAATATTTCAGTCACACTACTTGCACTCATGAAGACATTGAAGTTTACTCTATTGCGACCATATTTGGTGCATTTTAGAAGCAAATATTCAATCTTCTCTACAACCATACAATTATCACATGCATACTTTTCACTGATATGACGGTTATACACATTCCTTTCACTTTCCATGATTTATCTGACTCGCTCTTTTGTTTGAGTCATTATAGTGATGTCTTCTTTGATTTTACTAAAGACTTTTTGCCTTTTATTTGACATTTTTGCTCAAATCCACTTTCAAATTTTCACCACAGATTCACTTGAAATATACGAAGCACATCTCTAAAATCCTAATCATTTACCTCCTCATAGAAGGACTCCGTTTTGTAAAACCTTTGATCTGTATAGGTGTGAAAGTATCCATTAAAAAAAAAAATTATCGGGTATGAAAGTGACTCTACTCACCTTAGAACAAAAACCTTATATAGAACAATAAACTTCATGGTTTATCAAAAAATAATTTCTCAGTGTTGTACCGTTCAAATAAGAAAGCGTGGGTCAAATGAACTTTATTTGAAGATCGGTTCACAAACTATTTTTGCCCTTTAACAGAACGGTATGGTCGAGAAAATGGGTTGGATTTTACGATTTTATTAATCTTAGATAAATCGACCTGGAGTCGTCTGGTGTTAACGATTTAAATGAAAATGTTTAAATAATAATTTTTCCACCAAATATGACACCGATAATTCAACCAATGGATCCCTGTGTCATTGCAACATTTAAGGTTAATTATTTGCGGTGCACTTTTTCACAAGACATTAAAGCAACAACAAGAGAAAATGCGCCTACTTAAATAGAATTTGTAACCGCGAGCTGTTTGTTACACATACTGTTAAAGGTAGTTTGTAATTTATGTTTGAAGTATAACAGAAAATACAATAACAACAACAGCTGATTTCATCCCACAGTGTATACTAGACTGATGGCAACGCACAACTCCTTCAGTCGGTAGTAGAATTGGTATAGTAGATAGAGTTAGTATTTGATAGTATAGGTAAACCCGTTTCTATTAATACATAGAAGTTTCCATTTTCGATCGGTTTATATTGCAGTATGATTAGTCGATAAGCATTAGTGTAGACGCCACCAAACTAAATAAATCACATCCGCATAGTGGGAGATAATAAGTGACTTTGATTGGTAAATCATTGTGGTAATCAATTATGGCTGTAATATTAAACGTAGCAGGAGACACGCTGTCAATTCTAATCGTATTCGCTTACCAAGGTAGAGTATATGAAAGTGAAATTAGTGGTTCCAAATTTGTATTAAAACTTTGCTATTTCCTTTGGGTGATACCATTTTAGAAACGGGTGAAGAGTCGAGAAATTGTGGCATATATAGACTTGTTTCTTGGTAAGCTAAATTTTATCTTGCTAATTGTAATACATTACAACTTATACGATAAAAAATTCGAGAAAAATATATGACATTGGAAAAGTAAAAAAAAAAAGGAAAGCGTAACCCAAAATGTGAAAATTGGAACATGGCACCCATTCTACCAAAATAAAAAAAAAACTAATATAATACTAATTAAAACACATCATTATAATTTACAATCATATATTTATATTTAAATTACAAACAATTACCATATATAGATTCTAAACGCCATTATTTAAGTTATTCTTATAAAAAAAACAAATATATACATATATACATATATAGCTTTAACCTAATAAGGGCCATGGTTCCAAAACTTTGCTAGGTTAATTTACGAATATTGTATTTTTGGTTATCTATACATTTGTGATATATTTGCATGTATATATTATATTAATTAATTAAGCCTTTATGTATTTAATTTAAAATTTATTATAATTTATATATTTATTTACAATTTATTTACAATTTATTTACAATTTATTTATATTTCTTTTCTCTACAAAATAAAATTTAGTTATTTATCCAATAATTTTCAATATTTTCCAGAATTTTCTTACATTTTGCTTACGTTTTGTTTGATAACTCAAGTCTCTGTCGGGTCAGATGAAATTAAAGGTGTATAAAAAGTGATGTTGTAATGTGTTCTTAAAAAATAAATATCTGTGATGTGAGAAATTCAAACCACCGAGACTCGAAGCTATTTTCCATGAGGTGGAAAAACAATATGGCGAGTAGAGTATAAAAGCATGTGGTCGGAACGATTATGTTTACGTAACCGGTTGAGAGTGAAAAGTTGAAGTGTATGACATGTTCAAGGTCAGTGCGAAAATAATAAGTTCTATAGATGTGAAAACCAACTGCAGCATAACTAGCTTATGAAGATTGATGGAAAGATCCCATCCCATCAGACTGCCACCTAGCCGGCGAAAAAATGCTGCACCATCACTCAAATCTTCATGAGATTCTGCTAACGGTTTACTGTTAAAACAAAAGCTTAAGGTGAACCGTTACAAATTTTGAAACAGTTAGTAAAGATCAGAAATGCTTTCGAAAATATAGGCGAAGCATAATATCAAGTAACACCAAGCAGTATGAGAGCCGTTTGGAAATATATCATACCACATTGTGCTTATTTCATTAGTTTTAAAATACATTTTTTGGGAGTTACCAATAACATAGTGGAGCTTGTATAGCAACTTGGTTCTAAAGATCTGGATTCTGACAACGTACATAATTAAATGCATTCAATCTAGTATGAACTAGTTCGATAATAAAATCATTAATAACATAAACGAGCAACGAGCTTATGAAGAACAGAATGACAAATCAGACAACGATGAAATGTCTGCAAAAGATTTAACGACTGAACAGCTTTCACAAATTATTGGAATGGTCAAAAAGTTTCAGATCATTGCAATTCGTTAATTAGTATTTAAAATGAATGGTTTTTGTATTTTGTATTTTTTATCATTTTAAATAAATTTATTTCTTTATTGAGAATCAGAAAAAACAAATTGTATGGAACAAATCATCGTTTTTTGTATATGCAGTTAGTTCATCAATTAGTCCGGTTTCAAAATAGATCAGCTAAATAGTGGAACCGATTAACCGTACTATGCGAGGTATTCCTGTATTTTAGTCCACAATATCTAAGGTACTCAAATAACTTATTCACTAACACGTTACCCTTAGTAGCCCCTTCAATAGTAATATAATTCATTTGCAACCTTTAAAATTCTTCTTTAATTGATAATTCATTTATTAAATTGGCCGTGTCTCCAAAATGCAGGCATACCACTAGAATAACAACTAGAATGACTCGAGGAACAGTTGTCACCACTTTGTGGATCTTATCGAATCACCTCATACTCTCCAAAATCAAACAGGTTCTTTAAAATTTACTAAAGTGTGTTCAAGCCTGCAACCTGGTTATCATTCTCACAGTTTCACGCACCATAATTTTATTTCTCGCGGTGAATCACCCATTTCAGACCATAGAGTGTATATGGAATTAATCGCCCCAAATACTTGCCCAACCGTTTTTTGATTGTTATTTAAACGAGTAATTATATAGAACGAGATAGCTAGATCGTTTTTGAGTGTTACCAGCACGTAACTAAAGTATTCGTTAGTATTTCCACATGTGCGAGCATATGGCACACATTATCGAATATATGTGGTGAAATTATTTACCAAACAAATTACTGCAATACAAACAATCCGATTTTGAGGAATTCTTGAATTTTGTGCTTGTAAAATTTGTTGATTGACTACATTTTACCATAACCCAACTATGTATAATCAAACAAATACCAAAACCTTTTTGTAAATTAATTAAATAAAAAGTTCTAAATAAATAGGTACTAAGTAAATTCGTGTTGTTGTATTATTTTGTTTTTTGAAAGCACAAATAATGGTAGATTCTTAAAATTTACTTTGTGTGATGTTGGTGTAAATACGTTTTCTTATACAAGCTGCTTGTGTATTGATCTACGTGTTTGTCTTATTTGTTAAGAAGTAAAATTTTTTTTTTTAACTTTTTTGTGTTTGTGCGGTAAAATTTAAATTTATTTAAATTTATAATTTTGTTTACCATTTTATTTTTGGATTAATTCAAACAAAATTTGCTAATCAAAAAATATAACTTTTTGTTATCGAAATTATTTATTTATTTTTGGCTGGAGTACAAGACTAAAAACTTCTCGCGTATACATGATATATATTTGTAAAGGGTTTACCGCTAAGAGGTTTCATTTTGATAAGTGTAAACAAAACGAGTATTTTTAAAGAGAAATCAATGAAACAATCAAATATTTCATTGTAAAGAAAAAGGTTTGTCATTAACATATGAAAACGATATCGATCAAGTGGCCGTGGGGCTACGCTAGTAGTCATTAAATTTTCCATGACCAATTCGCACATTTGTGACTGTATGTCCTCGATAACTTGACGAATTCCACCTTCAATGGTTTTGAATCGATTGTGAAGCATTGGCATTGTGAAGTATTGGCATCTTTCACGTGGTTCCAAAGAAAAAAATAAGGGTGTTAAATGACAAAATCTCGGTGGCCAATTGCTATCATCTCTTCGAGAAATAACATGGCCAAGAAACTTTTATTGCAAAATTGCGATTGTTTCATTGTTTGTGTGGCACGTAGTGCCGTCTTGCTGAAAATCATCAATACCATCCAATTCCGGCCATGAACAATCATTAATCATAGCTCGGTAGCGCCATAGCCCAATCACAACTCAGCCCAAAAATCGCACCAAACAGTGATACGTTGAGGATAGAGAGGCTTTTCATCAATCAGTTTTGGATTTTCTGAGCTATAAATGGAACGTTTCTGCTTATTAACGTAGTCTCCGAGGTAGAAATGCGCCTCATCATTGAAGGACCCAATCAGCGAATATACGACAGTTATGGTGATCGACTGCTTGAGTTTTTATATTGAATGAACTTTAAAATCCTTAACACGACTACAGCAGCAATATTCTCAGTTGTTCTTGAGCGACGCACACGGTTTCAGTTCTTGACATCATTAATTACTAATCTTTGCACCAGTTTCACTATGGTCGCCCGAGAAGGCACTTCACGACGGCCAAAAAAGTACTTAAGTATTGCGAACTGTGACAAAATATTCACAATGCTTGTAGTGAACTTTAACAATTTCAACGTGTTGTTGAAGCGTGTATGGTATCGTTCCGAAAATGCAGCCTACTCAAAATGAAACCTCTTATTCGAAAACCCTTTACATATTTATGCACGTTCCAAAGTTTCACGCTTTATTGTTTATATAATTCGCCATAATCAACTAGCACATTTGTTTATTATTGTTAACCAACAAATGTCAGATTAGAGAGTTCATTGTAATGGCAATTCAAGCACGTAGAAGCAATATTATTGGTAACATATCTTAAGTGTCATACTATTTGTAATACCAGCATAACATTGAACGATGAATTAAATTTAAAAATTCGCAATTGTAAATCATCAGAATACTAAGATGAAACCGACCATTCGGAATGTGCTCACCTATATAAAAATTATGAAGGTAAGCCTTTTTTGTATGGCACATCAAATATAAGTATGATCAATTAAATTTTCAAGCATTACCAAAACACGAATGTTTCATCTATTTAAGTTACCTGAATGGATTGAATCAAAATTCCTCAGTTTTGGAACATCGATATACAATGTATTAATGAAAGAAAAGAGAACTCTTAAGGTCTACAAAAACCATTTGAGGAAGTCCAAAGGAATCAAGAAAGGCCACCGGAAGTCATGAAGGTATTTTTATCTGAGTCATGAAGGACTCAAAACTGATAAAAGTATCCGCTTTGTGTTTATGGAGGACACAGTAAATAGAGAACGAACCGGATGGGGTTTAGGAGACTCAAAGCATTTTAAATCAACAGAACAACTGGTAAATCATTATTGCCTAGCTTTATAGCATGTGTAAAGCTTCTCTTTACTTCCTAGGAAATAAAGAGAAGTCAATACGATCATCATCTAAAGCTTAGAGAGCTTGATAGGGCAATTACTTGGCTATTTATAATATTTTTTAGTGGTATTCACGATATAGTTGAAAAAGAGGGAATAATAGAAAAATTTGCTCTTGTACAAGTGAACTTTATTCTTAATAGCATCTAGATAAGAAAGTTAGTAGATATAGGAGCATCATAACGATTATTTTTTCCGCCCTTCCCAGGCGTTTACACTCTCAGTCTCGAAAACTGTTTGTTCTTTAATAAAGTCAAAGATTCGTAATCTTCAAGGTTAGTGTGAATAAAGTTAAACTTCACTGAATCAGAGGGATATCAAAGAAACCTAGTCAGAAGGATATGAAATGAAACGTATTGGCTGTTACATAAGCCTTTTTGGGCAGCAGCAACGTAAACGGCGAACAGCGTAGGGAAGGAGAAGAAGAAATTAACAGTTTCATTTGTTATGCTCCGGTTCATACTATTTCCATAGACTGCAATGTTTTGGGTCACGATTCCTATTTGAGAACCAACTGATGACCTTGAGCATACCGGAAAAAAACGAAACTAGTGTAGATTACTCTTACAATTGACATAAATTAGATCAGCAGGTGTGGATAAACTCATTCAAAACAGCGCTGGTTCTTTTCTCTTAGAAATATAAAGTTTCTTCAGTTGAATGGCACTTTTCAGTTGAATGGCACTGACAAAGTGAGATTTCTGGACACCGTGTTGGACAGTACGCTAGGCATAGTAGGGTTTGGTATATAGTATGTAGTTCTAAGCATAGTATGGAGAAACTTAACAAATCGACTAAACATACCAATGAATACTAATATATGGAGTTAGCACGTGGAAGCTGGATTTTGATTAGGGACTACTAGAGAAGGTGCAACGAAGAATGTATATATGATTCTAAGTACGCGCTGATGGAAACTTCCAGTGGCTATTTTCCATTGGCTTCGTTAAGAGTTTTCGGACTATGTGCTATTCGAGATGCTACCTCTGTGAGAGTGAATTGGCACCGAAAACTGAGGCATATGTTATTTTTCACGGATTGATCTAAGTTACGGTAAAGAGTGTAGGGCTGGAGTCTTCCACGAAAAGCTCGAGGTCTGCATGTCCATTAGTCTCATTGATTATTGCAGCGTGTATCAAGGTGAGGTATGGGCGATTGAGTGGTTTTTAACGTTGAGACAAAATGTGAATCTTATCTAATTAACCAAAATATTTAAATTATGGTTATTATTATTAAAGATTAGTCATTCTAAACCCATCCACACATAATAAGGCAAATATTTTTATCCTTTACTTGAGCAAAAACTACAGACAAAGTCTCATTCAAAAACTATGACCAAATTACAGAATAAAAACTAAATGGATATGGAGGAGTAGGGGTTTTAATTATGATAATAAAGAAATATCTTAAAAATAAGCAAACCAAAACATCATTATCAAGATCTCAAGTCATAAAAATCATAAAAGTCTTATTCACAGATTGTACAACAAACCTCAAAACGACATGAACGTAGCAATAACAATGAAATTCTTGAAAAGATACAAAGAATCATAAAACGTATACATTTATATTCGATTGGACGAAAGATATAAACAGGAAAGATGCCTAAAGCATTTGGTCAGGCGACTGTATAACCAAGCAATTCTGAATGAAATCAATTACAGTTTATTTTTACAGTGACTGATTATAGTACAGTTCAAGACGTTATTAAACGATATCGTGAAACATATCAGTAATGACGAAGGGTTGGATCAGTTTATAAATGCGCTACAAACTAGTAGGACGATCGAGTAATGAATCGTTATTGTGTCAATATTTTAACTAGCGCATAGCATCGCGGAAAATAAATGAACATAGAATTCAATCGAGGAGATACTTTACTGCTAGAGCTCCCAGCTACGTCAGGACGTATTTCGGACGACTGAAAGTTTGTGTTGATTACTCAAGGTTAAGTCTGCGTTCAACGGATGGACGTGAATGAGTATGATGGAGAATCGATAAGTGATATGCGCAATGTGACATATCACAAAGAGTCTCATCTAATAGCCGCTCACTATAGTGTGGGCAGGCATTTTTATAGACGTCCGTAGGGACTTTGTGTTTCTTTGCGGTGATATCGGGACTGCCAAACTGCTCATAGCATGGTCTGAGAATGTCAGGCAATAAGGGTACCTACTGTACTATTCACTGTGTTATTTTAGGTTTTAATCTCGTGCTGAGGCTATATTTTGTACTGATAGTAAAACTGTGCTTAACTCCTTGAACAATCCTCTAACCATCCTCTAACTGGTAGGGAATTGTAAGATTTCTTCTGATCCTCCTTCGTTGTACCAGCAAAATAACGGCTATAAAGGTTCATGCCCATTGTGGCACTGATGATAACGAAATTGAAGACTGTACTGGCTCTTGCTTATATTAAGTAGGTTCTGAAACAACTGCTCTACCTCTTCACATAGTGAAAAAAACAATTAAAACCATTGCCTTATTGAAACTAAACCTGACGTGGTCAGCTATCCCTACTTGTCGTAGGGCCAAATACTTTGTCAGAGGACTGAACCCGAAGCTGACTGATACGTTATTTCATTGAAAAACGACAACTTGAAAATATTGGTTTCGCTACTTACTGTCCATGGTAGTTTAAAAAGTCAGTTACATCGCATGGGGCTTGTCAGTGATGCCATATGAGACAAGGATGTTGATGATAGCAAATAGTTCATTAGCAGTTGTCCAGTTTTCGAACGCATGTGATCCTTAATGTTCAACTCCAGGAATATTCCTGTAATTCAACTGCCCTGGTTCAAACTGCTCCAGTTTGTTAAGGTTGCATGGTTCGTCTGTACTCTTTGAAGAAATCTAGGTTTGCACCATGGGTCTTTTGTAGCATTGGGTTCGAAACCTTAAAGGGTTCCAGTCAACGTTATTATTACAACTACCAAACGGGATATCGAGCAGTGATTATAGCATTAGTTATAGTGAAAAAAGACTATAGCTCGTTATTTAGTTTAGTAGCTCACTAACTAATCATTGGGGGTGATTTTAATGTTTGAACGGACAACAGCTATGAAAGGCTGCATAAACATGTATTCTGGCGAAACCTAATATATTGACCCACGATATTTATCAAAATGTCATCTCTTTCCTTCGTTTTTGATCAGAGGTAACAATTCATCAGCAAAACAGGCAAAAAAGAATTACTGACGCGTGAACGAAGACGTGCTAGAACTAAGTAAGAATCTAAAATTAAAACTTAAGTTGAATGATGATCTACCCAAATAATTTTACTTAAGATTAAAATCTTATATCACCAATGGAAACTTCCGTGTCAAATATGAAGATGAACATTCAGAGTTAAAGGAAGTTGTGGATTTGTGATGCGACACAAGTTGGACGTATAAACCACACAATGTTTTGTTCAAAAGTCAACTGTACACTTTTCGATAGCAGTGCCATAAGCTTTTCTACTACATTATTACTGAGCACTAAGTCTCTCAAGGCGGGACCATCATCAGCAATGTTACCCAATGCCCAAACAGCTTAGAATCACCTGTGTGAAATGGTCAGCCACATTCCACACAGATGATTCTAACGCAGGGCCACCAATTTTGGTATACCACCAGCATCGACAACTGATTTTAAGTTTGTTTCGATGTGCCTGACGCTTGATTCGTTAAAGTCCCCATTGACTCGAACTGTAGATTGGGACAGTTGTAACAATCTAAAAACTTGATCAAACCGGGTACGATGCCATGATTTATAATCAAATCGATCGGTGGATTAGTTTCTCGAATCAATATTTTACGTGCCGATTGGGCCGCAATATATACCGCAGCTTGGGATGGTTCTAATGTATTCCGCTGACGATATTTTCAATCGACAATGCAACAGGCGATGACCATTATGCTCTTGCAGCGGTGATGTCGACTACAAATCGACAATATTGCGTCGCTTGAACAACTTATCGACTTTTTTTTTTGCGCAATTCGACCGTAACTTCGTGGCGACACATTCGCAGCATTTCCTGACTAATTTTTGAATGATTTTTCTATCAGGCAAATTCTCTGCTGACAATGATTGGCATTCAAATTCTCTGTCAATGTGGCGTTCATAGTAAGTACCATAAAACAATTAACGCCACAATCAAATAAATCGAAAAATTTCGAGCTTAAGTTCTTGTAATTCGGTAGCACTGTTGCGAAACGATAAAGCATTACTTATACAAACTTATACATACAAATCGCACAGTATAAACATCAAGTCACGTACCATACGCCTGCTGAGATGGATTTGATCTTTTCGATCACACATTCATGCAATTACTTTAGCATCAGATCGAAACCGGCCTAGCGAATTACAACAACATAAATAAACATTGCACAACTGCGAATAAAACATCAAACAATTCACAATTTCAGATTTAGGGAAAACATATATACGATAGAACAAGTACATCGAATTACTGACGTAGCGAAAAGTCACTAGAAAGGAAACAAATCTCAACCATATTACTTTATGTAGCGCAAGTATTTGACAAAGTATGGCACCAGCGGCTAGAAATTCAAACTTCACCGAGATTTTCAGGAGGAATTTTTTCAAATTTTAAAATCATACGTATCAGAGAGGCACATCCAAGTTAGATGTGAGAATGAATACTCCCAATAAAAAGAATTACAGGACGTGGACCACAAAGAAGTGTTCTTAGACCAATTCACCAATCGTTTATCTCCTATATACTAGAGATATATCAATTACAGAAGTGACAATGGCATCTTTTGTCGAACATCAATAATTCCACTAGTAAATTTCAGAAAGCTACTAACATGATATTTAATTGGACAAATAAATGTCGAATTAATTGAAGCAAAATCAAAACAAGTGAACTTTGCAAATCTAAAAGTTAATCATATACCAATAATGATAAACCCGATAGTAGTACCGCATGCAACCACTGCTAAATATCTCGGCATTACTGTTGATGCTAGACTAGCAACACATAAAAAAGAAAAGAGATGAACTAAACATAAAATTCAAAAAAATGTATTGGCTCTTAGAAAGACAATCTGAAACTGCTGTTATACAATCTAATTTTGATATCTGTATGAAGATATGGCAGCCAACTCTGGCTCCAAAGTAAAATCCTCCAACCCATAGCCTCCATCGAGATCTAAAGATCGAGGATGTTGCGGGTGAATTTAAGCATCATGCAACAAAACACCTACAACGTCTGCATCAGCATGTAAATCTTAACATACACAACAATAAGACTACAAAGAACGAAACCACAAAACTCAGTCGTAATATATAGTAAAAAAATCGGTGAGGACAGAAATGCAACAGAATTTAAAATCACAAAAACCTTAACCATTCATATCCATAAATAACTGGAACACTGCTTACACCATATACGTATGAAAATTACAGAGATATCACAAATTATCGCTCATTATATCTTCTTCCAATATTCTCCAAATTTATCTTAAACAGACTAATTACTCACATCTTTCACTTAAACCAAAAACAAAAATTCTAATTAACACAGAAAGCTTTCGACATATAGTAAATAAACTATAAAAATAATGACATCACTTAGCCTTCTGCAAATTACCACACATAGTGGATATCCTAAAATTTCTAACCAATATAGACAAATAGAAATATAAAACCAAATCAATAAATAACAATACGAACATACATCATCAGACAATTACTTGAGTCCAATACTCACTCTTCTGGCAGAGGAAAAAATTGGAGACTTCAAAGAATAATTTTGTCCAAATCAACCATGCACTGCTCCAGTTTTTTTGTTGCGAATAGTTATTTCAAAACACTATGACACATCTCATGATGAAAGAAGTCAAGTCTCTGACTCAATCAATCGAGAGAAACTATGAATTGCACTTAAATATCTAGAGATATGAAGCAAATTAGCATATCGATGTAAAATAACAGTAAACAGTCATACTGTGTCAAAGTATAATATACAGACCGACAACTTGTTACAGTTGACTCAAAGCAAAGGTCTATATGGATGAGACACATCAAACAAGGTGCGATAAATTCAACTCAATAGACACATGACGCTTATATTGGGCTGTGGATTTCTACAGTACCCAGTATAGTCAAAGAATTACCATATTACTTGCACCAAAACCGAAAGAGAAATCGAACATCATTACGATATCTGTCATTTTAGAAAAATCCTTTCATTTCCCAATATGGTTGATGTTGAACTGTGTAGCCGACGTAAATGGGAAGCATATGCACGGATTCAAAAACAGGAACAACATTTAATATTCATAAGAATATGTTTTCTGTTGTAATAATGGCAATTTATATTGCATGGTATCATTTTGTCATAGCCTACATGATATGTCCATATGGGTCAAGTAGCGATTGTTTTGATAACGCTTTGCTAAACCAACGGCTTTGCAAGTACTGGATAAAGAATATTTAACTGGGTCCTAATAAAAAATTGCCATTCTATAAAGTTGGCGACGAGACATTTTACTTTGCAATAACCGCGCAGGTGGCTCAGTGATTAAAAATGTGCCAGTTGGAGCGGGAGGTACCGGGTTCGAATTCCGATAGGGGCAGAATGCAAAAGTGATTTAAAAAAAATTGTAATAATATTTTCTTAGAAAGGTTCATATTTAAGGTAGGAATAATGATTGGCGCTAAACTGTCATATAACATACATCTCATTACCTCTAGCAAAACAGCACGCATAGTAAACACAGTATATTGACACTGATATGGCTCTCGAATTTACGGCAATGCAGTGCAACGTAATACGTATTGGAATATGTTCAAAGATTAAGTGTTTTAAGAGTATCACGAGCATTCCAAACGATATCCGATAACGTTAATCTGAGAATGCTCTCCAAAGACATTCGGGCAAAGTAACATCAACTTACATGTCTGACACGTGGTCAAGGAATAAAAGAAGATATTCTCAGGATAGCACGAAGCAATCAAAACCATCATCATGCTATGAAACGGTGGGATGACTCTAGCAAAGGTCTGTAGAGGAGGTGGATTACATACTATTTACTCCAATTCGTGACTGTGCGTGGATGGTTTAGCGCATACATATTCAAGTTCAAACACAAAGAGTCGCCCCACTCCCATTTGTACACGAGAAAAATAGAAATCGTGGATTGCGTGTTCTTTGGGTGTGTTCTTTTTCGGTGCACCTGGTCAATGGTCATTAGGGCTTGCATTACCGAGAAACCGACTAACCGGTTAATCGGTTAATTGCTTAAAAACTCATTACCGAAAAACCGGTAAATTCATGATTTTTTACCGGTTTTTTCGGTAAAAATTTATACTTTATATTTTACAATATTTATCGTTTTATTCCGATCCATACATACTATTTTATAAGTAAATAGTTGAATTTCATATTTAAAATTAATAATTATACTATAATAAAGAAATTAAACTTTATTTTTAAAGTAGTATGTACGGAACAAAACGAAAAATATTGTTACATATAAAAAATTTCTGTCTCTTACTCGCACCTACGTAAAAATTAAACAAATTTTGTACTCGGCCAAAATCACCTAAAGCTAAAGGATTAGCGAATATTATTAAAAGGGAAATAAACTATTTCCAAGAATAGAACATCCGAGGCAAATATTTAGAGAAAGCATTTAAAATGTTGAGGACTGTTCGACCGACAAGTGTCGAATCGGAGCGCGCGTTTTCATCAGCCGGTCTGATCTGCACCAAGTTGAGGTCGAGCTTAAATGATAACACGTTAGACACAATGTGTTTTTTAAGGCAGCATTTTAATCAAAAACAAGAGTTGAAATGAAGTTTTAATTTTTTTTCTAATTTACGTTTATATTTTTTTTTATATATTATAATGTTATATGAATTAATAAAATAAAAATGAATTAATAAAATAAAAGAATGAATTAATGAAATAACCGAATGAATTTTATAAAACAAAATTTTATAAGTAATTAGTTTGAATAAAATATCAACTAAAAAATACTCTCAAAATTACCGGTAAATTCCCGGTTTACCGGTTTTTTCCACATAAATTACCGAATTACCGGTAACTGAAAAAGTCGGTAAATTTGCAAGCCCTAATGGTCATCATCTAACATCTGACAATGTTATGGATTTAGTGTTGGAACCAGATGGCACATGGAGTTTCATGAGAGCTACTGTATGACGGATTGAGAAATATATGTGCCTGATGGCAGGGTTAAAGCTTAAACTTTTAGCCGTAAAACTGCCGCCAGCACTATAATTGTGTTATATAATACATACACAGAACTGTCTTGAATTGACAAAATCTTGCATCTGGGGAGTAAGACCAACTGCGTGGCGAAAACGCAATAGAACTGTTAATGGTCTACTGAAACTACAATGCCTGGTGGTAGAAACCAACCTTTGGAATATCGTTGATTTGAATAACACAAATTTACAAAATTCAAAACATTAAAAGTTTATTAGCAGTGTCGTGCCTAATATTTTTGATTTTGGGAGTACCCAGTACCAGACAAAAATTAAATATGGTTGTTGTTCTTCTCGAGTTTATATACCATACTCTAGATTATGCTATTTCAATATCCCACAGGACGCACTTACTAAATGAATTGGACAAATGACCCATCCTATTAAAGGCATTCCATTTTACCTTATTATCTGGCAAATCAAGATAGTATGAAACTGTATAGAGTTGGAATTTACCGGATCAGTACAAAATATAACTTTCTATATTCAAGAGAAGAATGAAGCATATAATATTGTGATACATGGTCAAAATGTGCTCGATAACATATGGAGTTCTTTCCAAACTCGAGATTCAGCCATTTACAGCAAACTCCTGATATCGTGCATGGTTGTTATATAGCCGATAGAGTTAGTTGAATTACCCAATACAGCCCAGTGCCTGTAAGGTACCGTCATTATATCATAAATTACATATTCTGCCCATTCGAATGAAACGAAGAGTGTGAGTTTGGTTTAAATTATTGTGTGTTCTCCCTTTTGATAGCTGGTTGCCTATATACGATATATTATCAGGTTATTTTGAACATTATCATTTGAACCAAATACGTATATGTAAATGATAACAGATAAACATTAAGATAATAAATAAGCATAATTCTAAAATACAAATAACATAATATTAACAACATAATAAATTCCATGTTGGGTTATGTTATGTCTTGTTCCCAATGAATGGGGATTATCATTTTCCCAAACGAAAATAATTTTTTTTTCAGCAAAACCACCACCACCATCATCATCACTTCTATACCAACAACAACGATATACGACAAATCAAATTGCAAATAGAATTATCATTATGTATTTGTATATGAATATTATGTATAAAGTATGTACAAAACATATTTATGTTTTTATGATACGAACAAACATAAATATACACAAAAGATAAATATTAATAATAATCATGAAGATCAAATAAGCTTTTTGGTTTATTACCATAAATGTGATTGGTGTAATTTTTCATTTATACAATTTCGCTTTTTGTGAGCTTTTGTCCCGTGTACAGAGTGATCCGTAGAATACCTAACAATTATAGAGTATCGAAAATCGAATTTTTGCATCGAGAAGTAATTCGGTTCAAGCCCATGCTGGTGATTACAAAGTCACTCAAACATCCAGGAGCTTTTGAAAGCTTATTAAGGGATGCTCAAAAACGAAAAGGTTAAATTATTATCCGTTGTGATGCAAATCCAAAAGAAACAACCTGAAGGCGCACTTATACGAATAAGTCCAGAGAGCTTTCTGATCACAGTTATATAGTTTTACACTCTGGGCTAAATATCAAAGATACTAAATCTCCGTAAAAATAGATGTTCAACTAACTGCCAGATGTAACTTTACAACTGGACTATACTAATAAATGTCTACAATTGTTGGCCAATAAATGGCCTGAATAGAATTTTCACTTCTATTTCAGGTAGTCAATCAATGGTTTTATTATGTATTATTTTTATAAGTTTTTGTCTTCTAGTAGGCCAAAATTCAACTCTCCATTTTGGTGGAAATGCGAAATAACTCTCTTTTTAGCCAAAACAAATCCAATCAACTCACAATAATGTACTGAGCTTTGGACAACCGTAAGAACAAGAAAGGAGATGGAGCTAAGACTCATTATGTTTTTGGGAAGGTTTGAGGAACTGGGATGAAGGCTTAAAGCACGGCTTTAGATCTGATTTAGGTAGAACCATCTACACATTGCATTGCTCCATGTGAATTTATAATACTGACATACAATTGGAGATCAAAGATGTGTTCATGAACACTTCCGATCGTAATCAGTTGATGATCAATTACTTGCCAGCCAAGAATCCATGACAAATACTGCCTCGGAAAGGAACAACATATAGATAAAACACTGCAAAGGTGAGTTTTTATCTATAGCCGTCCCATCGTCCATAAATACCTCCAACGACTAGATTGCCTATGTAAGGCAACTTTTATCTCTGGACAAATGTCCAGTTATTGAGATCTGAATGTTGTTTTAGTTACTAAAATCTCAGTGTTATACCGATGTCCATTTTACTAAATGCTTACAGGATCATAATTTGTGAATGCTAAAGAAAGCTTCATACTAACTTATCTACTAACCTAAACCTGAAGGACCAAAATTAGGGGCCAAATCCATGTCTCGCAACACACTATATATTCATGTTTGCTCCTTTTTTATTGAGGCCTAAGTATTCCCAAAAGCAAGCTCATTAGGAATTGTATACTCTGTCCAATTTTATTCAGCACATCTTTCAGGAATTACCTAAAGCTTAAATCGTTGTGTCAGATGATTTTCATGTCCATAATTAGCGGAACTCAAAGTGTCTCGAAACCTATTAACGCGAGCGGTATCACGAAGGTTAATGTTACGGAAAACTTTAAACTCTAATAACAATATTCGTACCTTTTAGTCCTTTGTCCGTAGAGTCAAGAAAAACTCCTTGGATAGTAGAATCGCGTTAATACCACATCTGAAAGATGGGTTCTAATTTTTTTGAGACCTGCGGTTTTCTCTCCAACTACATTACATTAAGTTCTTGCAAACATTGACAGTAACAAGTTCGGGTGGTATTTGTTCTCAAATATTGTTGTAACTCTTTGTGCAAGCCACTTTCATGTTTATTCTACCGATTTATATCAGCTGGTATTTACCATTGAAAGCCAAAACAGCATTTTGCCGCATCTTTGAACTATCGTTTAAACACTATAGACTTTATGCTATTGAAACATACTGCAATGTGTTCATCAGCTGTTGAAACATAAGGAAGATTACCATGTCATATCTGAGCGCTAGTATATGAATTCCGGATTATGCATTCATCAATTTAATGAATCAAAACCCATTGAGCTTGATATTTCGAAGGAATTTGATCATGTGGAACATTTTGTTGTGTCAATTGATGGAAGTTAAACGGTTGATGTTATTAATTGATCACTTATTTTATACTGTGGATTGATTATTCCTTTTCGGTCGTGAAATACAAGTAGTGGTGTGAATCACCTTCAATCTAATATATTCTTAGCCTTACAGCATATTCTCCATCTCTTACGGGTACCTTTTCCTTTATCGCGAAACGATATTCTCGAATGATCGTCTTTAAAGCTGGGATGAAACCACCAGGATTGATATCAATCCTAACAAAAATTAATCCTGTTCCTTTCTTGCTAAACTGATGGCTATATACACCAACTTTTTCTAATTTGTCAATCCACTTTGGCTACGTCTGACCCATTTCAGATTATTTGCTTGATTTTACTATAGCTAAAAATAAGCAAACCAGCGATCGGTACTGGAAAATGTCATCTGAAACATTTATAATCTACAAAACCTAACCTAAATTTGTCCAAGAGCACTAAGTAGCAGTCTGGCAACACCCGATCGAAAACATATTATCTACTCTTGATATTCTTTCCCATATCAGCGGAACGCGATAGCTTTAGTGTAGTACTAATATGTACTATCATATTTGTCTCTGATCGAAACTTTACGAACTAATGTCTGCATATTCAAGCCGCACGCCTAATTTAAACCAATACAGTCCGGAAATTAAATTCGCCAACCCTAAAAAGTTTCAGATCCCGTTTTGTTCCGGTCACTGAGCTTTTCTTGAGTTTTCCACGGACCATACTGTACTTGTACTTTATTTGAATTTATAACTTTTCAAACATCGAATCGTATAGTTCAACAAGAGAAAGACTCTATATATACGACATACCTAGTAACGTTGCATTGCATCAAGGTAAATTTATAACGTTGGCATTGGATTATGTTTTATAATTAAAACCGAATTGGATCATAAAACATGAAAAGTTTGATGTTTATGAGCGCACAATAATGATTTTATGTTTGTTTGAAAAGCAAGAGGATAGAGTACATGCCGAACAACTTTATCCTATTTAAAAACGAGATGTAATGAATTTTCAAACTTCCGGCAAAAGTATGTTATATGCAAATTGTACATAAACATTTATTTTTCTTCAATTAAATCAAATTGCTATTCAAAGCTTTTTTCATTTGAATGAAATTGTGTTTTTTATGACTTTTACTTATTCGCACTTGAATAAGCTCCATTTCCATAAATTAGCACAAAATTTACAGATTTTGTGTTGCGAGGTGAATAGTAATTTGGTATTGAACTTGATTAAATTTTTATAATGATTTGGAATTGTGTGGTGTTGATTGTGTCTCTAAGCTATGTAAAAGCTCACGAAGAACATTAAATTGACTTTATACATGTCCTATATAGGTTTCCGTATAAATCTTCACATTGCATTACTTGGAAACGACTATAGATTTAAGCCTCAGAGCTCGGGAGCAATAAACGACCACTACAGGTCCAATTTTCCAGCAATCTTAAGAGCATTTCGCCCGAGATTAAGCGTGTTATGTTTGCTTCTAATGCAGAATGTGGTTTATCAATATAAACAAGTGATTTCAGATACTCCCTAAAAAGTACTCTAACGGTGTCAGATCAGAAGATCTTGGAGGCCAATTTAGGCTTCTCTTTCTTAATATGATGTTCTCACTAAAATGTTCTTTCAATAAATGGATGGTATGGCCTGCTGTGTGGCATGTTGCATCATCCTGTTAAAACCACACGTCGGCTACACCAATATCTTTGTCAATAATAATTCATTGATTCATTGACTCCGTATTTTCGGTCCGATGATGCCCCTGCCATAAAACGCACCAAACAGAGCATTTTTCAGGATCCTTCTGGCTGTTAATCAGCTCAAATATGACAGTTTTTTTTGTTGACGTGTCCATTCAGCCAAAAATGAGTTTCATCGCTGAACACAATTTTTCGATAAAAAAACCCGGATCAATTTGAAGCTGTTCCAACGCCCATAAACGAAATCGATGACGCAAAGGAAAGTCAACCGGATTCAATTCATGAACAAGCAATATTTTGTATGCCTTCAAATCAAAATACGCTACAATGTGCCGTATGAGGGACTTAGAGCATGAGGATGCGACGAATTGATAGATTCGTACACTTTCCAATAATAATCCAAAAGTGGTTCGAAATTAATTGATTGTTTCGCGAATAATGCGTTCAGTTGGACGATCATGAGCACCATAAAATGGTCGAAGAGCACGAAAACAATTTTTCACTGAACCCTGATTTTTGAAATAAATTGTCACCACTTGTAAACGTAATTCTCGCGTGTTAATGAATACGGAACATACTGAAAAATGTCAAATGTCATAAGAACATGTGACAGTTGTTGAATCCTAATGAAAATTCCAGTTGGAAAAAGTACATCCTATTGGATCATTCTTACACTATGGCTTAGAGGCCGTAAATGGCCACGCGTTAAGGGTCTCAACAGAGACCTTACGAACCATTTATTGCTTTTTATGTTATTCGGTCCATTTTAATTTTTGGTCCACGGCGAGAATCGAACTCGAGACATCGAACTCTATCATGCCGCGGATGGGAAACTTTCTTAACCATTAAGTTACAATAGGCCACACTTCTTAGAAGATCGAAATTTAATGCGATGATTTGAAATATGTTTCTGGAAAACTATTCAACTGTACAACAAATAACCAACATATATACGAACCGTGCAATAGAGTGGAGCCATATTTTTTTGAATATAAATACCCAAACTATAACGTATGGTAGCAGGGCTACGAACATACATTGATTGTGATTTACCCCAACAATTCTACTTCATATAAAATTGCTACATCACCGATCGACGCTTTCGTTTTAAATAGGAAGCGAAATACGAATCGAAAGATTGTTGTTCTCGAGCCAATATTATATTATCTATATATAAGAGCACCATTTACTGATTGCAACATTAACTGATGATACAGCAACTCTGCAGCAGTTGGAAAGGGTGTAGAATAGGCGAGCATCAAATTGCAAAAACCCACTGACACATTATGTCACGATTAGAAAAGATTGAGAGTATACCTATAAATATCTCTGTATAACCCTGGATGCCAAGCTTAGGTAGAAAAAGCAAGTTGAAGTAAAGTAAAGAGATTTACATGCATACCAAACAAAATGTACTGGCTCGCCGGAAAGAAATCAGACTCAACCCTGCATAAAAAATTCTTTTATACCAAAAATACTAGACTACCGGCATCCTCCAAATAACTGAAAGGAAAAATGATACAAACCTTTCAAAGGTACTTCGAAAAATAGTGTCAATGCCACCTGGTACAATAAAAATGTCAAACTTCACAGGATCCATCTAGATAAATACTGTCAAAGAAGTTATAAAAAGTATGGGAGGAAAATGATCAGATACTTTACATGTTATTCAACAAAACCTTAGTGCGACGACTTTTTATAATGTCCAGTTAGACCTAAAGGACATTCAAATTGATAAGCTGAATGAATTGCTAAATTTTGTTGGCAAATTTTGGGTGGATAGCACCTCACACACATAAATGAAAATTAGGCTTGAACAATTGGCTTAGTGGTTCAAATAACATTGGTCCAAATAGTTTTGGTAATATAAATGACTCTTGATTTCTCAATCGTTTTACTTAAAATAACACTCAATCATTTATAATGTTACGACGAACTTTTACTTAAGTATAGTGTCTATGCATATAAAGGCTTTATATTTTTGAGAACCAAAGGTAGGATAGAGTCACAATCTGCACCAGTATTTTTGTGTCCTTCATCACTCAGGCTAGTGATTCCCTCGACGTATGCGGCTATACATGTTCGATTTACGTAGAACCATCTACACATTGAATAGCTCCATGCCACCCTATATTACTGACATGGAAGATGGGTCGGCCGATGGTTTTTAAACTCAACAGGGAGTCACAGATGTGTTCATTGACACCTCCAATCTTAATCAAATGATGAAAAATCCCTTTTGTATTCTTCACCTTTCGAGATTCGAATCCGGTACCTCTTATTCCAACTGTCACAGCTATAACCACTGCGACACTTGGGCGGTTGCAAGATAATTAGTTAGAGTTATTCTGACAAGAACAATTAGTTATCAAATCGTTCGTCGAGCTTGAGTGAATCGACTATCCCACATAAAGATTGATACACCACAGAGTTTCTCTTGTTATCCATGATCTTTCAAAAACTGTTAGGTTGCACTTAAATATTCGATTGAATGCTTAAAATATAATTAACCGATTTATAAATTTTATATCTTCGGTTAGTGAACTTTTTATACCTTCAAATTTTTTTTCCGGACAGATGTAATCTGAGCATCTGGCACGATTCAAATGAATACGAATTATTATAACAGCAGAGTCGCCAAAAACGTCCAAATTCTATTTAAAAGACAACGTTTTCATCGGTTGTGATTCAGCAACACTAAAGTCAGTCAATTAAATTCAGAATGTTCAGGAGTTCTCGCAATAACTTCCATTAGCACACAAAACTTCTAAGCCTTACAACTTGAATAGCGCTACAATGGAGAAAACCAAAAACCAAGACGATATAGCGAAGTGCAGTGGTGTAAAATGCATGTTAGTTATACTTTGAATAGATATCGACACGTAATACAAAATATATGGTAAATCCAAAATTTCAACCCCTAAATGTATGTACATAAGAACTAACGTTAGGAGCTTAAAATAGGGTCCTGTTCGAACAGAACCCTATATAAACCTTTAATAAAAAATTAACCGCAATATTCGAGTGATTTAAAAACAAGAATATTTGTTTGTTGATCGAATCGGAGTTGGTCGGTGGCTGCGTCGATTGTTCGCTATGGCGGCAGAGAATTTGTGACAAAGAACTCATCGGGCAGCATGATTGTTTATTCTTAGATCATATCAGCTGTTGAGCACTTCAGAATATCTTTTTTGCCTGGCATTAAAAGAAGCTTTTAGTTGGCAGTGATATCTTTCAACCATGCCTTTATTTGTACTTATTTGCTATTGTCTGTATCCGATGAAAGCCAAGAAGTAACAGAAAAAATATGAATTCAAATTGATTTGCTCGATCAAAAGTCATGGGAAGTGAAACGTCTAATTCAATGACAATGGTTGTAGCCAACCCGAGTGAGGGTGACGGACCTTAGTGGTCAAGACAGAGAGAAAGTGACCAGCAAGCGAAGGAGAGAGCAACCGGCCATTAGAATAAACACAAGAATTGATCTATACAATTTTTTTGTTGGGTTTACCATCAGCGAGGGAAGAAAAACAATAATGATAAGTATATCAATACTCGAATACTAACATCCAGGCACCGGTGGTACCAGGTCTACTGATCGTCTCGCAAGAGGCGGGAGACAGTCGAGCATTACTGCTCCGTCTCCCTTTCTGTTGGTAACGTGGTACTACCTATATACTTGCTAACTAAGTAGTTTTCTTTTCTTAAGTTTGTTTTGTAGCCTTTTCAAAGATGGTGCAGCTTTAAAGCACTCCATCTAGCTACCAGGAATGACACCCCAATCTTTGCATACAAGTGGTATACAGACCACGATTTTTCATCCTTCTCCACTATTTACTCAGGCAGATTTAACACCTACATTTAGCCTCTAGCCCCCTCCCTCCATTATTGCGGTTCTCTAGGTCTCCAGAGATAGATCTCAATAACCCCGACCGCTTCCTCTACCGATTTGAGCTGCGGGAATCTATGCCACTCGGGATCCAATGACTCTATAGAGGCAATTGTTGAAACCGGCTCTGCCAGGCGTAAGCTCAGGCTAACCCGTTTCAATTGATATATACGAATCGAACAGATTGTATTTCGAAATGTATACGTGAGACGTTTTCATATAACTTTGAACATTTGATTTTTGGCAGGGTAAATAGGATTGTTCCAAATGAGCCACGTTCTACTTTATATTAAATAAAAAGTACCGAGGAATAATCAATTTACAAGTCTACCAGGCTCTTATTTGGATACTCGATATCGAAAAAACGAACGACGTTATCGAACAATCGGTATTTTTGAATTCGATAACGTACAAAATAAAAACGAACAAAGCAATCACGTGTAAACTCACATCCCTTTACCTACTCGTGGTCATTCGTGAACACTGCTAGCATGCGGGTAAATAAACGGACTCTGGAGTACGGCTTAGGGGTGGACTTATAGTAAATATAACTAACCGTTTCAGTTACTCTGCGTGGCTAAAGAGATGTTTAGTCTCTAGTATGATCACTCCTAATTCGGGTTTAACAACATAGCCTTATTAATTATCATAGTATAGATATCTATCATAAGTGCTATTCGTGCAAAAAAAATGGAACCAAACTAACGAAACAAACAAAGTGAGAGTGATGCTTCCCAGATAGCATTATAAGCAGTGCGGTGCAGGTGGAGATGGACGGCTTGTAAATCCGAACAAATTTCGGAAATATATACAGTGGAATTAGGTGAGGGCAAATTTGAAATGTTCGAGAGATCAAATAGGACAAGAATATCGCTGATACAGCATACCATTGGAAGCCCCATGTGATACGGTAATAAACAGTGGTTTGTAGCAGTGGAGATGGAACAAACAAAGCTCATAGAAATGATGACTGTAAAAAATGATATCAAACTTAGTGTCAAGAATGCGGATAAAGATTTACGACTAAACCAACTATAAGTGGTTAGCAGGTGATAATGATGAGTAGTAGGGTCAGTGGACAAGAGAACAAATAAAAGATGGCTCAGATCCCAGTAGTAGTGACTCATTTCAGATTAAGTTTATATGACTGGAAGGAACTGTGAACCGATTTCAAAAATAATATTAAATGAAAAGTAAAAAAATAGACAAAATCGCAGAAACCGGTGGTAGATCATCAAGGACACATATACATTCTCTGCATTTGAAGAGACTGTATCATACGAGCCATTTATTCCAATTATAATCAACCCAATATCAGCACCGTTTGAATTTCGTAGTTCTATTGATAATGAATCTGATGATAAGAGCGACCAAATAATTCAGCTTTCAAATAATACACCAATCCCTCCACACGACCTTCAAGAACTTTTTTATTAACCATGTGCCGTTGATAAGAAACGAAGGATGGCAATGGTCGGGTAAATCCCTTAACTACTCTTTTAACTTGATGTTAATTTTTGCATCTTTATGTTTCACTCGTGATATCTATAGACTTCGTGGTCGTATTCTGGTGATAAATAATGATTCTTTAGTGATGTGTGACGAACCATAGCAAGGAGACCAAGTCAATTATTGTAGGAAACTTCTTAAGTAGCGTGTCATAGTCATTGGAGATAGCATTAGGTGTGATAGCATAATAGATGGTGTGGTAGTATTGAACCATTGTGGCATGAGTTGACAGCTGTGATTCAACCGTTGATTTCATAATTTTTATAGTGGCGTGGTAGACACTGTAATAGACACTTTGTATCTATTTTAATTTCACAAGATACTTGCGATTACCAGGGACAAAGCAGACCCTTATATCTCCATACCTCTCGAAGCAGCACTGTGATTCTCATACCGTCATTTAACACATAATATGTAAGTAAACACCATCAGTATATTTTCTGAGAGTACAACGTGCCTAGTGACACACATAGGCCAAAATTGTTGATTCAACACTTGTTCAAAATAAATATTATAAACCCAACATACATTGCCGATCATCATCCAAGATCATTATATCCCCTGCCCGTCATTGTAGTAATCATTATCATATATATATTATTATTGTATTATTATTATTATATACATACATAGAACTGTTCACCAATTATTATTATATCATAACCCTTCTAAATTGCATTATATAAATATAAATACCTAATACGATCTTGAGTATATAACGACTATATAATCTAATTATAATTTATGCATGTATTGAAATTGCATTTCTATGTAGAATCTAGTTATAATTACCTACCGATATTTTCCTTTATGTATTCATACCTTATATATTGTTTAACATTTCATATACCTGTAATTATGATTTACATACATACTTATATTTTACCACATTCCCAAAAACATTTATATTTCAACTACTTTGTCACAATAATTCTTTCCGTATTCAGCCACCCAGAAATCAACCTATCTTTAAATAAAGTTTATATCAACCTAAATTCTGAATTTTATTTGAAGAACTATTGCGCCTGATTACGTGTTTGGATGATCAGGAGTCCACCTAACAATTCTGATCAGTTGTTGGTCCTTCGAGCCGGATCTAGAGAGGTCCATGGATTAAGTCAAGTGTAGTGAAAAACCATCAAGTGTATTCCGACCAAGTGTAGTGAAAACCGTCAAGTGTACTCCGACCAAGGTTTATACTAAGTGAGAAACAGTTAAGTGTATTCCGACCTAGTGGTTATACTTAGTGAAACCCAAAAAAAATATTCTACCAAGCGTGATTTGTATATTTATATCGAGTGGTTTATAACCAACACATATTACGAACGTGAATGTGGTTCAACCAACCCCCTGAACGAAACGTGATTACTGTTTCCAACCAGCGCATCGTGATTGATGTTCAGTAACCACGTGAAATTAAACCATAAGAATTTACAACTAAAACGCAGCCAATTAATAAACCAGGTAATCTGTTTCTATTAGTTTATTATTCAGTAACCCATAAATTGAATTAATAATTATTTAAGTTGGTAAATTCCTGTCCCTCATTTTACAAGTGAATCGAACCATAATTAACGGTGCTATAATTTCGACCACATTTTTTGCATAATTTTTCCTTCGAAAACACCAATTAGAGGCGTATCAATTATAATTAAAACGATCGTTTAATTTGTTTATTCTGATTACTCAGATGGATGCACTAACAAGACGAAAGGGAATCATAAAAGGCCAGTTAACAAGATTTGCTAATTATATTACCACAAAGGGCGAAATAGCGACCTATGACGAGCTATCCATTCGTCTATCGAGAACGCATGAGATATATAAAGAATTCATTTCGGTGGAAGATCAAATGTTTGGATTAGATTCCACCGTTGTTTCAGAAATGGACGTCATCGACGAACAGTATTTTTCGATAGTTTCTAAAACCCAAGCAATCATCAGGGGAAAGTCATTGACTACATCTGCGCTGACTAATCGTGATGTCGCCGATACCTCGTTAAATGCAACAGAGGTTAACTTTCGTTCTGACTTCAAATTACCTCGTTTAAACCTTCCAATTTTTGACGGTAATGTCAAACAATGGCATTCGTTTTATGATATTTTCATTTCAACCGTACATGAAAATACAACCTTATCACCTGCACAAAAATTCAAATATACCTCCTTGGTCAATTGCGTGGTGCCGCATATACATCAATTTGCCATTTTAGGGTCGATGATGCTAGCTATATAGAAGCATTAAAACGATTAGAACAAAACGAAAAAAATACGATAGAAAAAAGGGTAAAGTTGAAGCTTACATTCGTGATTTTCTATCCTCACCGAAATTCAGTAAACCCTCATCGACAAATACCACAAAGCTGCACGACACACTAGATGAAACAGTGCGAGGTTTAAAGTCTCTAGGGGAACAAGCAGTACAACGTGATCCATGGTTAATCCTATTAGCAACCGATAAGCTAGATGATGATACCAAACAACTGTGGAAATATGAAACGGCTGACATTGATTACCCTACTATAGAACAGTTGCTAGAATTCCTAACCAAACGCATGAATTCGCTCAATGATACCGGTCTAGTACGCAGTTTTACTAAAGGCCCAGCTACACATGCGAAAACCTTTCACACGGTACGACAACAAGCGCCGACTTACCCGCAGTCGACTTGTCCACTATGCGAAAATGAAACACATAAGTTATATATCTGTCCCAAGTTTGAAGCACTAACAATCAATCCCCTACGAGACTTCATCACCAAAACAAATCGTTGTTTTAATTGCCTCGGCGATGACCATACAGTTACTAGTTGTAGGAGTCGAAGACACTGTCAAAAATGTTCTAAACGACACAATACCCTATTGCACAATTTGCCGCAGCCAGGTAATAGCGCTGGAAGTTCGACGATTTATACAACATTGAATAAAGCTCCTCAGGTGAATAATTTAATAGCCACTACCAACCGAAATGCTGAATTAGACAATGAGCCAGCTACAATCATGTTCCAAGTTAAAATCAAAGCGACGTCATTTCAACCAGCGGATTCCAAATCGATTAATCACAAGGTTCCTATTCTGCCAACAGCTAAATTAGATATCCAAGATAAATACGGAAATTGGATTAGTTGCCGAGGTTTGCTAGACTCGGGTTCTACTCATAGTTTCATGTCCGAAGGTCTATTGAGGCAACTGAAGGTACCGAGGATTAAGGCTGATGTTACCATCAATACGCTCAACCAAAGACAAGCTAGTACATCACGAGGTAAATCATTTATTAAGCTTAGGTCAACTATCGATCACAACTATCACATGGATTTAGAAGTTTTCATTTTACCATCGATATCGTCAAAACTACCGCCGGAAACAATCGATACATCAATATTTGAGTTGGATGATACCTTACCGTTAGCTGATCCAACTTTTAATGTGCCTGCAACAGTAGAAATCCTGTTGGGGTGTGAACCCTTTTTCCAGATTTTATTGGATGGTAAGATTCACCAACGAAACGAATATCCATGTGCACAAAACACCAGATTAGGATGGCTAGTTGGAGGTGCCATACATACACATACACAACACAAGTCAATTTCTAACGAACCTAGCATCACATCATCCCATGTTGAAGCGACTGAAATACTTCAACATTTAGAGACCGCACTCGAAAGTTTTTGGAAAGTTGAAGAAATTATTCCAGTGAAACCTCTAACTAATGAAGAACAATTATGTCTAGATCTATTCCACTCTGCTACCAATATACAACAAAATAAAATAATTGTTCGATTGCCGTTTAAGCCCGATGCACCTGGGGTTGGGGAAAGTTATTCACAAGCCGTGAGAAGATATTATTCACTAGAGAAACGACTAAGACATAATGAAAAGCTGAAGGAGTCTTACGAAAGTTTCCTACAGGAATATTTAGAGTTAGGACACATGGAGTTAGTTCCAGAAGCTGAGATAGCAAAACCCAGTAATCAGGTATTTTATTTACCGCACCATCCCGTGATAAAAGAGTCCAGTTCCACCACAAAGGTGCGCGTCGTATTCGATGCCTCCGCCAAATCGAATAACGGCTATTCATTGAATGACAATTTATTAGTCGGTCCGACCATCCAGGACAACTTAATAAATTTGCTCGTCAGATTTCGGAAACACCAGTACGTCTTTTCTGCAGATATTGAGAAGATGTTCAGGCAGATAGCAATTTCCAATACTGATAGAGATTACCATCGCATCTTATGGAGGAGAAATCCAAATTCAACAGTAAAACACAACCGGTTGAAAACCGTTACTTACGGCACATCTCCGGCACCATTTTTAGCAACAGCCTCACTTCATTACTTAGCAGATAAATACAACCATTTGTATCCCGATGCATGCAGAGTAATTAAACAAGATTTATATATGGACGATTTGATGTCCGGCAGTAACAGCATCGACTTAGCATTAACCCTACAGCGAGATATAACATCACTAATGAAGTATAGTGGCTTTAACATGCGGAAATGGTCAGCCAATCATCCTTTACTATTGAAAAACATTCCAACGGAGAACCGTGAAATGATGTCCTGGGAAGTTACTGATAACAGTTATTTGATTTCTGTATTAGGCATAAAATATAATCCTGTTGGAGACTCTTTCATTTTAGAGTATCCTTATCAGCACCACCACCT
Organism: Tipula lateralis; assembly: GCA_963932295.1. Taxonomy (NCBI): domain Eukaryota; kingdom Metazoa; phylum Arthropoda; class Insecta; order Diptera; family Tipulidae; genus Tipula; species Tipula lateralis. The sequence goes on from OZ010737.1 coordinate 120,322,922, forward strand.
ATAGTAACAAAGCGCTCTTATCTCTCAGAAACGGCCCGTATCTTCGACTCATTGGGCCTATTATCACCTGTCACAATTGGACTTAAAATCCTATTCCAATCGTTATGGTTAGAGGGTATTAATTGGGATGAAGAGTTACCACCAAACATTATGAATAAATATCTAATAATTCGAGACCAGCTCGAACTGTTGACCGAAATAAAATTTCCGAGGTGGTTATATACCAATGGCGAACAACTGGAATTACATGGATTCTCGGACGCGTCAAAGGATGCATCCGCTGCCACTATCTATTCCCGCGTAGTTTTAGGTGAAGAAAATGTTAAGGCTAATATTCTAATGGCAAAAACCCGAGTCGCCCCCATCAAGGCGCTCACTATTCCGAAACTGGAGCTAAACGGCGCTACCTTACTTGTCAGATTGTTAAAACTAACATTGGTAGCTCTTAAGTTATCGAAAGTACCATCGATCTACCTGTATACTGATTCAACAATCGTTCTGCAATGGCTGTCCAAACCACCAAAGGTTCTCAAACCGTTTGAGGCAAATCGCGTTGCTGAAATCATGTCCAACACTAATCGTTACCAATGGCATTTTGTACCAAGCCACGACAACCCAGCTGATAAAGTTACCAGAGGTATGACGCCTGAAATTCTATTGAAGGACGAAGTGTGGATTAAAAGGCCGGCATTTTTACATAAGGTCCCACTGGTGCTACCACCATTACCTACGTTGGAAGGCGATGAAGTTGATCTAATCTCATCCCATTTTGCTTCTACCGTTCTGAATCAAGGAGTCATCAAAGAATTAATTTTAAAATTTTCGAATTTACGCACATTAACCCACGTGTTAGCATTTATTTTACGATTCAAAATGAATCTCCAAGCGCGAAAAATAAACCGTAAGTATGGTAAGCATTTATCTGTAGATGAGGTGTTGACCGCTGAATATTATATACATATTTCGATTTGCCCAATATGAAAGCTACAAACTGTAAATTAACTTATTATTAAACCATAAACCTATATCGAAACAATCTAATTTATTTTTTATTTTTCCATTTATCGACGATCATGGTGTACTACGAATGAGAGGGCGCTTGGAGAATGCCAGAATTACATATGATAGCCAGCATCCTATTATATTATCGCACGAACACATCATTACGAATGCTATCATTCGTGAACTGCACCATAAGAATTTGCATGCCAGCCATAAGCAGCTGCTTACTATAGTTAAACAACGTTACGCAATTCCACGAGCGAGAAATTTAATTAGAAGGATCATTCATTTATGATTTACCTGTCGAAGATTTAACAATAAACCCGAACAACAACTAATGGGACAGCTTCCTGCCTGTCGAGTCAACCCACCTGCCAGAGCCTTTATCGAGGTTGGAACCGATCTAGCCGGCCCATTCACCTTAAAAACCCATAAGGGCCGAGGCGCCAAACCCTACAAGGCATATCTGGTCATATTTGTATGTATGGCAACCAAGGCAGCTTCGCTGGAAATTGTCACGGATATGACCTCCGATTCTTTTATCTCATCCCTGAAACGATTTATTGCCATCCGAGGATTACCCCAACATATATATAGCGATAACGGCACCACCTTAGTTGGAGCAAGACGTCAGCTGCAACTTTTCTACGATCAATTTATGAATGAAGCACAACAAAACCAGATTGAAGCTTGGTGTACCGAAAACCACATCTAATGGCATTTTATTCCCCAGGCTACCCCTACCTTTGGTGGACTGTGGGAAGCCGCCGTCAAATCATGCAAATATCATTTTCATCGAGTGATTGGAGAAGTTCTGTTTACCTATGAAGAGTTCCTGACCATCACAAAACAAATTGAAGCACTATTAATTTCCCGACCATTAGGAGAGCTCCCAGAAGACGAATGGCACCCACTTACCCCATCACATTTCTTCTTTATGCAGCCATTAACATTGTTGCCAGAACCCAACCTTCAACTTATACAGATGTCCCACCTAAGTCGATGGCAACTAATCCAACAATTAATGCAAGGATTTTGGAAGCAGTGGTCTCAGGAATATGTCACTTCCCTTAACAAATATTATAAGAGACATACGGAAACACACCAGTACAAAAATGGAGATCTAGTTTTACTGCGTGACCAAAATCTACCACCAACTAAATGGCCGCTTGATAGAATCTGTGAACTTCACCCCGGAACCAATCAGCTTACCAGGATCATCTCGTTAAGATTGCCTAATGGTACCATTCTTAAACGGCCTATCTACAAAATATGTTTACTCCCGAAGTTTGACCCTAGCGAGCGGCGGTATGTTCAAAATAAATATTATAAACCCAACATACATTGCCGATCATCATCCAAGATCATTATATCCCCTGCCCGTCATTGTAGTAATCATTATCATATATATATATTATTATTGTATTATTATTATTATATACATACATAGAACTGTTCACCAATTATTATTATATCATAACCCTTCTAAATTGCATTATATAAATATAAATACCTAATACGATCTTGAGTATATAACGACTATATATAGTCGTTGAGTATATAACGAGTATATAATCTAATTATAATTTATGCATGTATTGAAATTGCATTTCTATGTAGAATCTAGTTATAATTACCTACCGATATTTTCCTTTATGTATTCATACCTTATATATTGTTTAACATTTCATATACCTGTAATTATGATTTACATACATACTTATATTTTACCACATTCCCAAAAACATTTATATTTCAACTACTTTGTCACAATAATTCTTTCCGTATTCAGCCACCCAGAAATCAACCTATCATTAAATAAAGTTTATATCAACCTAAATTCTGAATTTTATTTGAAGAACTATTGCGCCTGATTACGTGTTTGGATGATCAGGATTCCACCTAACAATTCTGATCAACACTAATGCATTGTTTATAAGTGTAACATAATATTCTTTAGACAAGAATTCCATAGAATAAGAATATTTTTTTATTTATTCTGGCAGGTAAATAAAACTTGATTTTCTGTTGAAAAATTTATTTTATCTTAAAGGAGTTTTACAGTAGATTTTGATCAGTAAAATGGTTTTTTTAAAGTTTGATTTTTACCAAATTCTTGACTTGTATGTATTTACTGGTTAATTCCAGATATATAAGATAATATGACATAGACCCTCTCGATTTATCGAGTTGTGCATATCATCTAGTAATACCTGACGTGTTTAATAGTATTTAAAAAAATCACTCATGGCTGGATTAGCAACTAACCGATTTGGATAGAATTATCCTTTTTGATTATAAACAATTTCTGGTGCCATAAGGGTTATTCATCACAAAATCAAGAGATAGTTTTTAAAAATTGGACATAACGGGACCACACCATATGATGTGTATGTGAGGAAATGCCAATGATATGTGTTCACTTATTGACACCATGTCTTCGAACGAGATCCTGAATGACATGACCAAAGCTTAAAAAGAGGGGATACGGTTGCACTATATTTAAGAGTTACGTCTCTAATCAGCGCAACCGAAGTTTTGAATACAAAATGACCAAACAAAATGACACTACTGGTTGAAGGTTTATACGAATTCACGTATTGGAGAACCCAATATTGTTCCTTCTTCATTTCTGACAGATGTGATGAGAGTACGGATCAATATAAGCTAATTTTGATCTCTGCCAGTCCTGGCATATAAGTTACTAACGAAAATCTGATATCATCCTTATTATTTTAAACTTATCTTGTCGTTACGTTTTTGGCGCTTTACGCAAGTCGAGATAATGTTTTACATCCAATGACAACCCTAAAGTAACGGAGGGCATCGGTGAAGCAAACAAAATCAGTTCTCCAAATAAGGCAATAAAAACAAAAGTTAAGTTGTTGTGGCTGCTATCGCACACTTAGACCAATTTTGATCCGTTGTGATACCACTCTATACGGCTATAGGTCCGAGTCTTTTCGTAGAACCATCTGCGCATTGCACATGCATGCGCATTGATGGGTCGGCCCAAGGATTCTAAACACGACAGAGGATCCAGATATGTTCATTTTTCACCACCGATCGCACCGCCCAAACGATCGAAGATGAAAAACCCATTATGCATCCTGCCTCGAATCGGATTCGAACCCGGTACCTCCCGCTCCAACTGCCGCAGCCTTAACCACTGCGTCACCTGGGCGGTTAAAGGCAATTCATATACATACATTTCATACGTGAAATGACTCACAAACGCTCTAAACTTTCTCTGTGAACTGGAGATCGATTCTTATGAATGACAAATGAAATGTTTTCGTAACTGTACTAAAATTTTCAATGACACTCGATGTGAATTCAAAACTCTTTATTGAAACGTCATAAGAAAATTTCTGACCTAGTAATTTTAGAACTCATCTCAAATTATTTTACCTCAGTTAAAACTTTAGTACAAAGTTCCGCAAAATCACTAAATCAGAATCTACTTCCTTATTCTTTATTTTATGTTGCCAAACCTCGATCTAGTTTGGTGCTAAAAAATCAATATTTTAGTACTTGTTTCGGTATGTACTAAAACTGTACTAAAAAAAATATTCAATCGCAAATCAAATTAAAGTACCAAACTCAATTATCCAAATGCAATTTACTAAAAATCATTTAAAATCCCATTTGTTGCGTTTGGCACATTGGAAGTAGCTCTTATCAACATAAATTTAATTTTTATGTCAAATCCAATCAAAAATATAATTTTTGTATGATTTATGTACGCTGTTGTTGACATGTCAAATAAAATAATTAATTTTTTTTTTTATCGAAAACACCATCGGAACATAATGATAAACACCATCGACGTCGCCATCGCAGCTCGTTCACAACACAAAACACCAAATTGGAAAATATTTTTTTTGTGTATTTTCAATTTCCTAATTGCCAATTTCATAATTTAATTATCAAACTGTTGTACCATACATGATTTATACTCTCGAATAATGTTTTAAAATGATACATTTTTTTTGAGTTTTATGACGAGTCTAAGTGCTTGCATGTTATTTGAAAAGATTTCCAGTTTTGGCTGGGATTATAGTTTTCGAGAAGTATGTACTAAAAATAATTAGACAACGGTTTGCTATCGGTATATTAACGAAATAAATTAATGCTGTCACTGAAGTTGTAAAAAGTTTGGTTTTTATATCTCAATATTTATTCGGGAGCAGATGCTGGTAGCGATATACAAAAATAAAAAAAGTTTGAAATCTAATTAACTTACGTTGCTGTTTCGCAGTGAATTGTTTACCATAAAACAAAATGTTATGAATAAACCACCTTGTGCGGTTTGAAATTTTGTGTCCATCCTCGATCCATAATCAATAGGTAATAACACCATAATTTGCTTACCTGAAACCAAAAATAAAGAAACAAAAAGCTCCAGTCATTATTTATTCATTCGAGCAAAGTTTTAAAAATATGACGTCAATAATCGATGAAAATTATTTAAGGATGTTCTTATACCTAACAACTAAAAAGGACGGTAATGTTGTGGCTTCGTGGATGTTAGCAAAAAAATATGTTTTCCTTTTATAAAATATTCAGCGAATTGTAAGAAAAACTTTTATTTAGTTAAGTTAATGCTTCGTCTTCATATTTTGGTCTGGACCATGGATTATGGTATACTCAGTAGAGAGGTTGATAAAAACTATTATAATATAAAGTTTTATATAGTTATCCTTTTTTACGAATTTCGGTTTTAGTTAAATCGATAAATAATGTTGAATCATTATTATGGGTTTTTTTACATAAAAGTGCATAAGTTTTACAACTGTATTGAGGTACGAACGAGTAATCCCAAAAGCTGTATTGAAGTTATAAAGTTTATTGTATACTGTATAACTTTTTTTTGGGATTAGTTCAAATGTTTAGTTGTCTTAATAGGTAAATTTATTTACTCTTCTCAAAAGGATGTACTATACGCTTAGGTATTCTATAATTTTGACTTTGCTATATTCTTATATGTATGACCCAATATCAGCTTATATGCATATCAATGATTTGGACTTATGGTTAGATATTTCATTTCTATCCAATAAGTGTTAGTCTTAATATTCAATCATTTGATATTTTAAAGGATATGTTAGACTATTGAGAGCCGATGGGTAACTTATGGGTGAGCCAGATAAGGGTTCTTCTGTATATTGGATATAACCTACCTTTCTGTCTCCTCGACTATTCGCTAATAATATTTGCATTTAAAACAAAAGATAAAATTCCATTGTATTTTATCGGGTTTGCATCGGTTCATTATAGTAATCAGAGCTAATCAGTCAATCCTAGAAAAACTGAGATAGTCCTTTTCACTAAACGCAGGACTTTGGAAAACTTAAGTCTTCCAAAAAGTATGCTCGAACGATCCCACTCTCTTCGAAAGTCAAGTATATCTGAGGATCTGGTTAGTTTGGAAAATTACTTGGCAAAAACATATAGAAGAGGAATACAACGAAGCATGGAACATTTACTGGAGATGCAAACAGTCATTTGGTAATCCATGGGGCCTGAAACCCCGACGCGTGTACTGACTATACGTTTCGGTAATCACACCTATAATCTAGTTTGTCGCACTTATTGGGTGGCCTAGAACAATGAGTCCTCTAGATCGCCTTCAAAGAGTGATATGAAGGGAGGTGGTCCGGCACACAGTGGTGATGAAGCACGTTTTGGGGAAATGATGGGACTACACATATGGGACTAATACAGCCCAACCTACCTTCGTTGACGATATAATGATCTTTATTGACGGATCAGTATGTTGTAATCTAGCTTGTGCCAGGTTATAAACTTACCAGGTTATAATTCTGAGGTCCAATTATCTAACTTCTTTGGTAGGTACGCTATGAATTGCAGAGATCGTCGTATCTGCATCCATTCTGATAGCTAGACTACTCTAAAGCGACTGTTTCCAATACTATTTCATCGAACCTTGTTTTGAAGACGGTATGTGCCTTAAATCGACTATAGACAGTCTGAATGGAGTTAGACTTCTTAGATCTGCACCAGAAGAGATGGGATAACCTCATCTCTTGTCGGCTATCCAATCTTCTTTGGACCAATAAACCAGCGATCATACAACCAGCATTAATCATATCAACCAGCAATAATCATACGTTCGAATGGAAATTCGGAACATCGCAAACTGCGAACAGTGTGGGAGAAAAAGAAACTGAAATGCACGTATTGTGCTCCTGTTCATAATACTCTTCCCAAAGACTACACTGCTTTCGATCACAATTCCTATTTTAGGATCCACTGACGACCTTGAAGATACAAGATATTTTGGATTTCATTAGAAGAATAAACCGATTTTGGGACTGAGAGTATGTCTGGAAAGGGATGTCACAATGGGCCAATCGAGCCTGAGTGACTGGGGAAAAAACTATTTGCATTTCAACGAACAGTCAAGCTTCCATTAACACGTTTTTACATCGATGGCACCTCAGAATAGTCTTTCATCACCAAGATAGATTCCGGGCCATTTCACTGTGGTGAAAATGAAATTCAGTCAAACTTGCTGCTTACGAGCAAAAAACATGCCCTTTCTCACCAAACAGAGCAAAAATGGATATGCTGAATGCAAGACGAACGCGTATGTAATAACTGAACTAATTTAATCAAAACTGAATTGGTTCTGGCTCATGGATAAACATAGAGATAAACCTGCAATTTCCTTGAAGCAATTCTCATAAATATCCTTGCGAATCTGACAGTAAACATGATTACTTATATAGATAATGCTAAAAAAGCATAAATTACGTGAAACGTAAATTACTAGTATAAAACGAAGACAATTTAGGGGTAACTGACCACGTTTTATCTGTTTTAACAATCTAAATCGTAAACAACACTTACCGCGTCTCAACTGAAACCTTACGAATCATTCATTAATCTATATTGGGGTACATTGTAGATGGCAGGACATACTATACATCTCTAAGACTTTTGCATATATACTAACTAGTAACTGAATATTTACTTACTCTTGGCCATATATATGAAACTAAGAACCACCTTGGTATTATTTGTTGGATAGTTAAAGTTTTGACATAGTTAATTATTTCACTTTATTGGTAAAACAGTAAAAATTTCATATTTGTCAATAGATGGTGCTGTATTTATCATTAGATTTGATAATAGATGTCGCGTCAGCTAAAAATAGATTTTAACGTAAAATATTTTACGTTAAAATCCAATTTACAAACTGATTTACAACGGAGAATCCAATTTACAAACTGGTAATATAATTTGTTAGGTCTAACGAGAATGTGTTTCGTATAATTTGCTTTGAAAAATTATAAGACTTATATGGTATTCATCAATCTAACTGCTTCAACAGGTTCGTTCACCATCGATATTGTTCGTGGCCTTTAATTTTTGTTAATATTGAAAATATGGCAAAGCGTAGTAACAAATTTTCAATAAATGGAGGTTTAATGGCAAAGAAGGAATTATCTGATTGGCAAAAACCATCTGAGCTTTGTAGTCGTTTATATATGGTGATGTAACTGGGTTATTCCTCAAAAATGTAGCATTAGAACTTTTAACATTTTTTCCCCATTAATAACACAAATCGCGCAACACCATTAACAAGTTATGATCGGGAGAGAACCTTATTTCTTATCTTCAGCATTTATGAAATTTAAACAAGATCGTGTTGAAAATAAAATTTAAAATTTATGGCTAATTGTATATATCAAAGGTTTTGCAGTACGAGTAGTTTAACGAGAGGAATGCATTTCAAAACGTCTGGATAACGAATGATTTGGGATTGAATTTAAATGAGATCAACATTGGTACTTGATCCTCCAACTAGATAATAGGTTAATATGAGTCAGCGATTAATAATCTAGAAGACAAACGCTGGTTCCAAATTGACCTCTTGTGTATAAAAGAATCACAAACGTGTGATGGTTAGTAATTCTACTTTAAGTAGTCATATTTGAACACAATAACAGTAGTATAACATATTTGAAAACGATCGAATGTGAATAAAAAAAAACTTGTCCGTTCGCTTTCCAGACACGAGAAATTGTACAGCTTATAACTCTAGCTTGGTATTAGGTTATATCCCTTAAAAAACTTTCTCAAATAAACTTTTATTAATTCTAAATAGTGCTAAGCTTAATGTTGGGCAGTACCAAATTTTCCGACACTATCAACAGTTTTAAATCGTCCAGTTAACCTAAATGCCTAGTTAAAATTTCTAATTACACCAAAACAATTATTCGAACCAAATTGTTTGAATAAGCAATCTCTTATGTAGATAGCTTGAATGTGCAAAGTTTATTACCCAATATTGACGAAATACGTCACCTTTTCTGTGGTTCACCAGTTGACATTCTTTGCTTTTCCGAAACTTTTTTGTCCGCCAATGTCTCAGACTCAGCTCTGGACATTGAGGGATTTAATCTAGTTAGGAAAGATAGGGTAATTTCCCCACTTGGCTTTGGTGGACTGTGTATGTTTATAGGTAAACACCTGTCGTATAAACCTGTAAATATACCTCCTATTAAAAATTCAATATTATTCAATATTAAAAAATTAAATATTAAAAAACCAATATTCTCGAATGTTGGTTTCCGATCTAGAACTCGTATTTGTTTGCATTTTTGTTAATAAACGTAGATATTTATTTGGGACTGTGTACAACCCACCTATAACAAGTAAGAGGTGTTATACACAATTTAAAAAATCCCTACTAGATATTGAACTTTTATCTCACCTGCCAGTATGATGAAATATTCATCTCAGGTACTACAATTTTGATTTACTTCAGGATAGTATGTTCTTTCGAATGTATTTGAATATTTTGCACAGTCTTAATGTATCAGTATCAGTTCTCTTATTGACCATGTTTTATCGTTCACCGATAACTCTATTACTTTTTTCAATCAATTATCTCTCGGTTAAGGATCTCATCACGGCCTATTAGTATTTTCTACTAATTGTTACTCTCTTCCGGAGCCTAAAAGGTTTAGTTTTAGGGATTTTTCTAATATAGATGATTCTCATTTAGCACCAGTTTGTAGATCTATTCATTGGGATAACATTTTTTCTCTTAATTCCTCTACTAGTCAAATCCAGCTTTTCAATGGATTTATTAATTCAGTTTTCGATAGTTGCGTTCCTCTTAGATCAGTGGTAATTAAACCTAAATCTCCTCCATGGATGTCTGGAGAAATTATGGATGCAATCAGATTTAGGGTAGATAAATTTCGCTTATAGAAACGATTAGGATATAGTAAAATATTTTTAGTCCACAAACAAGTTCGCAATAGGGTCATAAGATTAATTAGGGAAGCAAAAAGTACTTTTTTTAGGGTAATTTAGATCCCTCTCTTCCTCCCAAGGTTTTTTGGCGTAATGTTCGAAATCTAGGTCTAAGCAGGTGTAGGAATAATGGTATTTTAGATTTCAAAGCTGAGGATATTAATTCTTATTTTATTCGCTCGAATCCAACTTTGGTTAGTCCTGCTGTTGATCTTATATATGAAGAGTGTTCTTACTCTTTTTCATTTTCTAATATTTCCATTGAGGAGTTACAGTCTGCTGTTTGGAAAGTAAAATCGGGATCTTCTGGTGTTGATAGGGTTAGTTTAAAATTGGTAAACCGAATTTTTCCTGCAGTCTCAAAATAATTATTACACATTTTTAATTTTACCTTAACCATTTCTTCGTTTCCTGAGCAATGGAAACTCAGTAAAATAATTCCAATTCCAAAAATTAGCAATCCTGTTGAGTTATTCCAATTTAGACCTGTCAGTATTTTAAGTCATATCCAAAGCCTTTGAGAATGTAGTTGAAAACCAAATGCAGTTTCATATAATTGATAACAGTTTACTTAATGTCTTTCAATCTGGTTCTAGAAAGTGTTATGGCACGAATACTGCATTATTGAATATCAGCGATGATATTCAGCGTAATATGGAAAACAGGAAACTGACTTCTCTCACTCTGTTAGATTTTTCAAAGACTTTTGATTTTTTGAATCACAACATTCGCACAATTTAAATTTTTCCTTTCAGCTGCTAGATTAGTTATAAATTATTTATCGGACCGTTCAGAGACAGTTTTTTTGGTAGTTGTTATTCTAATTTTCTTCCAGTTACTTCAGGTGTTCCTCAGGGTTCGGTACTTGGCCCTTTATTATTTTCTATGTACATTAATGATATAGAATCCTCGTTTCACCATTGTTCGTTTCAAATTTTTGCTGATGATGTCCAAATTTATAGATATAGTAAGTTAGATCAGCATTCTATTGTTAGTAATATTTCTCAGGTTAACGACGATTTAGAAAGAGTATATAATTGGTCTGTTTCTAATGGACTTGTCTTAAATGCTAGTAAATCGCAATCTATTGTGATTTACAAAAAATTGTTAGATACGTTTTCGTTTCCTTGTATTTATTAAAAGAGAATGTTTATGTCCTATCTCCTTCCGCATTTTCTTTATGGTGATGTTGTCTGATTTGGTATGTTTCAGGAAAATATGTCTATTCTAAAAAGATGTTTCAATGCGTGCAATCGTTTTATTTTCGAAATTTGACCATACATCACTCTATACTAGGCTTGTTCTTGGTAGTAGTTTAACTAGTTTTTATGAGTTTCGGATTTGTGCTTTTATTAGGAAGCTACTCAAAACTAAAGAACCAAATTATTTATTCAAAAAATTATTATTTAGCAGGTCGCATTACGCCAAACACGATTGCTGCCTGCGAGAAATTGTTCTAGGTCTTTAAATTCATTTTTTTGTTAGAGGTATTTTTCTATGGAATTCTGTTCCATACAGTATACGAATGTGAAGTTTTCGACAAAATACCAAAATTAACAAAACATATATGTATACAAAATATGTTGAAAATAACAAAATTAATGCATGTATTAGTGAAACAGTAGGTAAAAGCAATGGTAGCCATAAAAATTAATTTGTTACATATTAAATGCAAACATAACACAAAAAACAAAAGACTTATGATAACAATTCACAAAATTAAATCCACATTAAAATTAACTTATAAATATAAATTATACTATTTTCACAATATTAAACAAATCGAATTTAGGGATTTACTGTATCGAAGATTGCCCAACTCACAGAGATTTCCAACTGACATGCCATATATGGTAGGTTAGGATAAGATACGCTCTATAATAAAATATCAATCCATACGAAATATTTCCATACGATGGAGTTGAACCTTTTGTTGATATCTTGGTATCTGAGCCATTGATGATAAATCCATATACAATCGATCGATTTAGTCAGCCAGAAATCTCATTGAGTTGATTGGCTTAAACTCAATTGATGATAAATCCATATACAATCGATCGATTTAGTCAGCCAGAAATCTCACTGAGTTTATTGGATTAAACTCAATTGATGATAATTCCATATATTTTATTATAGAGCGTATCTTATCCTAACTAACCATATATGGCATGTCAGTTGGAAATCTCTGTGAGTTGGATCATCTTCAATACAGTCGAGTCTTTAATTCGATCTGTTTCAATATTTTGAAAATGACTGTGAAAATTTATTCATATTTAGTGTAGTGTAAACTTTTTGTTTAAAAAATAACATTTTTTACCGACTGTATATTTGTTTACCAATACATTTAAATATTTTTGTTTTTGTTGTAAGCTTCACAACCGTTACAGTATAAGGAGTTTGAGATCTGCCAATACGTTTAAATCGAGGTTTCTTGAATGGCGTGTCTGCATGACAATATAATTAGTTTAAGTTAGTTGTTAAGATTTTTTTTATATATTGTCTGATCCCCGCTGCTCATCCCATTGTAAATGAGCTTGTTCCCAAAATGGGATGTGAGTGCATTGACTTTTTGCAGTAAAAAATTTAAGATGTTTTTATGCCTAATGGAAGTAATAATTTTTTTACAAGTAGAGTTACGGCTGCTTATCTATATATACTAGTGTATACAAAATCCATGGTATGAGCAAATAACTCAGCTGCGTTTATTATTATTATTATTATTGTTGTTGATGAAATAGGAAATTCTTTTTATTGCCATGTACGTCATTGAGTTCAATGAACTACACATTTTTTTTATGATTTTGTTTAATATATTGTTTGACGACCTTGCTTGACCCCCAATAATCATGATTGCAATGGTATATAATAGCAAATAAACAAGTACATAGTCAGGCAAATACGTGTATAATATGTACAAAGAGAATCGTTTCTTTTACCGGTAAGTTTTGGATTTTTGTTACAAAAATTTAAAAAAAAAAGATCTTTGAATCGAGACCTTGGTATGGTAAAGATAAAAATAAAATTTTTACAATCAATTTGATAATACAAAGTGCTCGTTAATACCATAGATTAATAAATCTATATAATTAATTAATTAATAGTTGATTTGCCGAATTTTGACTGGGTTATTAGTCAATTTTAATTTTAAACAAATAATTTAATTTAACCAGGTAAATCATCCATTTATACATTTTACTTTGCACACATTAAAGAACCAAACTTTATATCTAGGCGAGGTCTTTGGTTAATTATTTTGAAAATTATTATCATAATTTTTATAATCGAGACATTTCAAAAGAGGCGAAACGAGATCTGCCTATATAAAGACGCTCGTCCATGCATAGTCATTTTCATAGTGATCCATTTTCATAGTGATATGTTTAGTTTAAAAAAAAAATACCATATATAAATATACAATTTAAAATCGGTATATATATACATATATATTTTAGTGAATAGAAAATTTATATTTTGTGAGTGGAAGACATAGATTTTTTTTAGATTCCAAACGATATACCAACGACTACTCGCAGGAACATTTTTGGACTGGTGAGTTGTTTATATAAAATATTTTTGTTTATTTTATTCCTTTCAAAATTATAAATTTTCTTAAGTTAATTGTGATATATATGGATATTGTATTTCACCTTGTTTATCGTACAATTTGTGATGTTTAATTACATGTAGTATCAATATCGTAATTTTATGATCATTACAGAATTATCTCGTTATTTTTATTGAATTTAACTAATCTTAATATTTTTTTTGTAAGATCTTAAAAAAATATATTTCTTTAAGTTATAATATAAAATGGATTAATTTTTTTATTAATTGATGATGATGAGGTCGAAGTTGAAGTGAATCATTTAAATGGACACGTGAAAGATTCTTGTCAGTCTCTAAAAAATTTATTTTAAAACGGTGACATGGAACCTTCCCAGCCAACTGAAGCCTATCCCAACAAAACGCGTGTCTGTCACCGGAGTACCGTAACAGTAGCTTCCATATGCGCTTTTCCCTCTTAATCAAAATTATAAGCAATATTCAAATAAATAAATAAATAAATCATCGTCTATTAGAATCAAAGATCAACAAATGGAACTGACACAGATGGAAGAGAGTTGATCAATGATCATACTATCTTGTGTTTTTGAGCAGTTATAACGTTTATAAGCATATACGATCACCCTTATTCGATAAAGCAGAAATCATTCCTAAGACTGACACAGTATCCTTTTAACATGTAACTTGTTATATCGTATTGTTACATTTTCCCTTAGTAGGGATTCAAACCAATCCACGGTCCGATCACAGGATTAAGAATAATTAAAAACCACTTGCTTGTTTTTCACTATAACGTTTTTTATTAATCAGCACAGTTAACTTTTACACTAAAATTAACTTTTTCACTGTTAATTTCACTATTTCACTTTTTATTGCTTTTCCCCGTTTCTAATTTATTGCTGTTCAAATTCAAACTGAAACTCTACGCTTTCTGTTCGCGTATTTATACTCATTTGGCCCGCTTCTCGGTCATAGTATTAGTTTCCGTTTGCTTATTATTTCGCCTGTATACTGCGTTCATGCTGATTTCCAACTGCGGACATTTAGATATTCTATTCGATCATAAATGTCACCCGCGTCCGTAACAGTATAGATAGAACCGGCTATAGTTCGTATTTCCTTGACCCAACAATCGACAATGTCAAACAATATCATTTACCAATATCACAACACTCGCAATGACATCAAATATCGTGATTTGTGTGCTCGATGTTTATTTTTGAGATCAACCTTTATTGCACATGTAATTATGCTAAATTTCTCCATCGTGTTGATCAAGTCAATTTAGACATGTATCAATGTTCGGGTTGTACTTTCATGAGATAAAAGATTACTTATTATTCTTTCAGGAGAAATGCGTGTGACATCGGGTGTTAGTGGTTTTATTCAATCACGAGTCAATATATAAATCACTGATATATAATGAAAGAAAATGATTGCTTACTTACTTTCTGCTGTTGATCCGGAGTAAAGCGTACAGTAAAGGGTACCATACATCAGTAAAGGGTACCATATAGTGTAACAATCGCCTATTGGTAGGTGTAAAAGCCAGTCTCGCCACTATAGAGAACGATATATTTTTGGAGGTGTTACACTAGTGTGCCCTTCATACTTTTGGATTACTTAAGTGGACGATTGATGATACGGCTCGATGCCCAATGTAGAACTCTTTGTAAAATTCGTTAATATTTATTCTGCGAAATCACTTGTTATCTAAGACGTAGTGACTTTTAGCGCAATGATTATAGAAATGTAAAACATCATGGTTGTGTTCGGTCTTAAAATGATCACACTTGGTGTTGTGGCGGGTTTAAATCGTGGTTTTAGGTTCTTAGTTAGCTATGCGCATGTAGCAAAATCGCCACCAATACGTTCAGCGTTATAACGGGTGTTTCAACAGGTGAGCTTCAACTTTTTTCCGATAGAGACGGCGAACGACGCCATACTTTTTATTGTTCTTTTGTCATTTGGAAACTTCATTAGTATACATTGCAACATAGCAAGTCAGCTTCTGTAGAATTAGAGAAGTTTCTTGTTAATTCGAACACAGATTTATGTTAAGTTCAAGGACCTTATCTTCTTGATGGTTTGGTTTCTGGCCTAAAGACAACCGTTTTACCGCGAGGACTAGAGCGTACATTTGCATCTCGAAGAATATTGATGCATCTCTCATTGAAGAGTGTAGTTCGAGTGATATTACAGCTGCACGCATTACTTTAAAGTCTCAAACTGAAGTGGTTATTGCCTCAGTTTATTTTCCTTACGCTTCCGCTACTCCACCTCCTTCTGAGGATCTTATATACCTAGTAAGCTGGTGTAAGGCTAAAAATATTCCTCTGATAGCTATAGTTGTGATGCTAATGCACATTACTCTCTGTGGGGAAGTACCAAATTAATAACAGAGGTTCTGCTCTGTTAAACTACTTAAGTTCATCTGAGTTGGATATCCTCAATGTGGGATGTGAACCAACTTTTGTTAACTCTTCCCGCAGGGAGGTAATTGACATTAGTTTGTGTTTCATTTCTTTCACTAAATTTATTTTAAACTGGAGAGTGACGAATGATATTCTCACCTCCGATCACAGGTGTATTTCTTTTAATATTAATCTTAAAAGAATTGCACCACTCTAAAAATGTTAAGGAAGCTGAAGAATAAGGCAAGAAGATCTAATCTTCAGTCTGATTGGGACTGCTTCCTAGCTGCACAAAAATTGTACAAAAATGAACTAAGAGCATCGCAAAGATCTGCCTGGGTAATCTTCTGTGAGGAAATTAATAGTTTACCTGCTGTAGTTAGACTTAAAAAGTCACTGAGCAGGAATAATACCTGTAGACTTAAATCACTTCGTCTACCTAATGTCAAGCTTACTTCCTCGAAAAAGGAAATAGGTGATTTACTTCTCCCTACCCATTTCCCGGGATGTAAAACCATTACTACCGACAATTCTGGTGAAGTCATTAACAATTTGGTTGCAAGTCCTAATTGGAACTTAGACTATAGATTTATCAATTATGAGATCCTACGTTGTCGTGTTCTCTTTCGAACCTTTCAAATCTGCCGGTCCTGACGATGTATTTCCTGGTGTATTACAGAATGGATTTCGTCTCATCAAAGAACATTTACTACATCTGTTCCATGCATCTCGGAGCAGAAGTAAAGTAATTTTAATCCTAAAATTGGCAAGTCGGACTACACCGACCCCAACTCGTTTCGGCTTATTTGTCTGTCATCAACCTTTCTGAAATCTTTAGAAAGGATTGTTGATAGATTTATTAGAGATCAACATTTATAAGATCTGCCTTACATGAACTCGTAACTAGGATTGAGAGTTCTATGCACAGCAACGAGTTTCTTGAGGGGCACTTTTCTGAATATTGCAGGAGCGTTTGATAATACTTCATTCGCCTCGATTACGAATGCATGTACTAAATTTGATATCGAACCCTACATTATCAGAAGGATTAAATGTATGCTTGAATCTCGCATTGCAATATACGAGGTTGAGTATACCTTTATTTCAGTCAAGGCTTTCAGGGGATGCCCGCAGGGAGGTGTGCTTTCACCCCTGCTGTGGCTTCTGGTCATTGACGAACTTCTTGTGAATCTTTGTGATTCCGGTTTTGTTGCCCAAAATTATGCTGATGATCTGGTTCTGACAGTTTCAGGCGAGCATCTGAATGTCTTATCAGATTAAACTCAGCACGCTCTTCTCATTATAGAACAGTGGTGTTTACATGTGAACCCATCTAAGACCGACTTGGTTATATTTACCAGGCGTAGGAACACTGCAGTTTTTTCTGTACTATCACTTTTCAGTTGTAAGGTTAATAGCTCAGCCTACGTCAAACACCTTGGAGTTTTTCTGGATAACAAACTTTCTTGGAAGTATCTTCTGGACTTTAAACAAGAAAAAGCCACTGCTATTTTTTGGCAATGCCGCAGAGCTTTTGGTAATTCTTGGGGATTATCCTCCAAAATGTTATATTTTATCTACAAATCACTGGTTCTCCCAATGCTTACTTATGCATCTGTTGTTTGGTGGCCAGTGGTTAAAGTTAAATCTTCAATTGTTAAACTCAATTGTTTGCAAAATTTCGCTTGTCGGGCTGTAACTGGAGCCAATTCTCTCCCTGGAGAGTTCTGTGTCGGGCTGTGGAGCTAATTCTCTCCCTACCCCAGTTACAATCCTTTATTTTAGGTACAGCTTGTTAGGCTGCCTTTCGCTTGAGGAGTGTTGGGGCGTGGAATGCTCTCGGCACTATTTCAGGCCATAGACCTATCATTAATGAATTTAAACTGGCTATACCAGAACTTGACATGGTAACTGATAGGCTTCTGCTTGTCTTTAATTTTCATAGATCATTTGAGGTGTTTCATCCATCCAGGGATATGTGGTTCTCACCAGATTTTCTCAAACAGATATCCGAATCACTTGTATTCTTTTCAGATGGCTCTGTCACTGGTACGGGTACGAGCTTTGGTTACTACTGTCCTTCGCATTATCTGAGAATCTCTGGAAGTCTGGGGATCTACTGTACTATTAACTGTATACATCAAGTGGAATTAATTGCGATTACTCACTGCGTGATGTCCGCTTTTAATCTCGTGGCCGACGACAAATAGATCATATTTTGTACGGATAGTAACTACGGATAGTACTGTCCTTAGCTCCTTGAACAACCCTCTAACCAGCTCTAAACTGGTACTGGATTGTAAGAAATTTCTAAATCTCCTTGGTCGTAACAACAAGGTAACGGTTATGTGGGTTCCTGCCCATTGTGACATTGAGGGCAACGAAATTGCAGACTGTTTGCCTCAATCTGGTTCTCACCTATATTTCGTAGGTGCTGCTGCGCCTTTACCTAGTTATATAGTGAAAAAAACAATCAAAACAGTTACCCTATCGAATCTAAAGCGGACGTGGTCAGCTACCGCTACTTGTCGTAAGGCGAAATACTTTGTCAGAGGGATTAACTCTAACCCGACCAATTACTTTCTTTCATTGAAAAAGGACAACTTGAGAATTTCAGTCTCTATACTTACTGGCCATGGCCGTTTCAAAAGCCACCTTGATCGCATGAGACAGGCCAGAGATGCTGTATGCGACGAATGTCTGGAAGATGTTGACGATAGTTTACACTTCATCAGCAATTGTCCAACTTTCGACCGCATGAGATCTCTTGTGTTTAGCTGCAGGTTTATTCCTGTAAATTTACTGTCTTCTCTGCCCTGGTTCAAACTGCTTCAGTTTGCTAAGGTTGCAGAACGCGTCTGTGCGCTTTGATTAAATCCTAGGTTTGCACCATGGGCCCTTTGTGGCATTGAGTGCGGAACCTTATAGGGTTCCAACCAACTTTAATAATAATAATAATAAAAATACATTTCACCATGGAACGCTACACACGTGAACAGCGATTGCAAATCGTGCAAATTTTTTATCAAAATAATCGTTCTGTTGCTGCTACTTTTAGAGCATTACGGTCATTTTACGGTCCATTTAACAAGATAGCCCGGTGAATTTTAAGTAAAGATCTTGGCCTACATCCGTATAAGATCAAGCTGACACAACAACTAAAGCCGTTTGACCATTTTAAACGACGCCGATTCGTGAATTTGGCTCAAGAGCAAATCGAAAATGATGCAGATTTTCACCGAAAAATCATCTTCAGCGATGAGGCTCACTTTTGGCTAAATGGATTTGTCAACAAGCAAAATATGCATTACTGGGCAGAACGCAAACCCACACGTGATTTATGAGGCACCGTTGCATTCCAAAAAAGTCACTGTTTGATGCGGATTACATGCCGGCGGTGTCGTTAGGCCATAATTTTTCATCGACGATAACGATTGCCACTTTACTGATAATGGAAATCGATACCGCGATATGGTAAACGTTTTTTTTGGCTGTGATTTCAACAGATCGGGGCCACATGCCACACAGCGCACGATACAATCGCGTTATTGAAGACTAAGTTCGATGAGCGCATTATATTTCGTGAAATGAGCCAGTCCAGTGGCCGCCGCGCTCGTGTGATTTGACACCTCTAGATTATTTTCTTTGAGGTTATGTGAAGTCATTGGTCTAAGCTAAGAAGCCGGTGATGTTGCAAGAGCTCAGAGCCAATATTGAACGTGAAATTGCTGGAATTTCGGCCGATTTATGCGAAAGAGTGGTCGAAAATTGGGTTCAAAGATTGGACTTCGTAAAACGTGCACGCAGTAGTCATGCAAAAGAAATCGAGTTTCATACTTAAATGTATATGTTCAAATTCGTTAATTAAAAAAAAGTTAGTTCAAAAGTCGAACAGTTTGTGTTTTATTCAAAAAAAGTTGAAGTGCTCTTATTGAAAAACCCGATAGATAACACGTGATCAACAAGAATTATTCTGTTCATTAAAGTAGCGCTCCCTCAACGTTTTCTGCTGATAAAATCTACAGTCCATTTATAAAGAACAATTCTTGCTTCCAATTAGATACATATATAACTGCAACGCGTTACAGTTGCACTGGCTCCGGGTTATTGAAGAGTTAAACATAGACAACAATCTTTGTTGCTTAGACAGTTATAATGATCATTTCAATTTCAGGTAAAAATTTAAATATCTTGTCTGACTCAACGCAGTATGGTTTTAAAATTTGGAGGCATGGTGTGTTGAGCATGTCTTGGTGATGCTTTGCATGTCAATTCGTTTGAATATTGTTTACTGGTGTTTAACAGACGAAGGAATATTGTTGAACTGCGTTTGCGTTATGGGATGTGAATGAATGAACTGGGTGTTACTCTAAAAATATGAAAGACCAGCTAGACAAACTTGCGGATTATTTACAGTGATTTTACTTTACTGATTCAATTGATTGGTAGTCGGTAGTTTACTTTTTTTTCACTTTAGTAAATATATTGCCATTACTGGTACTATGTCTTCGATCACAATACTTCCTGATACCATTATGGTTTAGTCCTCGCTGCAATATTTTATTACAGGTACATCTGTGGCTTCAGGAATTTATGACTTAGCTGCATTGGGTACATTTGTTATCCGGGCTGACTTTGAGGCATAATATTCAGTTAAAGGCATAATATTCGAAAGCATACACACTGCATCATTGAAGGGAATATGCGCTTACTGAATTTGGTGAAGCAGGTAATTGAAATGAAGGAATCGGGCCGGAAGCAACAGCTGTCTTGGCATTAAATATTGTTCAGAAAGTTTTTTAAAATCAACTACTTGTTGGAACACGAACTACATTTTCTCTATGCTATCCGTCACTCAGGCTCCCTTGATCCATTGTAATATCGCACTTTTTTCTTGACGTTTCGACTATAAGTCCGATTTTAGGTAAAACCCATCTGCACATTGCACCATGCCAGTCTATAGTACTGGCATGGGAGATAGAACGGCACATGGATTCTTAACTTAACAGGGTATCAGATGAATTCATTCTGGCCACTGAACGCACCGCCGTATCGATCGATGGTGAAAATCCCTTCTCGCATCTTGTCCTTATCGGGATTCGAACCCGGTACCTCCCGTTCCAAGCCGCAGCTTTTTAATCTCTGCGGTTGGGCGGTATACAAACTACATTCTTAAGTGCACCTTATTTGGTTTGAGGTTAACCAAATACACTCCGTCGTTGAAAAGATATTGTTGATAATTATCTCGAAGAAGATAATAATAGAAACCATTCTGTCTGTAGTGGTCCGAACTTTGATGTTGATCGATAAATAGATGTGTTAGAATAAAGATCAGTTGGCTTCTTTGCCTTGGTTAAAGCTATTGCACTTTGCCAGAGTAGCACAACTGTTTTGCTATAATTATGTAGAATCATGAGTCGCACTATGGACGTTCTACGGGATTTAGTGCGGAACTATTCTATGATTCCACAATAAAACTAATAACAACAAGTAATTCTAAGCAAATCGCATACTGACCATTTTGGTGGTGTCACTCCGCTATAATGAATACAGATCGGAAATTATTTAGTTTGAAACACAAAGTACAGTGGCTTAATTAGTTTCTTTCAAAGTGACGAAAAAAATTAATTGACCGTGGATTAATGAGACATATCATGTTTTATGAATTGTATTTGAGCGGAATAAAAATTGTCATGTCTACTTTGTATGGCCAGAAAAGTACCGTCGTGACATATTGTCGCACTGCTGTCACATTACGTCGTTTCACATAAGCTCTCACTTATTTCGATTGAAGTACCTAAACATCTGGCCCGACAGTTTTCCGCACCAATTATTTTATAAATTTTCCACCAAATAAAATATTTCGTTCGAACATATTTAACAACAATGAAGAAAATTAATTAAATTACCTTTCCTGTCATTGTACGCCGAAATGAAGGTAAAACGAAACGTAGATTTTTTGTACAAATTCTTTTTTCGTATAGACCAGTAATTATAATAACAGACTCCATCTTCATTATAGACATCCTTCGTAGTATACACAATTGTGTACCACCCGTTGGCAAATCTTAGATATATTCGTTTATTTGTTACAATGCTATCAAGTTGTTAAGTTATATAAGGGTTTTGATTTGCCTTCCTCCCCATACCCCAACCTCGTCGATTCGCATTATTTAATCCTTAAGGAAGCAGAAGCTCTTTTATATATTATTAGATTATATTTGTATAAAATCTAACAAATAAAAAAGTCAATTTGAAAACGAACCGTAATGTGAAAAAGCTCCGTATAATGGTCGAGTAATTATGTGTAAATTGAAATGGTAAAAAGCGAAAGATATATTGTCGGATATAATTTCAATTGACGTGAAATTAAGGAATAAACGGAGCAAATTGAGTGAATTAAGGTATAAAACTAAAAATGAACCAATCAATAGTTGTTTAGCTCCACCTTAATTTTCATCTTTAAGTTTTATTCTATATTATTCAAGCAACAAACAGTTATTATGGGTCAAGGATACGATCATGTCATATAATCCTATTATTTATGTACTTGAATTTTATGTGAACAACGTTCGTCGTATTCTACATACTTCACATCTATAATTATTTATCCACACATTCAGATAATGTAGATACATATACAAGAAAAAACGAGAAGAAGTAAAAGCTCTGTGATTGAAAAGAATTTGGTTTTATCCTTGTGCTTTTATACGAAAGGAAAATTTCTCTATATACTTGGCATGGATCTTATTTGTATGTGGATTTAATATAAGAGGAAATCAATGCTACTTAAGAGTTGGTGTGGGTATATAATATATAAAAGGCAGACTATGTGCTAGATGTTACAGTTTTAACGAACTAGATTATGGTTCACAGACCAAATATATAAAATGGAACGGGAGGTAAGTGAATCGGTTGCTTTTTTTCATTCGAAATTATTATAGGTCAAGTTCGGATTAACACAAATCTACTCTTAATCTTAAGAAGTATATAGTTGTGATGTCAATGATTTTGAATCGATATGATTTTTTCGAAACCAAGACAGGTATCAAGCTAAAGTCCTTCTCGCCAGCAATACAATTATTCTCAATCTGTTCGGATTTCAGTTGATTCAAATTCCTGGAATCGTCTTTGCAGCTCATACCACTAGTTAACCGGACCTTTTATGCTGTGGTAGACTAAACTATCTCATGGCTTGTACAGATTGAATTAATGCTCGATAAAATGAATTGGTATCAAACTTCCCATTAAAGTCATGCTGATATCGTTTAGTAATGTTCTTTTAATATAACAAATTTAATTTTTCAGCTTTATATAGAAACTCTTCATTCTCTGTTTGAATGTTAGAACCTCATGGCACTTGAATATCATTACTCGTACCTCTATATCTACTTTTCACTAACTTGAATTACATGCTTTAATTAATTCTTAATGTAGTCTGGTTCTTCCTTTAACATATAGCTTTGGGACAGCAGCTTCGCTATTTTACATTCCGCGGTAATAATTCCATTTATAAACAATTGTATGGCTTAGAGGCCGTAAACGGCCCTTATCGCGTCTCAACTGAGGCCTTAGGAACTATTTTAACAATTGGCACACATTTTAGGTGGTCAGCCCAACGAATGTTTTTACACACAATCGCCTTTTTATGCCATCCGTTACATTTTAATGTTTGGTCAACGGCGAGAATCGAACTGGAAACCGCAGCGTGATAAGTAACTCTCTAAACCATTTAGCTGCAACCAGTGACAATAATTCCATTTCATTACATCATAATTAGATAGTTCCATAGAGTGGTCCCAGCTAATGCCAAGAGTTGTGAACCCAACTAAATAAATTTATATCAAAGAGCTTTATAGCCTTTTTATGAACTTCGTGAATTGTTTATAAGGTAGAAACTCAAGAGACAAGTCTGTAGTTCAGTTTGATCTGAGTACATCCAGGCGTTACAGCCTATGGCATTTTGAACATTTAGAAGGCCAGAAAACTGAGTTGGGCAGCAGCAAGATAACATTTCCTTTCAAATCAATTATGTTTAGTTTTAATTTCATCACAATTAACCTCCAACCGCACCGCACATGGTCTATCAACAGAGACCTAGGCTACTGCTGGAATAAACAATGTTATTGAGAACAAACCGAGTACTAACTCAAACACGAAACACAGAATGTTTTCATTTGTGTTTTTTATTTTAAATACAACAGTTTTAGTTTTGACAGTCAATCAAGTCGATAAGGTAAATCTCTATGAATAACTGAAAAATGAAACTGGCACAAATTTAGAATTTCAAACCAGAGTGAAATTAAGAATCTTCTGTCATTTATCTGTATGGTTAAAAGACATATCATGACTACTGACTATATGTTTGTACCATCTGTGAATATGATTGCGCACTTTAAAACTGTGTCCATGAATTTGTTTGGATATTCAATTTTTTTTTTAAATTTTTGCTGATCAGCGCTTACCATTTGATTCCAGAAGAAGAGGTCCAAAGGATATGCAAAATCAGCCAGCCTATATCCTAATTTTATTGAATTTAAGATTGTTTCCAGCGATACAAATTTTATTTGGGACACTATTCGCATGAGGATTGTGGCGTTCACAAATACGACGAATAGTCACGCCACAATAGTGAATTATTAACAAAAATAATCGAAAAAAGATTTCGAGTCAAATTCTGTAAATTCGCTAGAACTGTTGCAACATAGCCTCACAATATATATAGAAACGAAATGCAACATACATCAAGTCCGGTCGCATATGCCTGATGAGATGGATTTGATCTTTTCGATCACACAACGAGTCAATGACGTCATCAGATCGAAACCGGCCTAGCGAAACGAATATTACAGACCACATACAAGATGCCATACATTTCAAGACAAACGTCTTCATCGGCTGGTTGATTCAGCGCCCTAGCTGTGTCAATCAATGCCACTCTGTGGAGTTCAAAGTTTAACTCCCACCATTCATCATTAGCTGTCACGATTACAGCTCCCTGCATCATTATCACACTTCAACAGGATCAATTGAATAGCTTAAAATTCAAATAAGCCCGCCTCAAATGATCTTTATTGTCTCAGACAAAAGGTTTATTGTGTGACATTAAAACCGGTTCATCAAACACTACAATAATGAATATTTGGAACTTCTAACGTCAAAAAACTTCAGTATACTGTTCTACTCTGCACGGTTCGTATCCGGATTATTGACACCTCAGACTAGAGTTAAGTCAAACTTATCAATTGATTTAATTCACTCAATAAATTGTGAAAGCTAAGCCGCTTGCCAATGGTGGTGACTATGTCAGTAATCTTGTCCACACAATTTACAACACTTTACTTATTCACTTTGAATTCAAGGCATAGCCGCCACCAGTGGGGCTATGACACTATTCTTCACTTCATTTCATAAAATTAAACGAGTCCGATACAGCGATTTAGCACTTCTTATAAACAAATCGGTTGGATTCCCGATCTTCCATTCTGCTCGTAACAGTCAATGTTGTGGAGCATACCTTTCGGTGTAGTATAATATGAGTAGTTCTACACTTCACTGTTATAGTATCTACCACTGGTTTCTAATCTCTCACTGCATTCTCTAATCAACTAATCGACTTGCAATCGACTATGTATCATTATCGATCGAGACAAATACAATCAATTATAAAAATATTGCATGGTCTTCGGTTGGATTCGAAACACATTCTTTTTTGACGTCTACTGTAACACTCGACTATTGACTTCTATGACGTTCTGATAATTAGGCATAAGCGTCTGGTTCTTACTTTAGAATCCGTTATTTTCCATTTCGCGGGCATAATTCAATTTCACTATACATACCAGAAATAGGCATAGTAAGGAGTGAACCCACCAAATGCCAAGAGTTGTGAATCCCACTAATTAAATCCATGCCAAAGAACTTTCTTTAGCCTTTGTATGAACTTTGTGTATTTTATAAAGTGGCAACTCAAGGGATAAATTTTGAACTACACAGCCTATGACACATTCAACGTTTAGTTGGTCAGAAAATTGAGTTGTTCAGCAGCAAGATAATTCTGTTTATCAAACTAATCATGTTTAGTTTAACTTTCAGCACAATTAACCACCATCACAATTGGCACCCGCGACCTATCACAGAAATCTTGGCCACAACTAGAATAAACAATGCTTTTTAAAATAAACCAAGTAGTAGCTAAAACACCAGAGACAGCAAGTTTTTACTAATGTTTTTTACTTTAAGCAATAGTTTCAGTTTTGACAGCTAATCAAGACGATAAGATAAATCTCTATCTATAAGACAGTATTCTAACCTGAAAAATTACTATACAACATTATTTTGTTGCAGTACCACTTAACTATGGTCATAACACACTACCACTTCGAGCAAGGCTGTATTCTAAACTACTCAAGGCACAAACCACAAGACAGATTTCTTTCAAAAACATTCGAACGACTTTTGACTATGTAGAAAGCATCTGTGAATATGATTTCGTCCAATAAAACTGTTGCCATAAATTTGAATGAATGTTGAAGTTTCTCACAAATTTCAACGCCATACACGAACTTTATTATCCAGACACAAGCTTTATTGTATAACGCAAAAGCTGTTCAGCAAACATTACAGTAATTAGTGTTGGGAACTAATATTAAAAAACTAGCGAGACGCCTAATGTCGAAAAAATTCAGTATACTGTTCGACTCTACACGGTTCGTATCCGGATTATTGCCACACCAGACGTTGATCAGAATTAAAGCTACCAGACCAAATTGGTCAAACTTATTACTTTGTTTATTTGACACAACAAATTGTGAAAGATAAACCGATTGCCACTGGTGGCTATGTACACTAATCTTGTACACGCAATTTACAACCCTTCAAAATTCACTTTTAATTCAAGATATAGCCGCCATCAGTGAGGCTATGACACTAGTCTTCACTTCACGTTAACCTCTCCACTATTTTTCACATGACTTGTGCGATCCAGCACTGTTTATATGGTATAGAAATCACTTGGTTTTTTGATCTTTCTATTCTACTCACAACACTCAATGTAGTGGTGCCAGGGAGGGGCAAAAGCCCCGCTACCATTTTAATAGCGCGCCATCTTGGTTATGTAACGTTTAGCTCAGTTTCACTTCAACCATTGTGTTGTGTAGACGGGCAATTTATAATGAATAAATATACGCCACAAGAACGAGAAAAATAGTGTCAATATTTATTAAAAATAATCGTTCTATTGATGCCACTCAGCGGAAATTGCATCAAAAATATCCTTATCGTCCAGTGCGTCACAAAACACAATTTATCGTTTACATGCCAATTTTCGACAGTACGGTACGACAGCAGATAGACCTCGTTCTGCAAGACAACGGACGTCTCGTAACGCTGAAAATGAGGCTCTGGTGCGCGATAGTGTTGTAGAGTCTCAGAAACATCAATTCGGAGACGTGATTCCCAGTTACACATTTCTGCACGCAGTTTAAGCGAATTTGAAAACTGATTTGAAAATATTCCTGTACAAAATTCAATTAGTCCAAAAAATGTTACCGAGTGACCCTGATCAACGAGTTGAGTACAGTAATGCAATCCTAAGGCTGTCTGGAAAAGTTGAAGATTTTTCGTCTAAATTGATAATGAGCGATGAAGCCGATTTTCATATCAGTGGCCACGTAAATAAACAGAACAGTCGGTTTTGGGGAGCACAGAAACCTCAATTAGTGCATCAAACATGATTGCATCCACTTAAAACAAATGTATGGTGTGGTATTCATGCTGGAAACTTCATTGGTCCCTATGTTTTTGAAAATGACCACGGTGAAGTTACTGTTACTGCCGAACGGTACAAAGACATGATTCTAAATTTTCTTGTGCCTGAAATAGAAGAGCAACGACTAAAGGACATGTAGTTTCAGCAAGATTGGGCCACAGCAACAATTCAATTATTGAATGAGGTTTTTCCACGAAGACTTCGCGAAATGGCAATTTAGCATGGCCAGTCAGATCTCCGTATTTAACAGCACCAGACTTTTCTTATAGGGTTTTTAAAATCAAAAGTTTATGTGAATAAGCCCCAAACGATTCAAGGTCTTAAAGACAATATTCGTCACGAAATTGAAGAAATTCAGCCTGAGATGTCGAAGGATGTCATCAAAAATGCCTTAGTAGTTTCTACAACTGATACATGCTGAATTTTGGCCACTACTTTAACAGTCGACCATTGACCTCTGT
This sequence comes from Tipula lateralis, assembly GCA_963932295.1. Lineage (NCBI taxonomy): Eukaryota > Metazoa > Arthropoda > Insecta > Diptera > Tipulidae > Tipula > Tipula lateralis. Next base: position 120,351,427 of record OZ010737.1, read on the forward strand.
GACGTTTTGATAATTAAGGCATATTCATTACAATACACAATTGGACGAAACTTATGAACAAATTAAACAAATATATTATCAAATAGATTATTTCTGAATCATACTGTACGTGACTGAAAGCTATACCATTAACTGGAGGCCAATCCAATATTATATTTTGAACATTTGAATTACTTTTGTCAAAACCCAACAAAAAATATTCTTCTTATTTCTTCCAAGAAAACACTTGCGTGATTTTAGCAAATCAATGCCCTATGATTTAGGAAACCAAATGCTTAAAATTCAAGTTAAAGTACTAGTTAAATTAAGTGTCCCAATTTGCAAAAATAGTTTTGGCTCTCAGAATGTGTTTTGTTCTGAATCAAACGCATATGTTAGCGATTTCATCTAAACGCATTGTAGTTTATGGGTAAATCTACCATACACTTTGACTTTTTCCATCATTTTCTATATTTCTACCCTTGACCCTTTAAATATATCGAGCTTATTTATGGGGTCTAGATTTTCATACACTCTCTAATAACTATTGTAAAATTGAAGATTTTTGACTCAATTTTAATGAATGAAAAATACTGAAAACGAAAATTATTTTTATATCAATATTTAAATCAAACATTTTCATATAACATATATAGGACCAAATGAAAACACGAATTATTTTAATAGTTATGATAAAAATAAAAATGGCTTGATTTATTCAATTTTTGTACATGTTTATGTTATAACTGGTTCTAAACGCCGTACAAAAATATATAAAACGAGATCAATGACGTATGAACTACGAAAAAGAAACATATACTTCAAATATTGGATAAGAGATGGCACTTAATAACTTTAGTAATATAAATCGTATTTATTGATATTTTAAAGCATTAACAATATGCGATAATACGAAGTACACAATTAAAATTCCCAAACATGTTGATGAAAGCGAATACTTCAAAAATTATTTAAATTTTTTTAATTTCCATTCAATTGTTATACTCGATACAAGATGGCATTATAAAAGACCGCAGTTGTTAAACTCGATCAAGATGGCATCATAAAAGTCGGTACGATTTTTAACAGTGTGAATTTTAAAACTATTTTAAGTATTTGAATTGTTTTTTTTATTAAAATACATTTATTTAGACACTTAAAGAATTTAACAACAAAACGGTACTGAAGGATATGAAGCATTTATATATGGTTTTCTTTAAAATATATACTAATTTATTTTGTTGTCTAAATTCTGTTTAGCACATTTAAACGTCAAATCGATTTTTTGGCTGAAAATAATTCTTAGCGACAATTTAACACTTGCATGACTGTCCGTTTAAAAATCAAGCGGTACCTATAGCTTCGTCAACATACATTTTCAATTCATATAAAAAAAATCATAAATTCATTCAAACATTTTATAATTTAAATTACCATGACGACTTTGTAAACTTTCCACTTCAGTTGAATATGAATTATTTATATGTGATTTCGTTAAACAGATGCAGCTATTGTTTCAATGAATTCTGTTTACAGCTATTGCCATGTGCACATGTATACGTATGACAGAATTTTTGTCCGAAAAAGTAATAAGACAGTGGATTTTAAAACTTATTTTCATTCCAAAACATACATTTATCAAAAAAATCATTTGCACGAGAGCAAAAATTCTTCCGAGATCTTCCATTTTTATATAGAAATAATAACTTCACATTGGCTAAAATTAAAATAATTGTTCAAAGTCCCACCTCCAAGCCCATCAAAAGACATCTACGAAAGAACATTAACTTTAGTGATCAAACAAAATTTCCTACACAGCTGTTTTGGCCGTAAAACGAAATTTCCATTACACCGTATATTGAATTCAACAGTGGAAATTCAAAACATATGACTTCCTCGACATATGTCAATATCATACAAGAGAGTAAATGATTTTAAACAGTCGATATCGTATCATGTCTTATCGACTCAAATGCGACCCAAATATTTATTATTTATTATTGGAATTCGTCTAGACAATGATGAACTATCGAAGAACCGATGAAGAACGATCATTTTGTGTGGTTGAATTATATTTTGTGACAAGAACATTATTCCCTCACGAGGCCGAAATCTTATTTTACGGCAGTTGCATAGATGCACAAACATTTTTAAAACTTCAATAATCGCCCGTCGAGTCATGCTAGCTAAAACTGATAATAACATCACAATTACTGGCTAGTTTCATGTCCTTTTTCGAGAACATCTAATGGAAGTGGTATGTCGTATTACTTTTCAATGTTTCCAACGTTCACTACTGCTCTAAGTCTAACGTCAACGACTTACATCGAGAAGATGAGTAAATTCTTCACATAATGGTAAACTGGAAACTTGTATAATCGACAACGGGACTCAATTCAAGAGTCAATATTTTAGTAATTTATGTCGTTGCCGAGGAGAACGAATATTTACCTTGTCTAACAACAGTATATCGCATGGGTAAGATGAACGATTTGGTGAAACACTAAAAGAGAACAAAAATGATAAATATGTTGGAAACAAACAAGTAAATTAATCTAATTCCATGAATTAGTACAAATACAAAACCAAAAACCCAACAAACTAATTCACCGCAGCAGAATTATTTGTAGACCCCTCAATCCACAACCCCGGAACTCAAACTAGTTTGATTTAATTTGGAATTAAACACAGTGGATGATGATCTAAATCAATGTATGTAGATAACGAAGACGATCACGATCATCAAAAGTAGTTATATTTCCACAATAATTCTAGACCCAAAGATATAGTTGCACAAATCACATTTACGTTTAACATATTTATCCACAAGCTTTCAAAAGTGATACAATATTAATTATTAATTATAATATAAATGTTTTATTGTAAAAAATAATTTATTATTGTCTACGGATAACCTGTCTAATGCTTAATAGCTGTGATCTGTGGAGAGTTTAGCTAATCTCCATATTATTGGCAAATGAAGCGTTCGACAATTTTTCATGGTCATATTTGTTAGTCAACGGTACTTTACGTCCTCATTGATGTCTGTTCAAAATCAACGCTCACGATTCTCTTGTTTGTACCAGACGATAAACGTATGGTTCCTTTTCCATCTTACTGTTGATGTGCATCGACTATTATAGAAGATATATAATTAAAATGAGTTTAACAATTGTCTAAAAAGCTCTTAACTAAACCATTAATGTCTTTTATATACAATATTGACCATCACTTAAACAAACAGCGAAACAAGATCAACAACCTAAACCAATCAAAACAAACAAAAATCCATCATCAGTTTTCAAGATACAAAGGTTTTCATTTTCTTTTACAATTCATAAACCATAAAGCTTAGATTTTTTGTTCAAACGTAAGAAAAGAACAAAGAAACCATTTTACAAAGAGTAGAATCGAGCTTTTTTTATATTTTCAATTATCTGCCGGCGCTTTTTATGCTGAATCCCAATTTTAATTAATTTTGAATACCAAACCATTCCGAGTCCCATTCCGAGAGATGTAAATAATATTGAGAAGGAAAAAATTGTCCATTCAACAGAACAGTGTATGTACATACATATAGACTAGCAGAGTATGTAAGTATGAACGACGACTCTATGTATAGCAACATATAGAAGAGAAAGTAGACGACAAATGAAAACTAAATTTTCATTTTCCCATCATAAATTGACGTATTAAGATAGATTGGAAAATACTAGTCGTGTATTGTGTAGTAAAACTTTGTTACAAAAGCTGCTTATATAATGTATAGGTTGTATAAGTATTAAAAGCTTTTGTGTTACATACAATTTCGATGCATGCTTCGATGTAATTCCATTAAAGCTTTTAATATAAGGGACTTAATACTCTTTGGCAGACGTCCAATCAATGTGACGGAATTACATTGCAACAACAGTTTTTATTCTAATTATACAACTGGCATCGGGAGTTCAATATTTTTAGTATGGTCACTGATGATATACGAGAAGAATTGGTCTTATTCGTTGTACAAATTGCGACAATAGAATTGATCAACTTTTAATTCAGTAGCTTTCAATAATAGACCGTTGGCCACCCTCGTGGCAGATCAAGTAACATGCTTGCTATGAAGCATATCGTGTTACGTCTTAGTTAAAATAAGTTATCGAAATGAAATTCAACGTAGCAGTGTTACTGTTTTGTAACCAAAATGTTGTATCGGAGCATAACACGTTACAATAAAACTGGCAGCATCAAAAAACACCAAAATCTCACCCAAATCTGCTCGTTGCATGGGGTGAATATTAAAAATGAATTAGGTTTAACACTTGCCCAAAATGCAGTGCGTTTAGCAAACGCAAAGTAGTTAAAACACTGTTTGGTGGTGAGCGTTAGAATTTCGGGTTTGCGATGAACAGTCGTTTACGGTTAAAACGATCGTGTTTGGTTAAAGTGCAAATCAAGAGACAATTTAGACCGGCGTTTGGGCCGCGGTAACTTAACAAGTATTAAAAAATTTCTTTGTTGCCGGAGGTACATAAGCAGTTCTGTAGAAACCATTGGACGTATCAACAAGACTCGGCATCTTCCCATAATAATTATCTAGTCCAACATTTTTAAGAAGAAACATTTTCCAGCTTTCTTTCATCACAACAATGGCTACCATATTCCCCGGACTTAGACCCAATCAACTTTTTCTCTGCTAAGTGTTTTTGCCAACCCAATTTAATCCAATTGAAAATATAAAATATTTCACCGTTCTTTAAGGCGGGAAATATTTTTGGACGCTTCAGGGATATATCACATTGTGCTCAATACCAAAGCTGTTTGAAATGGTCTGCAAATCTTTCAATTCATCCCAGACATGTGTCATATCGCAGCACAAAATTAATATAAAGTTTTCAGTTATTGATTCAATTTGACACCTTAAAGTATTATAATGCTTGCCACAAATTGGGTTTTCCAAGGATTTTCGTGAGTTATGGACATCAATACTAGTATGTTGAGATAAGTGGTAAAAAATCAAAGCCAATAACAATACACTCAGGTACCTCTTGAATCTTATTTACTTTTATAAATTGCATTACTTTAGCAGAGGTGATTAAATTTCTGACGCACAATAATTAAATATAAAGGAGTGTAGGATCATATCCGTAACCATAATAAATCGTTTTGTTAAAAGTTGAATTCAGTACCAACTGATACAGATAATATCACATTTTCCATGCAAACCAAACACACATTTTGAGCCAAAATGAAATTTGGATCAAAATGCGTCTTTGGTTTGCATGAAAAATGTGATCTGATCTGAATTAGTTGGAGTCATGAAACGCGACTATTATATTATGTCATTATAAAGCTCTCCAAAGCCTATTCGAATTCCGATATTCTTTCGAATACATTGGATCAAGTCGTTTCTTACTAACCGCCGAATATGTACTAGTTGATAGTATGAAAACGTAACATCTAGTGTTATTCAATTGGACCGAATTATTGGGCCATGGATTTTTATTGCTTCCATCGACCGGAGTCATGAAACGCGGCTAATAATATCTCACTTAAATATGTGGAGCTTTAACGAATTTTAGTTATCTACTTGGTAAACTTTTTCTATCTTATTGTCACTATTATTTGATAGTGAGTTCAACCAGGTTTGTAGATGTAGATATTAAACTAGTTCAAATAATTTGAGAATTGAAATGTTCGTCTAACATCATCACGCTATCCCGAAAAAGTGTTATCTTTGAAATTTTCCATTTATCAGGGAAATTTTCCATTTCCAAACACAGCAGTGACCAAATAGCTTGCCCAGCAGGCCTATAAAAATACTACCAAACATTTTTAAGATACAATGCGGTTTTTCACTCGTCGCAAAACCATTACCAAAATCCTTTAAAACCTTTTCATCAGATATGACTGGGGTATACCAATACTCTTTAAAAATCTTCAATGTATGCTTTATTATCATTTTATCTAAAGATACTCTGCTATCTCTTTGATATTCGAGGAGCTGCTAGAAATGTAAGTTAGAGTTATCTCGAAGTATATGATCTCATTAAAGTCATCGACATGTCCATTCACATCACTAGCATTTCGTATTTCTTCCCAATTCAGAACTACTAAGTGCTATCTCCTAGATCCAAGTGTTTTATCGTTTTAAATTTGTAATTGTATTGTTGCGCGTATTCTGACTTATAATTGTATGGGAGGATGATATTTAATTGAGGATCTAAATTTAAGATGATATTTGGAAGATTCAAGTCAACAAACGCAAGGACAAAATCGGATGGATATGATATGCTCAATCAATGGTGTCAATGACTGACGCATATAGTTGTCATGCGTGTACGTAATTTTTATGAGTATATATCGTTGATTGATTTTAATCTTTGAACAAATCTTGATGGAAGCAATAAAACCGGAGCACTTTCTACACTGAAGTGCACAACACTGCCGGATTTCTTACTTGTATCAGAAGTACTATCATATCTATAGACAATATACAATCTGGTAATAGATTGAGCACCCATCTTTTATTGGTTCTTTGCTAGATTTATTGATAGAGGGTCTATAATCACTGTCAAGGCCTGTTTGTTAAAGTTACGTTGCCTTCCAATAGGCTTGAATACAAATTCCTTAAAAAAGAAAAAGCCAAGTTTTAAAACATATCTTAGTAAAAGATCCGTTATCAATATAAATGAGGTAGCAAGTACAGTTGTATTGCCATCCATTCCTAGATTTGAGGATCACTGATTTCCTCTAAATTAAAGGTGTTATTAATGAACACTTTAACTGCTCGTCAGACATAATCCTTAAAATAAATAGTCATTGTATGCGGGCTTAATGACACTAATTGTCTTCCGATTGTCTGCACACCACTCGATACAAACAAAACTACTATACGCAAAATGGTTATGTCAAATAGTGTATCACTGATTTGAATGTAGAAGTGATCACGTTTGAGGAAGTGATGAGATGCTAGTATCTTGGATATCTATACTTTTGATGATAACAATAATAATATACGTCGTTTACAGGCTATTTTGTACCGTACCGTGTAACGGGCATATGTCACTACCCGTTGTTGCCCATTCCATACCTTTCATCGTATAATCCATGGAAATACGATTTTTACTATTCAATGTCGTTCATTGAATCGCTACATACTGTTCGCATTTTTTTAAGTAGAACATTGTGTAATGGTTTCAATGAACGAGAATATGTAGTGGCATACGACACCAATTCTAAAGTATGTTCGCACATTATTGCATAATGTTCCATTTACATATTCATTTATGTAAACTTGCAGAATTTATGTAATTTCAATAAGCGAAAGATATGTGACACCGATTCAATAACACAAATTCAAAACTAATGTAGGTTAAAATTGCGGAATTGAATTGGTGTCAGAAATATCATTTCACTTTAATGGGAGGTGTTTATACCAAAATTATCAACGATTAGGTGAGCGAAGAAACTTCCGTGTTTTTCTTCAATTTTTTTTTCTCTCGCTCAACTGATTAATTTTGGATAAATACCACGCGAAATTTGAGTAGAGAGTCAGTCGGGGATTCAGAGTGACGGAGACGACCTCGATTGTGAGGCTCGGTCCCCAGTTAGGGTGACGGACCGAGAGAGTCAGTCGGGGATTCAGAGTGACGGAAACGATCTCGAGTGTAAGGCTCAGTCCCCAGTTAGGGTGAAGGACCGAGAGATTCAGTCGGGGATTCAAAGTGACGGAGATGACCTCGAGTGTGAGGCTCGGTCCCCAGTTAGGGTGACGGACCGAGAGATTCAGTTGGGGGTTTCAAAGCAGTTAGGAAGACAGAAGCGGAGTCGGCAGCCGAAGTACAGAGAGAGCCAAACAAACAAAAAAAAAGTAAAAAAAATAAATATAAACTAAGGCTACCGAGGAGTTCAGCACTAAAAATATTCTTAAATTTTTTTTTTATCTGGAAAACAGCAGCAAGAAATACAATAACAGTATGTAAAACAATAACAGCCAACCACTAACACCCAGGAACCAGTGATATCAGGTCTACCAATCGTCTCGCAAGAGGCGGGAGATAGTCGAGCATTGCTGCTCCGTCTCCCTTTCCATTGGTAACGGAGTATCACCTCAATATACTTACTAATAAGACTAGTCTAGTTTAATTTATATATGTATATATATTTATATATTTATGTTGGTATTTGCGAAGATGATGCTGCCCTAAAGCACATCATCGAACTACGGAGAATAACACCCCAAACCTTCGCATACGGTGGTATACGGACCACGATTCTCTAACCTTCTCACAATCTTATTCAAGCAGATGTCACACACATCTAGCCTCTGATCCCCCTCCATTATTGCGGTTCTCTAGGTCTCTAGAGATAACCCCGACCGCTTCCTCTACCGATCTGAGCTGCGGGAATCTATGCCGCACGAGATCCAATGTTTCTAGCGGCAATTGTTGAAACCGGGTCTGCCAGGCATAACCACAGGCTAAACCGTTTCAACCGTGTTAATAATCTGACTATCAGTTTTATTGAATAGTGATAACTGATGCTGGGGAGCTGTAATCGTGACAGCTAATGATGAATGGTGGGAGTTGAGCTTGAACTCCACAGAGTGGCGATGAGTGGCGATGATTGATTGACAGCTAGGGCGCTGAATCAACGAGCCGATGAAGACGTTTGTCTTATGAAATATATGGCATCTTGTTTGTAATCTGTAATGCTCGATATCACTAGGCCGGTTTCGTTCTGATGACGTCATTGGCTCGTTGTGTGATCGAAAAGATCAAATCCATCTCATCAGGCATATGCGACCGGACTTAATGTATGTTGCATTTCGTTTCTATATATATTATGAGGCTATGTTGCAACAGTTCTAGCGAATTACAGAATTTGAATCGAAATCTTTTTCGATTATTTTTGTTGATTGACTATTGTGGCGTGACTATTCGTCATATTTGTAAACGCCACAGTTTCAACCACGAGTCAGGTCATCATACAATGGTAAAGCGATATCTTCCGACTATTCCACCAACAGAAAGGCGACTTTTCCAGAAAAGATGAATGCCTCATTTGCGTCGAATCAACTAGAAGCGAAGGTGACCGTACGTCGTTTGTCAATCTGACTATCACATTTTATCCTCATTTCCAAAATATTTTGATTCCATAGGAGTGAAAGTAGAGAATATAAGGCCACATTATTATCATGAGTAAGGAGAACTTCACGATACTTGAGTTACAATGATGGAAGTTGATATTTAGGACCAAGATATCAAGATTCAAACCGTCTAGGTCTACCTCTGAAATTGAAACATCTTCCAAATATAGTGTGCTGATAAGACCCGAAGAAAGAAGAAGCTAGCTCTCATAGAGATCTGTGATGTTAGCAGATATTTACAAGAGCTAGCTCCTAAGATTCATTTACGAATAATGCGTATATAGCGTAAATTATATGGCTAATAGCAGTTAAAAGAAGTCCTGCAAATTCTGCACAAGAAATTAAAAAACTGTGGTTTGATAATATTTTTTGTGCTGATCCAGGGCTGTATTTTCAAGTCAAAGAGGACATTGTCAGCGTTGATAGTCTTACGGCAAAGTGAATTTTCTCGAGGCTATAGGTAGAATTCACTAAAGAATATATTTCTTGGCATTACCCAGCGGTGTACAAACGAAAGAACCATAAACTGAGTCTTATGAGCTGATCAGGTTCTGCATCAATTTGAGTTCAATTAGAGTACAAACAAAAAAATTACCACCTAGCTGAAAGACACAACTTAGAAAGCACATTTTAAATGAGGTTAAGACCAAGAAAAATAGTGTCCGGTTAGGCAGTAATGAGAACACGATGACCATTAAGAATTAAGAATGAATGTCTTTAAGGCGGAAATTTTAGGAGGGAAAGCTTTGAATTGTATTCAAATAATAGTTTGTTTAAGTGTCTTTTTAGCATTCATTCCACATGCACTTAAGCACTCACGATGGTGGTTGGTCTGTTGCCCTTTGAATAATATTAAAAGCAGTATAATAGTAATAGTAACGCTCGCCTTTTCGCGAGTGACAATTACATATTATAGCAGTGCTGAGCACTGGAATATTATAGAAGCTAGACAGACATAGAACATGCATTTAGATGAAATATTGAAGCATTTAGTCGAAAAGCATAAAGAGGATATTAAACCTAAATCCTATTTGTCTGTCACAGGTATGGTGATCATTACAGAAGGATAAATATTATGTTCTTTGACACACGGTGATACCGGGTAAACCCTAATGCGCGATTATTTACCTTCTTTGTTATTTGTAAACAGTATTTCAGTGGAAAATAAATGATGTTTTGATAGCACACTCTGTGGAATAAAAAAATGCTGTGATCAGCGTTTATCTGTTTCTTTTCACTTATTCAGTGTGTTTACACTTGATATCAAGAAATCGATTTCTGTGATATCCAGAAATCAACTATCGTTTACACTACGCATCATGATATCGATATCAAAATAATTGTATCTGTGTGTGTGTAAGTATTTTATTTCTATTTATTTCTCTTCAAAATTCAAAACCAAAAGTAAACCATAAAATAACAAAACAATAATGTGTCCTTGAAATTTTATTTTGTTTGTATTTGTATGTGATATCAAAGAATCACAAAAAGTTGTCGTCGAAAAAAGAAATCATGACAAAACCGGTTTCGTTGGTAAAAAGGGAGAGGAACAAAAAAAACATCGATATCATGATATCAAGTGTAAACACACGGATTGGCTCTAATGTTTCTCCAAACTTGTTTATAAAACAATAGTTACAATGACTCGTCTTGGCAGTCGTAATAAATGCAAAGTTTAAGTCAAATCTGTATCAAACTTGCCTCAAACAAATACATCTTTCGCTTTTATGGAACCTTAGAAATTATATTGTGAGGCAACCATCAATTGTTATCTCTTAAGAAAAAAATTCGGAATATTTTGCTTACTCAAAATCTCCATTGGAACAATAACCCAGCATAGATCGCAGTTTTTTCTTAAATTATGTCCTTACTTGTACAGAATCTGGCTGAGTATTATCTTTGCCCATTGTCCGTTGGACAGTTATATAATAGTGGAACAGGAATAGGAAGAGACTTGTTTCAAGTAGTCTGTAAATAACCTTAGATCCTTTTTGAGGGCCAACTAATGACCTTGAAGATGTCAGAGTACGCCAATCGAGCCAGAAGGACGATGAAAAAAATAAAAAGTACGTCAAAGATGGATAGACCGATGGGTGATGGACGTATCAGATGATTCTCCTAACAGCCGAATTGCAACCAGTTCGGCTGTTAGGGGAACCGCCGAACTGGTCTCCTAACCGGTTTAAAAGCCGAACTGCAACCAAGTAGTCAAACACGGCGTATTCTCGATCAACTCAGACTTGTTCTGCCATCCAATACTTTTAATTCCGTTTCTAATTTTAAACAAGTACAATGATTACAGTTCATCCTATGAACTATCATTTAAAGCAGGCCACGAGAATGCTTTTTTTTATACTTACTTCAATTTGAAACTGTTCGCATTGGTTTGATTGAATTATTGATATTCAAAAGCTTGAATTAAGAACTTTCACAACGTCAGAGATACAAATTAAAAAGTAGTACATTTTAGAGAATTGATTAGAATATTTATCTTATAGCTAACTAAACATACACCAAAGAAAATTTGCGATGGATTTCGAGTTTCTAGAACGTACGTAAAATAATTTAAATTTTTATTTAGTCTATGTTGAGACGTGTTTTGTTCTCAATTGTATATCTGTAGCTATACCGCAACTAATTACGTTCGACACAAAAGTACACTTTAACGAATTGGTCGAAATGCATAAAGTTTTATCGGACAAATTTGACCAACAACTTGACGAGCTTGTCCATTTGGATCCACTTTCCGACCAATATGAAGAAACACGAGCGAAATGTGAACGCGATTTAAAACGATTGGTAAACGAAATGGAATGGGAGGTGGCCAAAATAACGATGGAAAAGGATAGGTTACGTTTTGAACACGAGCATTTGCTATTCGAATATGAAAATTTTCGAGAAGAAAAAGAATTTTTGAAACATCAACTGCAAACCGATATAATGGATTGGTTGTGTCCGCGACATTATCAGCAATAAAAATAAATATTTTGTTATTTAATTTAAATTGTAAATATAAATTTTGTACAAATTAAAAATATATTTTGTCAGTTATATCTCAGTGGTGGTGTTCGGGATGTAAATAATTTTTCAAGATTATTTGTTTCAGACAAAATTTGGATCAACTGTGCTGTAATATTCTCAAATATTAATTCTTCGATTAACGTTATCGAAAGGCCGCAGGTAAGAATTTTTTTTCATACAAATTAGGATATTTTTGATTGCTATCACAATCCATAGTTGACATAACATTTAATTAATTAATGCCTTGCATGAGTAAGAAAATGATCGGTATTGTAATTGACATTCGATTTGGTTAAGAGTAAGATTTATGGTCAAACTGATCGTAGCTCGGTCTATAAACGTGTGCGCCGGACATATACACTACAAGTATTGGTAATGTAAACACACAACAGTCGAAATGAATTGGCATACATTCATAACCATATGGATTATATAAAGATTCATTATAGTATACTAGCAATCTAAGCAAAAGTTAACTGCTCCTACACGTAGTGGTTCCTACAAGCCAATACATAGGTGTCTCTTCCTGTAATAGAAACCTTTCATGAACTAGGCTCTCAGTTGATTACATATCCAACATATGCTCAAACAATCCAAGCTTAAAGATAGATTTATAAACCGTACGTTTAGAGGATGTTATTAACTTGGCTCGGTCGCTCGGCTGAAAATTTACATTTATGAATCTGTAGAATTACAAATGTAGAATCGATAAGTGGAATGTGCTAAAAGCTTTATCAAATAAATTACAGAGGAATACTCGAGTACACTCATTACTAACCAAGAAACTCGTTGTCCTTCCAGTGTAGACCTTATGTCAAGGCTAAAAAGTGTTGAAATACTGAAAAATGATTAAGCTGGAGTTTGACACTGTCTGACATTCTGACCCTGTTTAACATTCACACGTGTTTTACAATTATTAGTAGTAGCAAGTGCTGCATCCTTGACAACTGATAATAACTAACTGGATTGTCTGGATGTCTGGAGCTTGACTTTGCTAAAACAGTGTCATACTTCTGTAGGTAAACGGACATTATTAGGTAAAGCAGACATTTTCTATTTTCTAACCGTATTTTATGCTTCTCATTAATTAACGATGTTTCTCAAACCCCTGTTTAACATTCACACGTGTTTAACAATTATTAATAGCAAGAGCTGGATGCTTTAGGATTGATAATAAATAACCGTGGATTGTGAAAAGGATGGAAGTTTTGTAACCGAAAAGTTTACTGCATCTCGTATTGGCATCTCTAAAACATAAAAATGAGTAAAACCATATAACAAGCTATACTACTGCTGTACATTATAAGATTGAAGGTGTATTATTTTTATACTAATTAATAAATTTCTACATTTATTACGTTGGAGGTACCTAACAAAAATAAAACTGAAAATTACAAATGAAAGCTCATATAACAATTGACATAAACAATTGCTTGTTAATTACATTGCCGATTCCAATTGGCAAACTAAGCATAACGGTTAGGTTTTTGATTTTTCCGAAGCTTTGGTTTATTTATAATTGTTTATTTGAATTGGTACTGTATAAATTTTCGATTGAAAGCTCATGTTCCCGTTGATTTGCATAGGTAAAATATGAAGTTTAGGCTTGTTACTTTTCAAAAGTTGTTGTTTTAAATTTGGAACAAAATAAATTTTTCATCAAACGCTCAAGCAACAATCGATATAAATATTGCTTATTTTGAATCACATATCCCACACCATTATATGATCTGGATATTAAGCTAATGCTTTATAATTTCCCAAACTTTTAATTTTTGTATAATTGTTCATTAGAAGCTTTAAACCCATAAACTGGAAAACTGTGAAACGGGTGCTAAAATGAACTAGAAACGGGTGCTAGATATTAGAATCCACAAAGCTGGTGCCCGGTTGGTCGGAGATACCTCGGGCCATGTACCCGATCCAATACTTTCCCTAGGCACTTGACTGTTAAAAATGTACAACACTGCAAACTACCAGTCGAAATAAAACAAGACGAAGGAATTTGTGGCACAAACAATGATGCAAACAAAATACGCTGGATACGAAACACTGGTGGACGAAACATGAGTTCGAAGTACTTACTTACTAAGAGGAACACAAAATACTCGTAATCCACAGTATAACAAACTACATACATACAACATTGAACATACAAGAAGTCCATTGGCCGACCGACAAAACATTCGAAACCGGTTTACAATCAACACTCACTGTAAACAATTATTACAATTTACAATGCACGTTCACTTATTACAAAAACACAAACCCATATAGTAAACAAAATCACAGTAAGTGACAAATCACAACACAACACAAAATGAAAAAAACAACACAAAATTCGTGATGTGAGACTGATTGTCAAACACTATACGTCAGATTGTCAGAACAATGTCAAACTGACTTCGAAGTTGGTAGCATCACTATAATCAACCTTAGCTCTATTTTGTGCTGGAATATAGATGGTGGTAGGAGCGCGGAAATGGAAACTTATTGCCCAATGTACCGTGCGATACAGGAAAGCTATAAAAGCTGATGAGTGTGGCAAAAACAGGAATTTTTTGGTTTTGGTTGAAGTGAAAGCGGATTAGACAAGGTGTCAAAAAAGATAAAATATGATAGTTTTGGTGGGAAAGAATAAGGAAGGTTAGACATGTGTGTCAATGAACGTGAATTAAAGAAATTGAGAGAGTAATAAACTAAATATATTATAAATATAAATGAATCCAAGCGAAAAATGTTAAGATAACAAGTGTTGTGTGAGAAAAAAAAGAAAAGTGGTAATCACGTTATCAGAGTGGTTTATACACAGAAAAACTATAGACAAAGTTAAGTGGTTAGCGCCGAGAGCGACATGGACCAAGAGAACAGTGGAACTCGAACAAGTGGAACGCGAGCAATCGTGGTGATTATTCGAAGTTAAGAGATCGAGAAACACACGTTTCTACCACGTGTGTTCCTCGCGATTGGAAGCTGACTCGTGAAAATAGTGGTATTTTCATCGTTTTCCCAAGTTCCCGTGTGTAACAGCTCCAATATATCAACAGCATAAACCTTAATTGTTACAACCAGCCCGATGGTCTCTGGCCAACCGAACAGTGCGCGCATACTGGCGCTCAATTAACAAATCAATTTGTCTGCGAATTGGGGAGGTGCAGGAAGAGCAAGGGAAAAGACAACCCAAATCACTTCCGTCGGCGTCTTAATCTAATTTGTGATCGGTACCAGAAATATAGGGTCAACATTTAAATAAATTGTTTTTATTCCTAATGCGCACGTCATAACTGGTAGTGAAGATTAAGCTTTCAACTTTCCAAAATCTTTTGTATATTTATAACTATTTTGAACTCCTAAATATACAAGCTGCAATGATCGAAATTCAGGTTAAAAAGTTAATTCGTGACGTCATTACAATAAAAGAAAATCCCTCTACATTTTAACACAATTACTACGAAATTTAAATAAAATTTTTATAGGTTATACCCAATAATAAATTATTTAACATTCAAGTTATAATTAATATTGTTACCACATTTGGCCAGTGGAAAAATTTGTAAATAATATAATCTGTGAATGTGACTGGTGATTTGTGCAACTGCATTATCTTATAATTATGAATTGTGGAAACATTACTTTTCGCGATCGTCTAGAACGAACTCTACCGTGTTGAACGATTCCAAACTGAATTTTACTTGTTGAAGTTCCTTGTGGATTGGGTGACCAAAAAAATAATTCTGCTTTAATTTGTTGGTGTTTTGTTTTTGTATTGATTATTGGAAGAATTAGATGTGTATTTACTTGTTTCTTCCCTCCATATTTTACATTTTAGTGCTGTTTAAGTTCGGCTCACCCATTCGAATTACGGTAGTAGGACAACGTTACGATTCGTTCTTTTCGAACACGACATAAATTTACTAATGAGTTGAGTCCCGTTGTCCGCTATACAAATTTTTGGTTGACCAAAATAAGGAAAACTTATTAGTGCAATCGTGAAGGTCGGAAAGCATTAATTAGTAATACCAGATACCACTTCTATTAGGAGTTCTCAGAAAAGTGGATGAGGTCTGTGTTATTATCAATTATTAGCTAGTAGAATTCGACGGGTGGGTATTTTAGGTTTCAAAAGAGATTTGTGCAACTGTCGTTAAATCAGATTTCGGTTTCGTTGTACGCAATAATGTTTCTGTCACAAAACATAAATTAGCCTGATAAAATAACCGTGATTTATCGATATTTTGCTAGTTTGCCATTTGTCTGGTCGAACTCCAAAAACAAACAATCTATTGATTACCAAAGTAAATATTGTTTCATATATTCTTAACATTGAATTGATATTAATAATAATAATACCAGATACCACGCAGACGATAACACGGAGATGGATTCGGTGATGTCGTTATATCGGTCGATCTGTTCGTGGCAATGTATGTAAAAGTATTTTTATGGGTGATTTAGGTTTTCGAGATGGAATTGCATGTGGTCTTTGATTTTATTATCAATTGTAAGCTAAGCTAGTATATACACATCGACAACGGGCAATTTTTTTTCAGTTTAAAAATGGGTTTTTTGCAATTTTCTTAATATAATAAAACTTTAAGAATCATTAAGGAATTATAATTCTGTCACAAAACATAAAACAACCAGATAATTACGCAGGTATTTACGTCGTTTGTCCACTAGCTTGTCGTTGTCTGGCCGAATGCTAACAGTCGACAGTTAATCTAGTACTAAAACTGATTGGTAATTTCTGAGTTTAGTTGTACCTACTGTCGCTAAGAATTTTTGCAGTCAAAAAATTGGTTAGACGTAATAATGTGCACATGACAAAATCTTGTAAAATCTTGAGTAGAAATATTTGTGGATGCAATTTGTAATCTAATCTAACATTCATTTCATCTTGTATTATTTAGGTACAACATACGATTGTCAGCTCATGCAAAAATCGATATCCATGTTGCTTAATGATACGACCAACTTTATTGGAAAATTTGGTCATAAAAAGCTTTTCAATTTTCTAAAACTTATAATTATGTATTAGTAAAGTGCTTTTGGTACAACAAATATGAGCGCAAAGTTGGAACTTTGAAAATTTAGAAAGCTTATATCTATGTTTAAGTATATTGATTTTGGTAAAACAAAATTTTCGATTGAACGCTCATGCATCAGTTGATAATTGCTAGTTATGAAGTTTAGACTTTTAACTTTCCAAGAGCTTTTTTTCAGTGAAAATTTTTTTTAATAGGTCATTTAACAATCGATTGATACACTGCTTGTCAATCCTATGGACTAACCATAAACTGGAAACTTGGTTATGAAGATTAGGCTATCAACTTTCCAAAAGCTTTAGTTTATTTATAATTATTTTAAGTTTGATAAAACATACGGTTGAAAGCTCTTTCATTTATTGATATACATATTGCTTATTAATTATATATGTCCAACCTCATTTATTAATCTGGTCATGAAGTCTTGACTTTATGAAAGCTTTTACTTATGTATAATCTAACATTTTAGTACAACAAAATATTAAATTGATAAGCCATGCAGCAACGAGTTATATATTGCTTTTTAATCATATTGTCGATATCACTTGGCCATTAATTTGGTCAAGAATTTTAGGCTTTCAACTTTACAAAACCTATTGATTATTTATAATTATTTTGAACTTGGAACAACATACGTTTTCGATTGAAAGCTTATGGAAACACTATATATGTAAAAATCTATTCAAAACTTTGCTCATAAAATTTTATTTAATTTCTATATAAGTAACAACCGATATGTTATCGGTAATTGCTGGCTAATTATATTGCCCGCACATCATTTGGTAATCTAGTCATGAAGTTTAGGTTTTTATTTTTTCAAAACTTTTATTTATGCTTTGCTATTCATATTGCTTGTTAATCTTACGGCCAATCTCATTTGGCAATCATGCGTGAAGTTTTGGCTTCATCGCACTCAAAGCTTTTATTTATTTATGATTATTTTGAATTTGGTACAACATACATTTTTGATTGAAATTTCGTTCATCATATGACCCAAATGGTTAATCTAGTCATAAAGTTAACCCTTTTGACTTTTCAAAAGCTTTTATTTGTCTAAATATACGTACTACAAAATTTTCGATTGAAAGCTTATGCAACAATCGAGATACTATGTCTAGCCACATTTAATAATATGGTTATGAGTTAAGACAGTTTACATTTCAAAAGCTTTTATTAAGCCCTAGGAACAGTAGATCGTATGAAATTTATAGTTATGAAGTTAAGGATCATTAAGTTTCAAGATCATTAATGTTCCGAAACGGGCTATATACATTCGAAACAATTTTACTTGAATCCACTATCTTTCAAGAAGGATCCTAGAGACAAAAGGATAGTTTAATGAGTTTGAGTCCCACATTACATGTGGTGTCTCTGAACAGTTTAGCAACACATTCGAAATATGAAAGTGCTGAAAGCTCTCCCGAAATAAAAAAGTAATTTCAAATAATGATTTCACAGTTTTTTCCACATCATGAACCAAGAACAAAATCCCTCTAAATGGTAGGCTATTTAGTTCAGTGACAAAGATTGAAATTACAATATTTGAGCGGTTGTTTATCCCGATTTATATCCTGAATAGCGGTTATTATACAACTCGACTTGATTTTATCACAGTATCACTCAGTACATATATAAGTTTCGACAGGACGACATTTACTTGCTTCCCAAATGATTATTAAGAACTCCATTTTTTCATTTAGTCTGACGACCTGTTGCCGATATTACAAGAGATAAACGCCAAGTTTATCTCTTGTAATATTGGAATTAAATCAAGTTTCAAAAAATGAAAAATGCAACCACACGAGCTAGATTTTGATTACCATCATGTTTACTATGATATCGTGACTGAGTATCTAGTGAATCTGACTTAATTAAGACTGCCAAGCTGATGTAAGGTCTCACAATAGGCTGTTTTGATGAAGCAGTAGTGGAATTAATTATCTATAAATCAACTTAGAAGCCAGTAGCGTAATAAACTAACGTAAAAAACCATAGTACATAAACTAACCGCGGGATGTCAACCAGACATCAGACACACTTTAATATAAAGACATCAGACACACTTTAATATAGTTACAGGGATATGATGGGTAGTTATATAGTCTTATTTATACCTTTCAGTGGTAGTTTACAGATTTTCTAAAATGTGTCTCCAAAGTAATGCTTCGACACCATTGTGTAAGAAGGTCTGTGTCTCCGGGAATACTAGAATCATTGCATCTGTACATCTTCTGACTGAGATATTAAGCAGTAACAGACCCACCACTACCTTAAAGACACAGTAAAAACAATTTGAATAGTTGACACAATACAAAAAACAAATCTTTGAAAGAGGTTCAGACTATTCATTCCAACCTAAGTGAACGTTCTTCAAGGTCTGACAGTGGGTCATTGGTCTGACAATCTATCATTTATTGATTAACTATTTTAATTTCCAATAGATCCAATAAATGCATTATTGCATTTTCTGCATTGTGGTTATACTAGATTTGGCAAGAATCACTTCAGTTTTCATATTGTTAATAGGTCAAGATCACGACTCCAAAAGTAACCTTAGTTAATCTGCATTTTTATGAGACTACAAAGTATATTCGTATATTTATCAACTAATATGAAGGTGATGTCATCGGCAAAACTTTGACAGAAGAAGTTAGATGCACTAACAGAAAGTTTATTGCAAAACAAAACAAAAGTTGCGATCCAACTCCACTGCAAACTGTTATTGTTCTTGAACTATGGGCTTAATCACTTTACAAGTGTGATCTATGACTATCGTGTTTAATGACTTTGAGAATATACCATCGCATTCTATAAAGTCTTTTCATAATTGAAAAATATAAGATATAACAGACCAGAACAATAAATTTGGACAGAAAACAGTGAAGAGGTTTGTTTAGATCACTCACCCATTATAAAGAAAACCATCTTCAGGATGACAATGGACATAAATAAGGCCACTGGACCTGACGGAATTCTTGTTCGAATATTGAAGGAGTTTGGCTCCAATATTAACTAAAATTTTTCTCCTTTCTTATAAGCAAGGTAAATACCCGAACGCCTGGAAGAGTGCGATGGTGCAACCGGTCCTTAAACGTGGTTGTGATAAAACTGACCCCTCAAACTTCCGACCAATATCAATTGTGTCAGCCGTGGCTAAAGTTTTTGAGAAATGCATTAACCAACAACTGGTGAATTATCTTGAGATTAATAAAATAATTTCAGATAAACAATATGGCTTCCGTGAAAGCCGCTCCACAACCGATCTTTTGACGTAAGTTACAAACAAATGGAATCTCGCCCTTGAGCACCATGGAAAGCCTTTGCAATCGCTTTGGATATATCCAAGGCTTTTGACAAGGTTTGGCATGGAAATCTCATTTGTAAACTTGTGGCATACGGCTTAGATTCGATGACCATCAAGTGGATAAAAAGCTTTCTCAAAGACCGAAAAATCAACGTTTTGTTAAATGGGAGATCATCAACGACACACTCCTCAAATGCCGGAGTCCCTCAGGGATCAGTTTTGTCACCAACTTTGTTTTTGTTATACATTAATGACTTGTTGGATAGCACTGTGAGCCCTATCCACAGTTTTGCCGATGATACAATATTGCACTCCTCTATTTCATTCTAGGTTGAGCTTACTCCTTCAGAGTTAAACGGTAAACGGCTGGAAGTTGTCACTTCGCTTAATTCCGATTTAAGTACAATATTTGAGTGGGGAATTAAAAATCAGGTCAAATTTAACGAGAAAAAAACACAAATATGCACGTTCTCACGCAAAAGAAGTCACAACGAATACCCTTTTGTGGTAAAAGGCCATGTTCTCGTGGGTTGTGACTTAATTCGTCTGCTTGGTGTTCAAATTAGTAACAATTTAAAATGGAATGAACACATTATCGCATTGGCCAAATCAGCTTCACGTAAACTTGGGTTCCTCAATAGATGCAGACGGGTTTTTAAATCGCATCAGGTTCTCCAGATATATAAAACCTTTATAAGACCGTGTATAGAATATTGCTGTCAAGTTTGGGGTGGAGCATATAGCATTGCTCTCCAGTTGCTGGATAGAGTTCAGCGGCGTGCCATACGAATAATACGAAACTCCAGACTTACGAAAGATCTGCACCGCAGAGATGTTGCAGAACTATGCGTGTTCTATAGATTAATAAATGGTAAATGTTCTGCAGAATTAAAGGAGAAAATACCACCATTAGTTACGCCAGGACGGGTAACACGAGGAACGGTCAATGCGCATAGGTTTACGGTGAAGCTGCCGAAACCTCGAACTGAAGGTACAAAGCGCGAATTCATTCATCAAACATCCAAGAAGTGGAATTCGTTATCCGGTTTTCAGTTTCCGTTGGATTATAGAATGCACAAGTTTAAGGCAGCTATCAACCTTTACTTGAAGGACCGCGCGTTGGGTGCAGGAGCTCTAACAGTTACAAGGAGCTAGGGCTGTCTAAAAGTCCGCCCTGCACCCAATTAAAGCTTAATATATAAAAAAAAAAAAACTTGGCTAAATGTTCTGTGGACTGTTACCGAAGTAAATACGATTTTTACCTAGGTTTCTTCATATGTCCTACACGACTGGAAATATACATACGTGATGGTGATATCCAAATTAAATAAAAGGCCAACCGATGAAATTTCTCATATGTCAATATCATTGCTTTCAAAAATCTTAAGTTTTAGTATAAAGACGTTTAAATTACAAGATAGGCCAAAGTAATTTTATAAGTCCCCAAAATCATACATTGGTGATCGAAGCTTTCGAATTTATTCAGAGTATCATGCCATGAAGTCCATGCTTAATATACTTAATATTTTCATTCAGACGTCGAACCTCACCAAAAACCACTATATTTAATTCGAACACCTAACAAAAAATGGACTATAATCAAATCTATAATTCAAGAACCATCCCAATATTTCAAATATAAGTAACCACTTACACACTCCATCGCAACCACTTGTTATCGCTTTAGTCAACTCACTTCTGCCAACTATCATACTTTACATCGAAACAGAAGTGACATTTTGACTTAACATAAAACATAACATTTATTATAAACAACGACATAGTAAATACGTATAATTGCATTTATAAATTAATCGATTCAAGATCATTATCCACCTCTACTAGAATTCTGGAAAGTTTTATTGTACATAAACGTTGGTGTTTCTTGAATACAAGCACACTAACTCATACTTAGTACTTGTATTTTTTTGACTTTGGTCAAACAAAATTTTGTCGTTTGGCTGCTCCTTCGTTAAAAATCAATGACACAATTTGTATCAATATTTTAAAATCGTTTTTTGGATATTCGAAACTGTTATAACCCGTATCGAATATTAATAAGCCTAATAATTAAATTTAATGACAACGATTATAAATACCATTAATTTTTTTCAAGAGACTATCAATCAAACCATGTTCTCACTCGCTTTTAATTTTTTGTTGTTCTACGCACCCTAATTTTATAAATAATAAATTATCGCGATACGGTAAAACAGAACAAAAAAATTTAAACAATACCAAACCCACATCGCTCTCTGATCATCTATGTCTACCACCCACTCTACCAGTATTTCATAACACATCTTTAATCGCTTTTCCAACTTAATTATCAATTATTTTTCTCAAAATTAACTTTTCCTTCTCGCGCCCGTTTCATGTTTTCCCATTCAATCAATCAATTTTACTGTACCGTTGTTCTTACAAATGTGCGACGACATACAAATTCATCTTAAAGACAATGTACACGATTGTGTATACACCGACACATTTACCCCCGATATATTATTTCACACCCTTCAACTAAATTATTTTCAATTCATCGTTTTAATGTTTGACTGTTTTATCAATTTTCTCACATAAAAAACATTTTTCCATTTGTTTTTCCCAGAGTTTTTTGGAAAACATGAAAATAAAATTTCATTGCTTTTCATTTGCCAGTTAATACAGAAAAAAAATATTCGAAACAATCAAAACAATGAAGAAATACAAAGAAAAGAAATATTTGAGATGAAAATTTAATGAGATAAAATGTAACAATAAAATAAATAAATAAAATATGGGAAAAGGATTGTTGCAGAAGGAATGAAGGGTTGGTGGGGTGGTTTGAAAAAATTTAGTTTTAGAATAATGAAAATAAAAATACTTTTGACATTGACGTCATTAACTTAAATCGTTGTAAAGAAAGGTATCCCTTGGAAAAATCCTGGCTCCAATTATCCTTTTAGTATGAAGAATATCCTCTTAACAGTAAAAACTAATCGGAATTCGATGTCAAACATTCCTTAGTTGTAAAATAGATTGTTAACAACAATCTAAGGAAAAAATTTCTGGCAATGGCATGTTAAAATTATGTGAAGGTGACATAACTATACTTGTAAAGTTGAATTGAAAGGTGGCTAAATAAAGGAAAATATCGAGAAGTCGTAAAATATCACCCGAATGAAGATGGTCGGCATCCTACCGCTTCCAGTTCTCAGGTGACGGATAGAGGTTAACTAAAGGTGAAAAGGTGAAAACTAAAATACCATCCGCACACCAAATCTGGCTAGGAGAAGTAACCCCAAACAAAAAACCACCCATGGAAGATCAGGAGAAGAATAATGCTACAGTGCAGGGATTCAGATACCCAGTACCGGTGATTTCGGCACGTGAGCGAATGGACTTTCAATCGTCGATATCCAGCGACCACACTGCTTTAGTATAATGAAAAGCTTAGCTTATATAGCAGATGGAAGTTATAATAAATATCTGTATTATAACTCAAAGACACCTTCAGCGTCAAGTCGGCATTGAAACAACATTAAAATTAGCATCGCTTGAGCGCCAGAATGAACTAAGGATAAAATGCCAGTAATACGAGTAATATGTAATAAAAACGAGGATGTTATGGTTCGATAACGGGTTCGAAATACTAGAGAGGTAAACGAAACCTTTTACGTATACTAATGGTAGAAGTCAGAGCCTACAAAATCTCGGCAATGAAAACTTTACGGACAAAGAGGAATGTGATAAGGAATTCCAGACAACACAGTCCAACAGGAGACTCTGAAAACTCCATTCCCAAAGGTATCTCTACTGCAAGGTTATGAAATATCAGAACAAACGCGTTTTTATGTCATCCGGTTGCATATTAATTTTTGGTCAGCGGCGGGAATCGAACTCGAGGCGTGATGAGAAACTCTCTTAACCATTAAGACGATTAACAATTATATTTTCTTTATTATGACTTTAATCTACTCAGAGTCATGAAGCCCGGTGCGTGATCGGAAGTAAGGTCGTGAATGCCTGAAATATAAAAATCAATCAAATCAGGAACCTTGTTTTTGTCGGTTGGTCAAATCGTATTATTCACAACCTAACATTTCTATTGCACTCTTCCTGGTGTTATGATCCACACGCAGTGATTAACGTTGTAGGCACTTTCTATAAACCTCGGTTCACGTTTATTAAAAATGTTGCCATATTGTTTCTTACGGTACTATGTTTTGGAATACAGTAGATCGAACCCTTAATCTGAGTTACGCACCACCATGAATAATATTTTTTATGATAACTAGCATAAATGCCTCCTTAATTTCTTCTTGTTGGAAATGTAGACTTTTTTTTTAAGATTACTGTCCAATAGGCTCTACATCCCGTAATTTTGATAAAGTTTTTCTCTGAGAAGTATGTGTCTCATATTAAAGTTAAATCAGTTGGTTCTTAGAAGTATACATGTAGTTCAGCGGCTCTTGAATTAAAGCCATTAGCATTCCAAGCAATTTTACTTAGGGACGTTGCAGTCTTTTATTTTTCATGATTGAGTGTTTTGTTTCGTGGCTTGGAATTATCTTCCAGTTTATCCACCCTATTAGTAAGCTGGCTGAAATTATGATTTATTTCTGCCTCAAATTCGGTGAGTATTTTCATTATATTACTTATGGTTAGTTCGCTCACCACAGGTACAGGCGCTCTACTCCATTGTTTTTCTCGGTAGTTGACCATTTAACTTTTAGCCGGATAACCTTTTTCTCCATACAGTGCCCAAGGTGGTATAACATTTCGCCCCTCTTGTTCGATTGTTTTGTTTCATGGCTCTCTGCACATTTAACACATTTGGCTTTCTTTTTTCACGGGTCCTAACTGTTGGCCATTTGTACACTGAAGTATACCTTTTACCTAGTTAGGCGGTTAAATAGACACCCTGCAATATAGTAGGTTCTTAATTTTGTGTATGTCTTTATTGCTCCCACCTTGCAACAGCGCTACATAAAGCAATGGAAAGTTTCGTATAATTTTCTCATTATTAATTGTGGACTTTTAATGAATTTTGATAATGTTAGTTACTTAATGGCCATGATCTTCAATCGCCGCTTTGATTTTTTCGGGATGGGTAGACTATTGTTTGGGAGCAAAACCATTCGTTGGGCTGACCACCTACAATGTGCACCAATCGTTAAAACTGGTTCGTAAGGTCTCAGTTGAGACGCGGTAAGGGCCGTTTACGGCCTCTAAGCCATAGATAAAAAAGAAGATGAAACTCAATATTTCTAATAAATTTGCTGATTGGGAATTATTTAGAGAAAGACTGGGCTAATTGAGCTCTTAAGTGAAATCTCCAAAACGAAACGATGCCAGCGAGTACCTTTTTGATTTACCTTTTTGTTTGCAAGGGGCGGAATATAACGTTATGGTGGAATTTTCACTTGTATAGTGATACGAGCCGTACACCTTTATAAGGCTCACTTATTGTCCATTAACATCTTCGTGTTTGGTTTTAGACAGTGGATTTCCTAAAAAGATAAACATTCATATAAACAGAAAATTAAATAACAGAAGCTGTTAGTCTCAAAATCAACGAGTCCAAAACCAAATCTCCTTGTCGAACACCGGAAGTAAATAACCCGGAAGTTTATAATTGCAAAAGTTGTGCCTACCATATGCGTATGTCTTAGTTGTAATATATACGCATATTTTTTTGGTATTCCTAAATATTCAAGCTCATACCATGTCTCTCTCGATTGATCGCTTGCTTGAAATCTAGGAACATCTGGTTCGGCTTGCTTGAAATCTTGGAACATCTGGTGTACATCGCGAGATGTTTCTTAGTAATTGAAAATAATCAACCGTAATCTACATTATTAACTGACCGATTTGGACGGAACCTTCTTTGGTACTGACCGAGAATTTCCTCCGACAGAGGATCAATTCTTCCCAAGATAATGTACGACAGTTATTTGTATGATGTGGGAAGAAGAGCTATACCGCGATCATTCTCGCATTTCAACTGACGTTTTCAATACTTCCCATAGAATGTTCACTTTATCCGACTAGTAATAAGATCGAAAATTACTGTTACGGACAAGATCTTGATGTTTTCGATGCTTTTTTTCATTTATCAGACATTGACAGGAGAATCGCGTTTTTTATTCCCCTGTACTCCTTGACTTGTACGAAACTTTCCATCGTAGCTTTTCAGTGGCCCTTTATGGCCACTTTGCCAACGAATCTTGTTGAAGACCGATACGATCCCACTTCGTGGACAATTCGAGTGCACTCTTTTGAAATCGACATATGGTAAATTTGGCTTCGGGATGTTTTAAGTGCATGTGTTCATGCTTCCAACTGGATGTTTTTATGAGAAAATATTGAACTACCACTTTGAGATCATCAGCGATGGACGAGTTCCAGCTGATACTCTTGCATACATGTGTTTAGGCCATCGAACGAGCAAGGTTTTCTTAGCGAATTCAAGTTCCAGTGCCGATCCTTAATCTCGTGCCCGCGAACTTAAGCTGGGAATCATTAAAGGTTATGGCGATATCCGATTTTTTTTATTTTGTTGAAATTATTAACAGTTGTTATTTTTTACGGATGCGAGTCATCAGTCTATGCGATCAAACCATATTTAGTCTCCTCTTACGATAAGCTCTGGATACTGTAGTGGTATTCTATGGGTCTTATATGTTTCGTTCGAAATATTTACGAAACTTGGATGCCCCCAATCACAGGGCCCAAATATTAGACTTAAGTTTAATTGAGTAAAGCTGAACACATAGCTTGACGAAGCCATTGTTATACTAAGAATGAACTTCAGAGAAGGTGTGATATTTTCACAAGAAAGGTAGTTTTTAACTCATTATTTATACCACATATAATCTTGTATGTCTGTCTGTCTGTTTCTATCAATCTGTTTTGCGCCATTATATAGCCAAATCGTGGACGCACGGCTAATGGTTCGTTTTATGTAGTACCATCAGCACATCGCGTAGTTCCATGCCAACCTATAGTACTTACATGATAAATTGTTTGGCCCATGAACTCTGCATTCCAATAGGCTGTCATAGATGTGTTCATTCACACCAAGTAATCAACTTTTGCATCCTGCCCTTATCAGGATTCGTACCGGGTTCGAATTTTCGATTAGAGAATCCCTTCGCCAGTTAGTTCACATACAATCCTTTTGTACAAATTTTTTCAAGAATAGTATCTTCCGGTGTAACATAAAATCATATTATCTGAATGGATAATCAAATAAACATAAGGGATCCTTAGTCTAAATACTGGAAAACAAAATCACAAAATATTTTTATCGTCTTGTGTTAATCTAATGTTGAAAATCGTAAGTCAATTTTAACATAATAACTTAGAGTAGTTGTATGTGTGTGTATGTATTTGGATGTAAATAGAAAACCCAAAATAAAAGTTACTTTTTGACCATTATCCCTTTTCCTTTGTTATGTGGAAAAGGATAATATACACAAGTCTATTTGGCTGTGATATATGATGTGGCAAAATTTTAGACGATAATAGACTTTGATTTTTTTAACGAAATTTTTTATTTGCATCGAACTGAACCGAAAAAAGGAGCACAATTATAAATTTTAACGAGTGGGGTGAGGAGAAAGAACATTAAACGATATCGTACTACGAATTTATCAATAAACCATTCTCGTATTTTAATTAATTCGAAAAAAGTTTTGGAATCGATCCACATTATAATTAATTCTTCAAAAAATATTTCAAGATTAAAGCACGATTTTATGTATAAGTTCGCGAACCAACTGATGTACATATATACAAAGTTTATTTTAAATATAAAACTTTGTTTTGTGAAGAAGTTGAGATAAAAACTGAGTTTTTGTAACATTTTTCAAATTGAACTTTTTATATAGCTTTCGTCTGGGACATAATCATATTTTTTTGTTGCTTATGTAATTCAAAATAAAAAATTTCATCTATATTTGAAACCACCACAACGTCGCCATTCTTATATGTCATAACTTTTAAATCGGTGTTCAGAAGAATAAAATATTCGAGTCACGCTTCGATGAAAGACGATGCAATTAAGAGTGTGCGTATATAGCCCAAAAGTTGAAAATCTACAAGTAAATTTAATATTAAATTATACATCTTACATATCCTGTTGCTATAGACAGTGTTGTGTACGAATAGCTAAATTTTTTTAGATCACGTTGTTATGTTGGTATTATTGATTATATTTGCACGAAATTCGTAACCAGAACTTTATCTCAATGCAAAATACGCTGGCTCTACCTACGCGAGAGAAGAAACACTCGAAAGAAGGTATATTGGAGTAATAAACTGCCTATGAATTGGCTTCTTGTGAGGCGAAAGGCACAGTACATTTCTATTTACTCTGGGCAGACCTTGGAGATACTTAATATGTCGGACCTTGAGACCAATTTTAATTCATGGCTTGAACCAGACGGGTGGCGAAGAGAAGGCTGTTAAATTTAGGTAAACCTAGAAAGAAACTATAAAAAACCACTTTCCAGAAATAAAGTAAGGCGCAATTTGAAAGCACCTGTAACCGTTCGAAATATATAGCAACCAAGTCGAGATAACAGCCCAATCTAAACAAGATCGCATAAAGGGTATAGTAAATCTGCACCACTCTTAGGTGGCATCAGCTGCTCCTTGCCGACGATTTACAAGTAAACTTATAGACATAGCTATTATACATTGGTATCTGGCAATCTAATTAGAGGGTTGCCAACATAGATGAGAAAATTGATTTTCGATAGCAGAAGTAGTAGCCCGAAGGCGGCTTTACTATAGTGCGCTCGAAGATTTATTATTTTCTCATTCTAGACTGTAACTCCAAGGATTTAGTTGATGTTATAGTACAGAGCTCCAAGTTCAACAACCAAGTACAGCGTGTACGTGGAAATTAAACTGTTTAGAGTCTACTGTAAGGACTAAATTTATCAATAGGCCCCAACAAACCGAAAGTGTGATAAATACAAGGGAGATTATATTATATCGGAGACTCAGTAAGCTTAAAAGGCATGTAGAAACTAACAACTATAAACAAGATAACGATTATGTCAGTACTGAGGCACCATTAATTTGAGGGAAAAGGCACCGCTGGTGGTGGGAACTTGGTTGCATAGTTATTGCCCACCGATGACGATTGATTCATTTTTAGCTTTCTTCGAAAACTGATGACACAAATCAAATATTATGTAAGCCAGACGGGTTTGCAATTTGAAATTTTTTGAATATTTAATTATCTAATACCAAAATCCATGGAAGCAATGGCTAATATTTACAATTGATTCTGTGCAATCAACCATTTTAATTTTTGTATTTTGTTCGTTCGGAAATTTTGCCTGCAATTTATCTATTAAGAACTTAACAAGCATCAAGAATTCATGAAGAAAAGCTATGTTGCATGAAAGAGATTACTGAATCTGAAGTAAATATAGGCTATAACTTGCATACGAACCACCAAGAAAGGAATAATCAAAACAAACTGTTCCAAAGCCTTCTACTACATTTATTGATAAATTTCTTCATATTTATGGACGCAAACAAAGTTGTTTTAAAAGGTGAGTGTCATAAAAAAACATGAAAGCACACCTGTCGTTTCCAATCAAGTGATTTAAGCGTCACTAACAATATTCTACACCTATCACCAAACTTCGGCAATTCAAGAACGTGGATTCTAATAAATCAGGGAATGTCTGATAAAGGTTAAGCTCTACAAGACTACAATAAACCCTCCTTTAAAATAAAGATATAAAATCTACCATTTTTTCCCGGAGAGAATATTGAACCTAAGAGCATTATATTTATTTACCGAGCATGCTGAGAAAATGTAAAAAGTGAAATGGAAGAAAACCAAACCTGGTTTATATTATTCGGTCACTTGAGATAAGCGATTTAACTACCATAAACGCCAATACCATCGGCCATAGCTTATATACTTTCTCTACAAGTTGAAAAATAAATATCTACTGTTATAAAGTTTTGTGCTTCACACGTTATGCCCCACATCACTACTGGGATCACAGTTGGGCAATTTACATGTAAAAAACTTTCTTTAAGGAATGACGTAAACTACAAAAAATTCGTGTATTTTCCAAAAAAATGTAAATTATACTTGAAAAACGATAACTGCTAAAAATAATAAAAAATATAGAATATTTAATACGATTATTTGTTTATTATAAAAATTAGTATCATAACTAGCAATAAAATAGTTTATTTAACTGGTTAACGATGATTATTTTCATTTTTCTTTGTTTTGTTTTGTTTTAAAAAAACAAAATCATCTGCACTACTACAGTACCATCTGTTTTCAAAAGGCTTAAAAATATGACAAAACTCTAATAACCTATATAAATCGGTTTGGTCAGCTGGAACACAAAATAGAAACTACATTTAGCATGATGTCCGATATAAATGATCGAGTACAGTCAAATTTTTGGAACCTATTAGCTTTGATAAGAGTAAGAGATGGCGCAATTGTAACAAAAAAGTTTAAGTATATTCATTTGTTACTTTACACATGTAAACATACACATGTAAACATACATTGTAAAATGTATGTTTACACATGTAAACATACATTTTACATGTAAAAAGCCCTGTAAATTACATTTTGTAATTTATGCGTCTAACCGTGGTTGAATTTTACATGTACAAATTTTTTCTTACATTTATATTTTATTATTTTTATATTAAACGTAAATTGCATGTAAATAACGACGAACACCATTTACAGTGACATTCAGTATGTAGTCGAAAAGCATGGTACACAGTTAATTATTACACAAATACTATTCATAAAATAGAAAGAAATGTTTGTTACAGATGGTGCTTTAGTTACAATTATATGTGATGAATCACAGGTGTCACCTGTAATAATTATAAAAAAATCATAAAAAATAGAGTTGTAGTTTAGCGAACTGTAGAGATGCAAACGATAATGGAATGTTCTACAAGAATTTACGTCGCATAAATAGGTGTCAATTGGATAAGCCGTTATGGGGTACCCATGGAACTGCAATCCGACCAAGGGCGGAATGTTGAATCGGTTGTTTCCAATTACTGGGAATAAATAAAACGCAAACAACACCTTTCCACCCACAATCTGATGGTATGGTGGATCGTTTCAACGCCACATTCGAAGAGTTTATAGCCGAAACAGTGGATAAAAACCAGCGGAATTAAGATCAAGGTATTCCATTGGTTTTAATGGCCTATCGATCTGCAGTACATAACACAACAGGAGCAATACCAGCTACAATACTTTTCAGCAACAATTTAAGACTGCCAGACGATTTCAAATTTAAAGCTAAATGGGGACAAGCATATGTGGACAACTTGAAAGAGGAGATCAACAACATACACGGATTTGTCAGAGGGAAAATAAAATTGTCAAGTGACCGAACAAAGGCTCAGTATGATGTATGAGCGAAAAACAAAGGATTTGACTAGGGTCAATTGGTATGGCTTCACAACCCACAACGTAAGAAAGGTTTATCGCAGAAATTACAACGTGGCTGGGAGGGACTGTACAAGGTCATAACAAGTATAAATGATGTGATTTACAGGATCCAAAAAGGAGTACGAGGGAAGTCCAAGGTTGTACAATCGGAGCGAGTGGCGTTCTAAAGGGGCAGAAGTCTGGATCCTGTTCGGGACGAACACGTTTGGGGTTAAACTGTGATGCTTAAAAATAGTTTAAAACAAAAGCTGTAGTTTTCGGGAAACCCAATATTTACACATACGAAGAAAATAAAAATAAATAACGAAATAGACACCAAATACGATGCAATGAAACTTCGCGAAGTGTGGACATGCAAACGATAATGGACTGTTCCACGAAGATTTACGTCGTACAAAAAGGTGTAGTTAAATTTGTAATTTAAAGTGTTAATATCGGAAGTGATGTGTTAAGTGAAGTGTTTAAATAATTGAAGCGATAATTATTGTGGAAGATTGTTATAATAATTATTTGTGAAATATTTGTGGAATTTATTGCGAAATAAATTTATTGTAAAAATTAAAGTTTGCGAGTTTAATATTCACAATCCAGTGATCGAACCGGATAAATTATTTGAATAAACACTCGGCTAAATCGTAACATCGATTTAATTGTCTGTTTTTTAACATAACAACATATATACGTTTTTTTACATATAGAATGTTAGAAGTAACCTTGTGTTATTACAAATTTTTTACATGTAAAAAACCATGTAAATTACATCGTGTAATTTACACGCCTAACTTGGCACGGTACAAATTGGTGTAATTAAAATAATCGGTTGGTTTTCAACGAGATGTTTTATTCGACGTCAACAGTTTTCTTCTGTTATTCCTTACCTGTTATATTTGTTCATTTTTTATTTGTTTAAAAAATAATCACATTTGTTTGTTATTTGCTACTGAACTTGATAAAACTAACAATAAATTGTTACTATAAATCAGGAAATAAAAAATTATGGTTTGTGTCGTTTTGTTGTGCTAGCCGAGTTTGTAAAAAAAAAAACTTTAAGTAGATTTTGTACAATGTAAAGCCTTAATGCCAACGCAAGAAGTAACAATATTAAAAATGTATTCGTGAGAATGTGTTATGAAAGCGCATGCTAGAGTGTGGGGTTGTTTTAATAACTGCACGTGAAATACAGTGGGCTAACCTGATTCAAGACTCCGATTTGGGGATCTTGAATGATGGGTGGCCAACTAGAATGGCGAATGTAGGCGGTACGGCCAGTGTACTAGATATGTCCTTGGCATCTATTGTGAAAGAAACCAATTTGGGTGGAGATCATTTCATGATAAAAATAATAATGAATAGTAGGAGATGGTTGCAAGAAATGATTCTCGTATAACATGAAATAAGTTAGTAGCGTTGGAAAGTGAAATAGAAAGATTGAATAAGGATTGTATAAAAATTGTGGATCTGAAATATATTTATGTGCATGGAGGTTGGAGTAATGAAGTTCGATTCTGGTATGAAAAGAAACGAACTGCAAAAATTTAATAGGAATAAGAGTAGTGTGACTAAGATTATGTATGGTAAAATTAATGGAAAAAGGCTATTCGCATTGACCTTGGAAAATGATTGAAATGGGTCACTTAAAGTTGAAGAATATGTGAAAATGAAGAATTAGATGGAAAATTAAAAACGGTGGAGTTCCGACGAGTTTCGGGTAGCTCTAAATCAACCACTCCCGGAAAGAATCGTGTTAGCTATAAAATGCTTCTGTTATTGAGTAAATCAGCGAAACACAATCTATTTGAGGTCATAAATAAAATGTGGATAAGTTCAAAAGTATCAGATAAATGGAAAGAGGACAGAGTGGTGCCCATTCCTAAACGCGAAGGAGATCCGAATGTGGCAACAAATATTCGCGCAACAAGTAAAATCATTTGGATTTCGGAAGTTACCACTCTAGAATCGAGATGCGTGAAAAAGTTTGTGTGGGAAGTGAACATGGATAACATTTAAGTAGTTGCAGTGTTTTTGGACATACAGAGAGCTTATGATTATCTAGCACCGTGGAAACAACAAATTCTTTCCAAATCCTTGATTTTATGAGTGATAAAAGATTTTATGAGTGATAAAAGATCTTATGAGTGAAAGATAAATTATTTTGAATGGAAGCGGATATTGGTTGGAAGGGGTGGCGAATATTGAACTTCCACAAAGAAGTAAGATATCGCCAACTTTATTCACCCTAAAATAGAATATGGTATTATTGTGTATGTATTATGTGTATGTAAATAAACGGAGCGTTTAGCTAATTAAGTGGAGAATCCGTGTGCCAGAGTGATATTGTGTTCGATTAATTCAACCCCGATGCATACTGTGTAGTCTGAAATGGGTGATTGGCCTTTTGATTACAAGAGAGAGTGAATCATAGTGAAAGAGACCTTGAGAATGATTACAAGGAAAAATCAGTTTTGGAATGAGATGGACGTAAGGCTTCAAAGTAGGGCATCCCACTCCCTAACCTTCTGTGTTAATAAATATTGAGGAATTCCATAAATGAATGAATAAATGTATCGCTAAAATTATGTTTGAGAAAGTCGGTCAACAGTATGAGCAGCACGTTATGATTTATAAAGATGCCAATTGAGTAAGTGTGGGTGTTTTTATGTCAGGAATAAATGTAGAGATTGTTTTTAAAGGGGATAATAGCATTTGTATAATGAACTCAGAACTAATCGGAATATTTGAACGTATAAAACTGGCTGTGAATGATGGGAATAGGAAAAAAGTAATATTTCTCGATTCCAAGTGTGAAATATGTTTGATTTAATGTGTAGGTGGAACACAAGGCAATGTGTATGTGGATATGATTTTTGAATATGTTCCTATATGTCAATGTGATGTGACATAGCTATGGCCGCGGTAACATCTACAGATATAAACGGATGAAAGTGTAGATATGATAGTTACGAAGGGTACAATTAATAAATTGGTTCAGATGTATGAAATGGCGTATGTAAGTGGTGTACTTCGAATGATTCAGATGAATTTGTGGATAAAATAGCAGTGCGTATATAACGATTATGTGTTGTCACACAGAGTGGAGCATGTTGAACCATTGATATTAGTCTGCCCGAAATACAATCGTTTTAGATCATGGCTCAGAATCCCTCGCAATGCAAATGATCTAATCAGAGTAATGAGTGAGGCTTGTTGGGCTTGTAAGAAAATGTATGTTTATAAAACCGAGTAAAATTACAATTTAAAATCGACAGCAATATGTGAATGGGGAATATCTGGTTCTCCACCATTTGAAAAACTACTGGAATTTTTGCTTACCGCGACCAGAAGAGAGATGAATCAGTTTTGCCAATCACATAAAGAAACCTCCGAAATGACTTCATAACATAAATAAGCAAGATCTAAGATAACCTTGAACATCATGTGGAGTTCATGTGCTCTTCGGTTATCTGTATTAAGTCAAAGATATAGACTAGCTTTCAACAGTATGTCCTATGTTAGCTGTTTAAAATATGATCATTTAGTTTACAATATGTTGGAGCGGGAGGTGATTGCGTTATCTTATATGAGCATTATCTTGTTGGAGTTCATGACCCATGAAAACAATCATCTTCCAATACAGGTAATATCTGGTTTCCCGAAGCAGTGTCACTATAAAGTTCTACGTAAATAGAACATACAGCCATTCATCCTCGATTTGGCTTTGGTTTAAAGAAAAAAAAAAAAAAAGAGCTACCCAGGTAACCACAAGTTTGAGAACATGTATCTAAGATGTGCGCAGTATATAATCAAACCCGTGACTTTGATGGCACCGATATAGTTCAACCTTTCGATAAAAATGTATGAAGAACGATCCCGTTACTTTTGGTTTTTTACAGCAGACTTAAATGGTATCTTGTTATCGAGGCCGAGGGAGCAAAATTGTTAAGCTGCAATAGTATTTTCAAGTTTCCGTTAAATTTTTAATGGCAAAAATACCATCAAAATACTTTAAGACACAGTAGAACCTGCTTTCTTTATTGATGATGAAGACATTCAAAATTTTATAGACGTATTGAAAGAGGCACGCTTCAAACACTTAGCATTTTCTTTTACGAGACATAACATTGAATGGGTCAAGCAGCTTTAACATTATGTGGATAATCTTCAAAATTAGGGTAGCATAAAAAGGCCACAAATCACCTGAATATGCTATTTTGGTTGAGCTGTTAAAAAAATATTAATTTAATGATACAGCCCAGATAAAAGAATGGACGATATGATAAATATCTTCCTTCGGCTTAGAGGAAAAACTGTTTCGTTTTTATGTTTTTATGTTTATCCTTTTTTGTTGGTTCTTTTATGCAACATAAAATATGTTTATATAATACAGTACCTACGTATATAGATCAAGACTATTAAAAAAAAGCTGTATTATTCGTGCAAAAAGCTTTTTATTATGATTGAAAATGATAAAATATTTGTTTTTGTATTTGCGGGAGTATAATTTTTAATAATCATAATGGTACATATATTAATAAACTTGTGACAGTTACAGTAGTTTTTGCTGATGCTAGTTTTTATGGCTTGGCAGCTATAAATTCATTAATATAAATAAGCATTTATTAGCATGGTGAAATATTATTGCAATAGTTTTATGCAGTTTTATATTAGTCTGAAGAGATCTACTCAAATATTGACGTCCTTGTCAATGGCATTCAATGCAGACGATACATGCGATTTTACAAACTAATTTTAATATTCACTTGCTCTCAACATGCTTACCAATTTACCATCAAAAATACATTTGCCTGTATTAGTTGAATTTTCGAACGAAAAAAGATTTATCATTGCGACCAAATAACCCAGTATTTAAAGCTGCGGCAGTTGGAGATACCATGTTAGAATCCCGATAGGGGCATGATGCAAAAGGAATTTTTCACCACGTGATTACGATCGGTGGTGTGAATGAACACATCTATGACACCCTGTTGGAGTGCAGAATTCATAGACCAACACATCTTTCACGTGAGTATTAAAGGCTGTCATGAAGCTATGCAATGTGGTTCTACACAAATCGGTCATAAATATAACCGTATGTCTTCGATTTGGCTATGTAATAGCGTAAATTAGGACATATGTAATTGAACCGCGAAAGTGTTGGAAAAGCTTTGTGCCCAAAACAGATTGCAAATTAAAAAAAAACAGATAGATAAATAGATTTATCATTTTAGCCTTAATTGGGCAAACTGACTTATAAATTTAAATTTTGAAAGTCATATTTCAAACATTAAAATTTATAGTTTGAAATCGAATTATTTCATTAAAAATACCTTTTACACTGATCAAATGGCGGAGTGATTACAGCTGCAGTATTTGGGGTGTAAGATACAAATGGGTTCGAATGCCGATAAGAACTAGATGAAAAAAAAAATTTCACAGTCTGACTACAATCGGTGATGTGAATGGACATTTCTACAACCCTCGTTGTAGTGCAGAACTAGTGGGAAAATGCGATGTGTAGACAAACCTGTCTATAGCCGTACGTCCTTTGATTAGGCGTCACTGTAAATGAGAACTGCTATTGTGTTGGGAGTTCCGTCCCAAAACAGATAGTAAAACCTTTTAGAAATAAACGAAATAAGTCTTTCGTTTATTTCTAGAAGGTTTTACTATCTGTTTTGGGACGGAATCTTTGCATAGCTAAACTTGGCAATTTATGAATTCCCGTCAAAAGGTGATGCTTCAGTGGTTTCAGAAAACGCTGTACATTGAAGTAGTCAAGACATAACAGGTTTAACATAACAGGTTTAGTTTGAAGTACGAGTTATCTCTCCGACGTCTCAATATTAAAACCCAGTCGTATACACTACTACAATCACAGTTGAGCGTGTAAATAATACGATGTAATTTACATGGTTTTTTACATGTTAAAATGTGTAATTTACATAAGGTTATTTTTTACATTCTATATGTACAAAATTTATCCAAGTAAAATACAATCGAGCCGTCTCTTGGCGTGACAGATGGCACTGCGAATGGTTTTTTATTTGCATTACCTGTAAAATTCCAACTGTTATCGAAAGATGCACATATAAAGTTAGTGTTCAGCGCGCTCGTCACTAATTTTAAAGATGTTTTGAACGAGAGGTACTGTCTAAACTCCAGCGAGTCTCATGGCCTCGATGAGTTGCACAGCTCTGGATATAAGACGGTCAAAATTATTGCAGAACTCCCTAGCACTGCAAAACCCATCAGAATTATTATCTGCAACAAATTTTTGGATTTCGTGGCTGCATAACAAAAATGCCATCGAAGATAGCTGGTGACACTTAATATAAGTGAGTGAAATCAATTGTGTGTCAAATAACCTACAACACGCCGATGAACAATTCATATAACAAACACAAAACATGCAAAGAAAATATTTCAAATAAAAAAAAAAAAATCTGATTATATGCTCGTACTATATGTAATGTAGTAAATATTCTATTACCAAAACTTTGATATGTAAGGCCCTGCAGTTTTGCAGGAGATCGATCTGGAATGGTTACAGAATTTAATGCCTGTTCTTTTATCATAGTTTCCACTAGTGGGAAGTGAGTTTTCTATCCGATTCAGTATATACGTAATCTTTGTCGACCCAGTGTATACTTAAATGAATAAACTATGCGATAAGATGAATATTTAAGCTGCATGATTTTTTTATTTTAATTTAACCAATATTACTTTTGTACCATTAACAACCAAGGAAGATGAGAGATCTAAACCTGTTAAACCATGTGACAATCACTTGAAATTAATTAACAATAAGTTGAAAAAATGGTCAGTCAAATGACCACCTTCTGAAATAATTGACTTGTGCTCGATTTACGGCATTTAAGATTCTTGCTCATTACATATCTGGCTACAAATTGGTGATTTCATCTTCAATTTTTCCGTTCAAATCATGCAAGTTTTGTGGTTCATTCGAGTAAAGCACATTATTTTCTTAACGTTAACAGAGCAATGTTGAAGATTAACAGAGCATAGGAGTAAGTTAATGGTTACAGTTTATAAGAGAACATCTTAAGGGCCTATACTGATGCTAAATTATGTACTGTGGAACGTCATCGGCCGCGATTCGCTAGTTTAATCCGATAAGAACTTGCCACCTACTTCTTGCAACAAATCCAATTGAAATTTTGCATGAGATGTTTAAATTCGCTTCATTGCTTGTAATGAACTAATTCGTACATAACAAGCAAACTAATTCGTAGTGCTAAATGCACGGAGATCATCAACGACAAACTCCCCAAATGCCGGAGTCCCTCAAGGATCAGTTTTGTCACCAACTTTGTTTTTGTTATACATTAATTACTTATTGGATAGCACTGTGAACCCTATCCACAGTTTGGCCGATGATGCAACATTGCACTCTGCTATTTCATTCTATGTCATGCCTACTCTTTCACAGTTAAACGGTAAACGGCTGGAAGTTGTCACCTCACTTAATCCGATTTGAGTACAATATTTGAGTGGGGAGTTAAAAATTTAACACAAATATGCACATTCGCGCGTAAAATAAGTCACAACGAATACCCTTCTGTGGTAAAAGGACACGTTCTCGTGGGTGGTGACTCAATTCGTCTGAAGTGGGTTGTGAAGATGCCGAAACTTCAAACTGAAGATGCAAAGCGCGAACTTATTCATCGAACATCTAAGAAGTGGAATTCGCTGGTCGGTTTTCAGTTTCCATTGAAATATAAAATGCACAAGTTTAAGGCAGCTATCAACCTTTACTTGAACGATCGCGCGTTGGGTGCAGGAGCTCTGACTGTTACAAGGAGCTAGGACAGTCTAAAAGTCCGCCCTGCACTCAAATAAGGTGCCGCCGTGTTAATAATAAAAGTACCAAAGTACTTTGAAAGAATTATTCAAAATCGACGATTGACTGATTGGGATGAAATTCTGATGATTATAGCTGTAGAACGGAGACCAAAACGGGCCAAATATTTGAAACTATTTAAGTTAACACCTTTTCATAATAGGAATGTTTCAAGACTTTTAAAATACTTTTCGATTAAAGATTTGTTAAATTGCTGACTATAGCAAGAAGGATAATGGTTACATGATACTTTTCCAACTATCAAACCTTTATAAAAGAATCGTATTGTCGTTTGTCTTGTGATAAAATTTGTACAATTATAATAAAGTTCAATGAGATAATTACAAATAATGAGTGATCGTAAAGTAATTTGTTCGATCACTAGATCTGGTCTTCTTATGAACCTGCGGCACAATGAGAAACCCAACTCCAGAATTATCGAGCAGAGTACAATTTAGTGTTAGTTTTATCTGCTTTTGTAATTGACGGATACGACTTTAATCAGTAAGCATCTACCACTTGTAAAAGAAACTAGTCAACTAGTTTCCCAAGGTAATAAAACTAAGGTTATGATAATACAGGTGATCGTCGAAAAAAGAATCAAGTAATTTTTCTGAATTAACATTTGTTTTAGGAAAATCTAGTTCGTATAAAGCTAAGTTGCCTTATCATTACTGCTGTGTCAACATAACAAGCGGCACCCCCCATAAGGTAAAAAAAGTTTAATCTTTCCAATTTCCAACATATCTCATCATAATCTTTGACACAAACAGCATCCATATAAACGTTTTATTTCTCTTCATCCCAAAATGAAATTGTGTACAAAATAACTTATTTGATGCCAACAGCGCAGCAGCATACACACATGAACTGTTGTAAAACGTCACAAAAAGCTTTTATATAATGTATATTCTGTGCTTTTTTCTGAATGTATGCATACAAATTTACTTGTTGTGACCCAGATACGAGTGTGAAATTTATGTGAGTTTCATTTTTTGTATAATTTGAGACGCGATACGAAATTTTGTATGCGAGATAAAAATGAATGAATGAAGTATACACAGTTGGTAAAGTATACAAATCGTAATCCATGGTTTAAGGGATAAACTTAAATAAGGGTGTGCAACTGACCTATGTTAATATATAAAATATAATTGTAATATTTATGATTTACCTGGTTGGTACACCATCTGGTCCATCGACAACTAATTCCCATGACGTAATCCTTATTGGCCAAGCAATTTGTCCAAAACTATCGCGCACCAATGTTTCCCACGATGAGTACGGTGTATGTGCATCGCTTTGTAAACGTTCGGATCGTTGTAAACGAGCCCGTCGTTTTGGTGATGTTTGATTACTTTGTGACGTTGATGTGTTGGAATTTGAACCGGGTATTATTGACTCCATTTTTGATGGTTTGTGGAAATTTATATTTCTAGTTCGCACATAAGCTCCTTGGCCTTGACTTTTTATAAAGTTAATTTATATTTACGATCTAGAAGTAAAGTAAAACGATAAATATTGATTAATTTTTAGAAAGTTTATCATTATAATTAATACATTTCAT
This sequence comes from Tipula lateralis, assembly GCA_963932295.1. Classification (NCBI taxonomy): domain Eukaryota; kingdom Metazoa; phylum Arthropoda; class Insecta; order Diptera; family Tipulidae; genus Tipula; species Tipula lateralis. Next base: position 120,392,792 of record OZ010737.1, read on the forward strand.
TAGAAAATCAATAGAGTGGAATTAAATGAGCCACTACATACATGTGGCCACAATTTTATCAATCGACATAAATCAAACCGTTTCTTTTGTTTATGCTTAATTTTTCAAATGAAATTTTAGCTGTGGAAAAACCTCTTTTGGAAGCAAAAAAAACGTGATTATATTATTATGGGAACGCTTCACGATCGATTAAAATGATTCACAAGTGGTTCACTGATTTTCGTTGTGGTCGTACAAGCACAACTGATGTCGAACGTTCAAGATACCTAAATGAAGTCACCACACCAACATTTGTTGACAAAATCCATGATAGTGTGTGCCGCGTTATGTTATAATCGACCAAAAATGCACAAGTTTGACAACTTCATAGGCAGGTTTAGCGATGTTCAAGCAGAATTAAAGGTAGTTCTTGCGTGTTTTCATAAATATGGATAAAACATGGATCTATCACTAAACACCGGAGACCAAGCAGCAATCTAAACAGTAGATTTCTACTGAAGAATCTGAGCCGAAGAAAGTTTATTGTTCAACAAAGTCATGGTCACAGTTTTTGGGATGCACATAGCATAATCGACCTATATTAGAAGAAAAAAGTTTTCTTCCATCAATGAGAAAAATCATGAGAAAAATCCATGAATTATGCTTCGAATTGCTTCCACATCCACCATATTCACCAAGTTCGCAGAGGGACAAATGCTTTTTCCGAACAAGAAATAGCTCGGCCAAAAGATCTAATTAGGAGATCATCGAAGCAACAAACGCCTATTTTATAAGGTTGGAGAAATCATATTATCGGAAGGGATCGAAAACTAGGGAAAACGTTGGTATGTGTATCGAACTAAACGGTTACAACGCTGAAAAACGAATTTTGTTTCGCTGAAAATATTATTCCTTGTTTCATTTATATCAGACTTATCACTCCACTCTCGTACATTATGACGCGAAATCAAAAAAATTTGTTACTATTTTAGTAATGCGAAAAATCTTTCAAACTCTAATCATACAGGGTCATTCAATAAGTCCGTAGGATGACACATAGATGGCGTTACTAGAATTTTTCCAATATGATTTTTATTCAGTACAAACCTTCAAACGATACGTGTATTAATTTGCGAATAAATAAATCAGTGAATACCAAACTATGGCATGAAACATTATCCGAACTCTAGTCCATCCAGACAAATGGTAGAGAAGTGTATTGCTGATTTTAAATGTGGTCGAACCAGCACAAATGATACAAAGCGCAGTGGACGCTCAAATGAGGCTGCTATTGCAGAAAACATAAAAAAAATCCACAAACCGGTTTTGAACAATTCTATGTTGAAGGTGCACGAGCTAGCTGACGTTGTAAAGATATCAAATGGTAGTTTTTTTTATCATTTTACACGAACATTTGAGTATGCGAAAGCTTTGTGCAAAGTGTGCCCCTCGTGAACTCACACTCGACCAAAAACAACCACAATAAAATGGAATTATATTGTCGATGTGTGACAATGGATGAGACATGGCTTCATAATTGCACACCAGAATTAAAAAAACAAGGATTTTGGGATGTCTGTATTTGGAGATGCGAACGGAATAATATTCATCGACTATCTCAAAAAAAAATCATAATTGACAGTGACTATTACTGTGCACGTTTGGATCGATTGATACCTGAAATCGCAAAGAAACGGCTACATTTGTTAAAGAAAAAAGAGTTGTTTCACCAAGACAAAGCACCGAGTCACAGATCGATTAAAACCATGGCAAAATGAACGAATTGGGCTCCGAATTGCTTATCCGCCAAACATATTCTCCAGATTTAGCTTCCAGCGGGTTTTCCCGTTTTCAGATCTCAAGAGAATGCTTGATGGAAAGAAATGTAAGTCCAATGATGAAGTAATCGCTGAAACTGAGGACTATTTTGACGAGAGTGAGAAATCGTACTATAAAAGTGTTATCGAAAAGTTGGAATATCGCTCTACTCGTTGTATCGTCTTCGAATCACCCATATGAAATAATAAAATCGAGTTTTGTCCAAATTTTGTTTTTTTCTTATTTATCCTACGGACTTATTGAATGACAGTTATGCAAAATATAGAATGAAGCATTTTCCGATTGATGGAATAGTAGCTCAAGAACAGTTAATAAAATAGGAACAGGTTTTGCCACAGTTAATATAGTTGGTTGTTAAGGCTAGTTAATTGGTAAACTACCGATCATTCCAGAAACTTGAGATATTTGAATCGAACAGTTGTATCAAGAGTCTCAATTTTTTCCAGTATGTATGTTTTTTTAAACAAAATTTGATCTTTCTTCTTTCAAAAATTTTAGTTTTAACTTCAATAATATACACTTATCCCACGATTTGCACGGTAGGCACATTACCGAAAATCATGTAAATCGCAACCGTGTGAAATGAGACAAAGCGTTCACACAAACTTGGAAGAAAGATTCAATTACATTTAAGGGGGTGTAAACTGCGCTTAATTATATAAAAAAAATCGTACATATGTTTCTGAATTTCATAAATTACCTATTAGAAACTTTATTCAATTTTGAATAAATATATTTTAAGGTGATTCAATTCATTTGTAAGGACAGAAACTGACATAAAATGACAAAAACTGTTGGTAAAAACTGCATGTAAAAAACGAAGACTGCATCATTGCAGTGCCATCTACTTTAAAATGTCAAAAATTTAGCAACGTTCGCTTTGCTAACTATTAATTAACATAGGTAAATGCGTATTTGCAAAATTAGTTAGTTTTCCACGTTATAAGTTGGAAACCGATTTTTTTCATCTTCACCCAGTTATAATGATGTTTAACGAAATTAAACTGTTAATTAAACTGTTATTGTATTCTTAATCAAAAATTGTTGCGACAATATGTTGTTCAAAAAAATTGTACACAGTTAATTATGTAACAAATTTTATTCAAAAAATAGTAAGATGATTTTGTAACAGATAGTGCTTTAGTAACAATTAGATGCAAAAAGATTATTTTTTTTTATATTTTATACTATGCAATCAGTTTTGGGGCCCAAGGCAGTCCTGGCTCATTCGCAGTAAGCTCATTTACGTCCTACTTTACGTCTTAATGGCCAAATCGAGGACGTACCGCTATAGGTCCGATTTTCGTAAAACCATCTGCGCATTGCATAGCTTCATGTCAGCCTATAGTATTGTCATGGAAGATGGGTCGGGCGATGAGTTCTGCACTCCAATCGGTGGTGTCATTAACACCACCGATCGTAATCTCATGGTGAAAATCCATTTTGCAACCTGCCCCTATCGGCAATTCGAACTCGGTACCTCCCACTCCAACTGCCACAGCTTTAACCACTGAGCTACCTGAGCGGTCCAAAAAAAAGAGATGGCTCGTCAGTTTCTTACATAAAATCGCTTTTTACGTTTTTTAAATATAAAATGTAAAAAATAACCTGATGTAAATAACACGTTTTTTACATGTAAAAAACCGTGCAAATTACATCGTGTAATTTACACGCCCAGAAGTGGCACAAATAAAGAAAATAATAAAACAAATCTGTTTGACTGTCAGAACTTTAAAATAGTCAGACCTTTAAAAAACTACGATTGGCATTTGTTTTTTCTAGATCACTATATAAGCGTCGCTAATGGAAATTTCATCAATCGAAATCAATTTCATTTAGTTACCAATTCACGATTTAATGCGAGTGGTTTTGGTTTTCCTTATGAAATAAGTCATCTACATATGTTTGCCCTGGTTTAGATCTTTGAATACTTCTTCATATTGGCAAAGAGCATTGTTTTACAGGTCTTTAAATTTCGAAACTAGTTCATTATCACGATCTCTGATTAAAAAATACGTTTGCAATTGCGTACCTAATCTAAGCCTTTGATCTACAATATTTGCGGTAAATAGGTCTGGTGCATCATCATTCATCACTATCGGACCTGATTTCATTAATTACATCACTCACCATATCTATCAGATCAGCATTCGTAAGTTCATTAGGCTCGAACAACTAATCAATATTCAGATAATGAAATTCCCACCCTCTGATGAAATGTAGTAGTATTTACTATCTATAAATTTTCAACAGTTCCTTGTACAAAATTATGTAAATTAGTATCTGAATTTGCATCAATTCCATGTTGTTTATTTAAGTTATTGGAAGTAGATTCCAATTCGCTTAAACATACGTTTTCATTTATAGTTTTGGAAGAAACGGTGCTTTTGATGTATCTGCGCAACACATTATACACAAGAGTCGGTTTAACAAATTATTTTTGATACATAAGAATTTACATAATTGAATCATATTTAACAAATTAATTGAAAATACACGTTACACGTGAAAGAATGCTCAAAATAACAAGCTGATGTCAACAACGAAAAAATGTCAGTTATATTTATCGTATATCAGTTATATTTATAGTAATATTTATAGATTGTCCAGGAGAAGGCCAGAAAGGATCAGTAGTTTAAAAAAAACTTTTTAATATAAAATCACGAAAATATCTAGAAAAACACTCAAAAATAGGTACGCACGGGATAAAATACGATAAGGTAATGAAACAAAAAAAATTCCTTTTAAGGCTCTATTCCATGGGAAAATATTGACTGACAGTCAAAAAAGACGAAAAGAGAAAATAATTATAAAACTCCAACTAAAAGACAAAGACAACGTTATTGTTTATTTATAGCAGAATATTGATATTATTAAGAAACCATAACCAAAAAAATAATTAATTATTCTTGGAGCTTTTTTTAATTGTGAACTAAAATTTAGAATAAATATCACAATGATAAACAAATATGGTTTTTATTTCAATTCAATATAATTCAATTATAATTTTACCAAAATAATATATGGACTATTTTGACCTTTGACTATAAAATTGGTTGTGTGCGAAAATAATTTCTTGTCTTACACAAATTTTGTGAAGAACGCTGAGTGTGACTGCAATAAAAAGTATTCAATTTTATACTTTTTATACCACAAACACAAATATTTTTCCAGTTAAGTTTGACTGAGATAGCTTTCTGTTTCACTTACACTACTATAAAATCTATATTATTGTCCCATTTTAATATTTACATACAGTCAATTTTTCTCATGGAAACTCACCGCCGTCTCAAGGTAACAGTCGGAAAACTTCACGCCGGTATTTTCAAAATATTGGAAGATTTGGGAAAGGAAAGTATTTTTGCAAAGGCGCAGGTCGAAAAAGTGAAATGTGGTGAAAATATACCAAAAAACCTTTTAAAAAAATAAAAATATAAAAAGAATTATTATAAAAAGGCTTTAAATTTAAATAACAGATTTTTTGCAACGTATTGCCCATAATATTTTATTAGTATAGTTTTATTAAAAAATTTTATTTTAAATAAAAATTTTGAATTATATTGAATAAAAAAAATTAAATAGATTATTTTTAAAAACATTAGCAAGGGTTAAATGCAAGATATTTGAAAAATAATATGCAAAATTTTAGAAATGCGAGATTTTGGAAATGCGTAATTTTAAAATGCGAGATTTAAGAAATGCGAGATTTTTAATTTTGCAAATGCGAGATTTTGTAATGCGAGATTTCGTATCGCTCCCTTAAGTTGACTATAATAAAATGAACATTCAGTAATGTATTAACTGATTATCGTTCAGAAATGATCCATAGCCCATCGTATGGTAATGGCGCTTTGAACAATGTTAACTAATAATCTGGTTAAACAATTGGAATAAGCCAATATTTCTGTCAACCTCTGTGAACAGAAATACAGAACTGGGAGTGTGAATCTATACTTCGAATTACTCAATCTCGAAACGTAAAATCGTTCAGAAATGATCCAGATTCCCATCGTACGGTAATGGTAACTAATTAGGTGATATCTTTAATATCATTCAAATATTTTACTATGTATTGAACATTTAAACTTTTTGTAGCTTTGGTTTTATTCTAATCACGGTTAATTTTGACTATAAATGCTAAAATCATTTTTAAAATATGTAAATAATTTTTTGGGGATGGATAGCTTTTTTAGTATTTTTTATCTCTAATCTGTTTTGGGGCTCAAGGCACTCCCTACTTGTTCGCGGTTCGCTTATTTACGTCCGTCCTTACTTTTACACCATTACAGCCAAATCGAGGACGTACGGCTATAGGTCCGATTTTTCTAACCATCTGCATATTGCATAGCTCCATGACAGCCTATAGTACTGACATGGAAGATGGGTCGGCCCATGGATTCTGCACTCCAACAGGGGGTCAGAGTTGTGTTCATTCACACCACCGATCGTAATCTCATGGTGAAAAATCCGTTTTGCATCCTACCCCTATCGGGATTCGAACCCGGTGCCTCCCACTCCTACTACCACAGCTTTAACCACTGTAAAAAACATGTTATTTACATTAGGGTATTTTTTACATTCTATATGAAAAAAATTGAAAATATCGTTTTATTTAAAAAAAACTGACGCTCCATCTTTTATTAAATGTAATTGTAACTAGAACATCATCTGTCAAATAATCTTCTTACTATTTTGCGAATAGAATTTCTGAAATAATTAACCGTGTACCATTTTTTCGACTTCATACTGAATGTCACAATAATGTTTGGTTAAGATTAAAATTACTTGCAGGTTACTTTTGCTTAAAATCATCTTAACTGACTCGGGTGATGGTTAAAAAAAATTGGGTTTTAACTAATAGCGCGAACCTGAAAACTAACTGATTTTTGAACGTTGGTAAATTTTAGACGGTTTTAAATAAATGGCATTGCGAATGATGTTGTCTTCGTTTCTTACATTTAATTTAAGTTTTATGTAATTTACGCTATTTTTTACATAATTTACATAAGAAGTGTAACAAAAAATTTTTTACATGTAAAGTCCTATTAGTGACTTTGACTACTGCGCCACCTGGGTGGTTCGATTGTTTTGTGCTATTTTTCGTGATGAAATATATTTTATTTACCCAAGACACATATTTTGTAATTTATTTATTTCGAAGAATTAAATTAAAATTGTTATTTATTATATCACCATATTAAAAAGATATAATTAATTGTAAATTGTTCAAAACATATGAAATTCTAACGTCCAAGATATATGCTCACATTTTCACTTGTTTTCCATTAAATCTGAATGTTATTTTATTCCGATTTTTCGTAGAACCATCTGCGAATTGCATAGCTCCATGTCAGCCTATAGTACTGACATGAACGATGGGACGGCCCATGAATTCTAAATTCAACAGGAGATCCAGATGTGTTCATTCACACCACCGATCGCACCGCTCAGTCGATCAATTGTGAAAAATCCCTTTTTGCAACTTGCCCTGAATCAGGATTCGAGAATCCGCTACCTCCCGCTTCAACTGTCGTAGCTTTACCCACTGCGCCACCTGGGCAGTATTATAATCATAACATTATAATGTTTAATTACAAGCACATACATAGATTTATATATATATATATATATATATATATATATATATATATATATATATATATATATAAGGCCTTTGCAAAAAAAACAGTTTTGAATACACTTAACTCTTTCAAATAAACTCACATAATTTTTTCAATTATCAACCAGTAATTGTTTTTCTGTTTTATTGTTTCTGATTATATATTTTGAAATAATAATTTTAAAATAATTTTATATTTTAACTTTATATAGTAATTTTATCGACAAGCTAACTTTAATTTATTATTAAATATTTTTTTCCAATGCCATGAAATTAACGTTTTTCTTATTTTTTGTTTTTTTATCCAAAAATCAGAAAAAATTAGAACCTCGACCAACAAAAATTGTTTACCTTTTATACCCATCATCATTGACAAAATTATCAACAAAGTATCATATATAACTATCAAAGTATCATATATGTTGTGCCGTGGATAGCACACTGCGGTATGGAGCGGAAGGTACCGGGTTCGAATCCCGATAGGAGCAGGATGCGAAAAGGAATTTTCACCATCGATTGTCTGGGGCGGTACGATCGGTGGTGAGAATGAATTCATCTGAGATGAACCCATCTTCCATGTCAGTACTATAAGCTGGCATGGAGCTAAGCAATGTGCAGATGGGTTTTAATTAAATCGGGCCTAAAGCCGGAACGTACGGTAATATAGTGAGTGGGAAGTCACAATTGGTCATTAGAGTCTGAGTGTTAGACAACACTATACAACAAAAAAAAATCATATACAACTTAAACTATGTTTGTTTCATTTCTATCTTTTCCCAGATTTTTATTTTCTTTAAACGAATGTTTGGGTGAACTAAAGGATGTTAAACCTACTACAAAATGGAACATTAGATCGAGAGCGTCGTAACAATGTAATGGCGTAAAGTAGGACATAACTAAGCAAAACGCGAAAGAGTTGGGAAGGCCTTGAATCACAAAACAGACCTATATCATTCGAATATAAAAGAACTGTCATGTGTAAATTAAGCCTGGGCCCCTACTATTGTTTTCGATCGCCTTAATTTTGCGTTCGTTTTTCTATGTTTGTACTATTATTTTCGATAGAGTCGAAAATGAACGACTGCAGGCGAAAATTTACAACGCAAATTTCATCGTTGTTCATTTTCGATTGTCATTTTATGCTTTACAGTTTAATAATAAGTAAAAACTAAAATGTGAGTATACCTACAGTGAGACCATTTAATATTCGGACAAACGTAACATTCGATTATTTACTATCATACCGCTCAGTTTGCGGAGTGGTTAAAAAGCTGCGGATTGGAGTGGGTGGTACCAGGTTCGAATCCCGATAGGGGCAGGATGCGAAAAGTGATTTTCACCATCGATCGTTTGGGCGGTGCGATCGATAATGTGAATGAACTCATATGAGACCCTTTTGAATTTAGAATCCATATGATGTTGCATCTTCCATGTCAGTACTATAGGCTGACATGTAGATATACAATGTGCAGATGGTTTCTACGTAGAATCGGACCTTTAGCCGGAACGTCAGGTACTAGTGGGATGTCACAATGGGCCAATTGAATCTGAGTGACGGATAACAAAAAAAAAAGTTCTGACTTATGTCTGATATTTGCATTACGGTTGCTCAGAGGTTTTGAACACACCACCCTAGTCTCGAGACATAAACCCAATAGAGAATGTGTGGCACCTATTGCATGCGAAAATAAGAAAACGTCATATTTCCAACAAGGTTTAATAGCAAAATATACTTCAGGAAAAATGGAACAAAATTAGACCAGAACTAACAAAAAAACTAGTAAGTTCAATGCCAAAAAGATCAAAATCTATGATAAAGCAAAACCGTTTTGCAACAAAGTGCTAAAACATCAATATTGAAATTAAAATTTATAAAATATAAGCTAAAGCTGTCCTATATCCGAATATTAAATTGTGATGAATTTGTGCCATTTTTTATTAAATCAATTATTTTGTTAATTTATAAATCAATTTATTTATTATAATTCACACCTCGTATTACAGTAATAAATAAATAAACATATTCTTATAATAAAAATTATTTTAAGTTCGATATGATAGTAGATAATCTAATAAATAATTGTATGTTACGTTTGTCCGAATTTTAAATGGTCTCACTGTATATAAGTTTATAGTTTATTTAACTAAACATATCTTTTCAATTAAATATATTCCAATTTAACAAAAAAAATTTTAATTAGAAAATAAATTTAATTAGTAAATATTTAAAATTTTAATATGTGAGGTTTTAATACATAAATTTTCTATAAACAAACAATATATGTATTTTTAAAACACAAATGTCATCCGGTTGACATTACGATGTAAAAACTTTTCTAAAACATAAATTTTGTGCTTTAAATAATCTGTACTAAAATATTGTTACTGATCGAAAGCAAAAGTACGAATATTTTTCTTAACCGTTCAGAGCTAAGCGTTAAAAATCGAAAACGATAAGGCGAAAGACGAAAACAATAGTAAGGGCCCTGATTTCCATTATGAAAAATATACTGACAAAATAGCCAAAGGAGGATAAAAATATATAATTTTTCTTAAAGTGCGAGAGAAATAAAAACATTTTCAGTCTAAAAAATTTATTCAGTACTGAATAAATGTCTATGGTTACTGAAACAAATGTTATAGCTGTACTTACAAAATATATCAAGAGAAGTATTTTTTTTCAGTACTGGAAAAATATTTTATTGGTAAAATTGTTTGTATGCAGTGAAGCCATATTTAAAAATGAAGTCATTTCTTAAATATGAAGCAATTTATAGTTTTTTGATGGTCAATATAACTTTAACATTTAATATATAATTTATTTATATAATTTATTGGTTATGTTATAAAGTAAAGAAAAAAAAAGTAAAAATTGATCTGTCACTCTAATGGTATTTTAGATTTTTTCTCTCGCTTTGGTAAAAAATACTGGCAGTATTTTTTTTAATAATGGAAATCAGACTTTATGTGCAACATATAACAACGAATATCGATAGTTTACATTTGGATACAATCGACCTTATATAATTCATGTTGTCTAGATGGTTGTCTACATTGCTTACTTGTTTGTTGACATTGTCAATGCCAAATTAGTCTATATTTTTTTAAAAACTTAAGTGTAGACAGTTTAAAATTACTGTAGTGAAAAATCACTGTAGATAATTAATTAATCCGCCCGGTAGAAAAGCACAAATTAATCTGTTGAAATAGTTTCTAAATTTAATAAAACAGGGTATGTTAAAGACGTTTCGGAACCATGTTCGTTTTGGAATAAACATTAATTTTGCACTTGTTTGATGAAACGGTCAGGAAACTTAAGTATTCTATAAATATGAAGTTCACTACAACCATTTAACATGGCTTGTCGAACGTTTAACAAATCTATGGAAGAATTCAGCTTACAGCTGCTGAACACCTGATTTTATACATCTGATCCCATACAGGGTGTCCCCGATTGGGATGCTGATCCGTTACGGGCTGATTCCTTGGTTCATTTCATGAAAAAAATCGTATGGAAGGGGGGGGTCAATTTTTGATATTCTTTGAGATACAGCGCGTTTAAAAAATTTGGTTCGGAAAAAAAGTACAAGCGGATATTAAGCTGTAACTTACAAAATTTTTATCGGACAGCAACTAACAAAGTCTCATTTAACGGACAACTAAATAGGCTATATTTAAGATCTCATTGGCTATCTCGCATCTGTATCCATTTAAGAGCTATGGCGTTTTAAAGTTAAAAAGAAAAAAAAATGAGATTTTTTTTCATAAATTTGAGTTTTTCTCAAAAAAATGCCCAAATAATTTTTTTTTTTTACTTAATTTTAATCCGCTATGATCTCCTCCTCAATCCCCCAATACATTATTTGTACCCATGTGTTATAGTTTTTTACTTATGAGACGAAGAATGAAAACACTACCCACAAACACGTGTGTAGTGTTTTCATTCTTCGTCTCATAAGTAAAAAACTATAACGAGTGGGTACAAATATTGTATTGAGAGATTGTAGAAGAGATCATAGCGGATTAAAATTAAGTAAAAAAATTTATTAGGGCATTTTTTTGAGAAAAACTCAAATTTATGAAAAAAAATATCATTTTTTTTTATTTTTTTAACTTTAAAACGCCATAGCTCTTAAATGGATACAGATGCGAGATAGCCAATGAGATCTTAAATATAGCCTATTTAGTTGTCCGCCAAATGAGACTTTGTTATTTGCTGTCCGATAAAAATTTTGTAAGTTACAGCTTAATATCCGCTTGTACTTTTTTTCCGAACCAAATTTTTTAAACGCGCTGTATCTCAAACAATATCAAAAATTGACCCCCCCCCCCCCCCCCCCCCCCCCTTCCATACGATTTTTTTCATGAAATGAACCAAGGAATCAGCCCGTAACGGATCAGCATCCCAATCGGGGACACCCTGTATATTGTGTAATGTGCACGATTGGTTGGTTTTTCCCATAAAATCTTGATTGGCATGTGTCTTACAAAGTAAAAACACTTGTATGTCGTTAACATACGCAACACACACACACATACACGTTAACGAATAATTAAATCAGAACATAAATTTTCCAGCGAACAAAATTATTATCTTTTCACACGGTTCCTTGCTACATAATGGTATGTATGTATATGCTATTGATACAGTGTAACACAAATACATAAATTACATAACAAAACATGTATATATATGTTTATCAATCATAAATCTAATAAAAATATCAAAATCATGTATCTGTGTGTGCGGAAATCGATTCGAAATTAAGTTATAGATTTGGGAATTTTTTATCAATTTGTTGGAATTTGTGCTCCACACAAATCGATTCTATATGGTTGTATTATGTATGTACATATGTATGGATGCATATGGGTACGGGTACAGATGGTGAAGTCTGTAAATTTATATGTTGTGTTTTTTTATTCAGCGAAAGGCCTATGCTTAACATCATATACCTATACCCAAAGAAAATAAGCAGATATGGTATATAGAAACTTCTCAATCGTAGAATAATATAATTCAATCTTTATACAATTTCGTAAGAAAGTGTGTATGTGTGTGTGTGTGTTTATATAACATATATTGTATTTCAGTATGTGTGTGTTGCGTTGTTGGGATTGAACAAATTATTTTCGTTGGTGATATGCTTTTAATATTTGGGGAAAATCGTTTTTACATTTTTTTATCCTTCCCTCTACACTGTACACATATACACGTTCATGATCAACGCACTCAGTATGAATGTTTAGAACCAGGTTCACGTATCGGTTATTCATCTTCATATAGAATCGTACCATCATCGTTTTATGTATAGATACATTGCAAACGATTAACATTATATATATGGGGTGGTGTTTTCGATACAGACAGATCTATATTTGAGAGACTTCAAGGCGACAAATCTATTGTATATCACAATTAGATTTTATGTGTGCGATGATTTCGGAATATCGGATAAAATCTCGGTTTTTTTTTACACAAAAACAACATTGACGTGAGATGTGAATTAGATGGTTTTAAATCTTGTCACGTATTTAGGTCGATTTATAACACTAACATATCCGTAACCGTATTCAATGTCGATGGAAATGTTTTCTTATATACTCAAATTTGCTTTTTTCGTCGAAAAACTTTATTCTCCTCCTTTAAATTCGAAATTTATACACTTTCCAAGGTGGATTTATTGGCTGGGTCGACGATGGTTTAGTATTCTCTATAAATATGAAATAAGCTTTTCATTGTTCCAAAATTCATTCATTCCAAATCACTTGCAATGAGTGTTTAATCAAGACTTTAATTTCAAGCTTGTTTGAAGAGGGAGCAGGTTTTAATCCCGAAAGGAATACTGTGAATGAAAACATCTATTAGCTCCTGTTGGAGATATTAAGATGCCTTAATGCTTCTAAACTCGATCTTTTTACTGAAACCTGAACTACGTCATTTTTGAGTACCTCAAATTACAAAATGCTTTGTAGCAATTAAAGCTGATAAAGCTAATAAATAAGTCTCAAGATTTTTAACAACCGTCTTATCAATAATTTCGTCATTTTCTAGTTAAAGGTGGCTCACTAGAAAAAGTCTCTCTTGTATTCCGACCACATAATCAATAAACTTTCTAAACAGTAGTAAAATGATGATCACTTAGGCGCACACTGAGCTCCATGCCACTTCTGTAACGAATATGCCTATTAAACAAAGTAGTATAAATTATGGCAGTTAATGATCGTGTTGTAGTGGTCGAGAGAGAACCTGAGTGTTAAGATAGAATCTATTTTTCTTAAATTTGGCTAAAACCCTTTTAGGCTCCCCACTGAGTGTCACATAGAGCCCATGGTGCAAATCTAAGACGGGCTCTTCAACCTTCGCAAACTGGAGTGGTTTGAATCAGAGCAGAGAAAAGAGTTGATTTAAGTTATATTCAAAGTGTTGAACACAAGAGATACATGCGATCGAAAGCAAGTCCAATGCTTTTGAAATGGCTATGATCAGTAAGTATAGAAAGTAATATTCTCCAGTTGTCCTTTTTCAATGAAATAACGTGATTTGTCACCTTTTGGTTAATCTCTCTGACAGAGTAGTTCGTCATATGGCAAGGAGGGACAACTAACCACGTTAGCTTTAGATTAGATAGGACAAAGGTTTTAAATGTTTTTTTTTCACTATGTGAAGAGGTAAAGGAGCAGCTGGTTCAAGACCTACCAAATGAAGATTTTAATTTAACCATTGGGCACCAAATCAGTGATGCATAAGTTAGCATAAGTAGAACCAGTAATTTGTAAATAAAAAAAAGGATTTTAGGGTTTAATCCTCAAGAAAGTTGTTCGGCAACACTATCCTCTTGTAGTTTAAAATCCAGATTGTTTGACGCAGGCGGAGCTATTAACATTACAGCCGAAAAGAGATGGTTTAAAAAGTCTGCAGTGTTCCTGGACCTTGTAAATATAACCATGTTGGTCTAAGACGTGTTCACATGTAAACGCTTATCCAGACACCTTTATTTTGAGTTAAATCTGATAAGACATTCAGGTGCTTGCCTGCAACTGTCAGAATCAGATCATTAGCATAACATTAAGCGATAAAACCGGACTCACGAAGAATAACAAGGAGTTCATGAATGAACACAACAGGGGTGAAAAAATTCTCCCTACGGGTATCTCCTGGAAACCTTGACATATTTTCCCTTAAGAAAGTATTATCAAACAATTTATGCACCACCTCATTTATTTTTGCACTGAAATGGGTTGATCGAAAATCACTCTTTTATAAGCAGTACCATTTCGCTGTATCGAACAAGTGTCATTTTAGCCAATGAAACGTTTAAGCTCTCTCTAAAGTAGAATGAATACTAGAGTCATAAGCCTCATCATTGATAAATGACTAGTCTTGAATAAACAGTGAAATACGTGAAGTTTAATAAATTGTGAGTAGAATATTGAATAACCATATCCACACTAGTAGCAATCGAATAATATTATATAGATTGTTAAATTTAACAAATAAAGCGTTACGTTTGATTAAGAACCGTCGTCACTAATCTGAATACTAAAATCCGGACTCTACTTTTAAAGACTATAACCGAGTGGAGTTTAAGAAAACTGAGATTTTACTGGGGAACGAAATCATGGCAAGTGTTGGAGCAGATATCCTCTGCTATACGTTAACTTGGCTTACCCTAACCAATATTCCGAGCATCGAAACGAGCTAGCAGTGAAAAAATACATCAACGCGTTTTGACTAGTTTTACCTGTGCGGTAAATGGCTTCCACTGCAAACAGTGTGCATTATAATCGAGTAACTGCAGAAAATAGACAGTTGCAAAGAAGATTAAATAAGGATTTCCGAATAAAATAGAGGATTGACTGAGTCAAATATTTGAGATGCAGGAAGCTGGGAAATCATTAAACTAATTGTTGACCACCTGATTCAGTCATCAACCAGCAGAAAAAAGTCATAATTGAACAACAATAATCAAATCGTTGATAAATTAACGAGTAAGATGGGCAAATCCAAAAGAAAACAACAAACTTTGGGTTACCCGAGTAATTCGATAAGTACGCTGGAAGGATGGAAAGATGTATTACAGATACAAATGGTGTTCAGTTTTGTGGCGAAGTTACAGAAGTAGAACAAAAAAATCACAAACAATGGGTATCAACAATGAAAACAATAATTGAGCTGAAAACACTTCAAAAGCAATATTGACGACGTCAATTTGCTGCAGAGCAGGAAGTGAAGGATGGAACCAGATAAAAGACAAACAAGAAGAAGGTTCAAACATAGGCTTGTTTATTAGTCCGAAGGTGGAAGATTGTAAGTCTATTTAAAAGAAAGTTGCACTGGGTTTAGTGAAACCCAGAATGAAAAAGAGATGGGAGTCCACTAATGGAAATCAATTGGTGTGGCAAAGAACCAGAATCACAAAGATATTAGAAAAATCGCATGATGAAAAATCAGAAGCCACCTTTGAGTAAGTAAAAAACTTGCGAAAGTCAGGCAAAGATTTTATGAAATGAGATATCGTTTTCAGATACAACCAGAGGCAACAAGTTCATCATGACTGAAAGCTTATACACAATCAAACCACGAAAAAGTAATTAGCCAGGGCTTTAATAACGGGTGAGTCAGTAAATACGAATAACGACTTCCACGGTATTTGATGGCGCATCATAGACCATGATATTACCATGATATTAACGCCATTCAATTTAATGTAGAAGACGAGATCCACAACTCAGTCCGGAATCGCAAGAATCTCCAGGTTCTCGGAGGCAAAAATCTACGTAAGATTGGTTCTCACCTTGTTCGCATTTAGAAACCTATATGGCGTGAAAAGGTATTCTGACCATCAAAACAATAAATTATTCCACCAGGAAATAACTCATACAGCAAATGCATCCCCCTACTTTGACATTTAGACAAAAAACTGGATAATCATGACGCGATTATGCAAAATTCAAATCTTGCGTGTATTTCGGGGCACTCTTTATGTATCTTCATGAATATGCATGTTTCAGACAATATATGTAACAAATAATTGATTTAATTAATTGATGCATATGCATAAACTCATAATTGTTTTCGATTGAACGTTTAATACCATTCAATTTGATTTACATATTCCATGTAGCTCGTATACATACTCGTGTACTCAATGTGTTTGTTTTAAGGATGGGCAGTACATTAACGTTGAATCAATTATTAAAACTATATATAATAGTTTGCTGCATAATTGATGCTAGAAAATATGTTGAGTGAAAAGGATTGTAACTTTAAATTAAATTAGTGTACGAGTATTAATACCCAAAAGTTTGAAAAAGTTTTGAGATCAATATGGACAGTTTATAAAAGGAAGGGTATAGGTATCCCAAATTGATTTTAATTAATTTTTGTGTGTAATGGATAGGCGAATGAAATTTGTATACTTCTCCTCGCAAATTGTTAAGGGTATGACCAAATTTATATAGTTAGAAAGAAGAGGTGTAAAATAAGTACACATGAAAGCCTATCTTACTTACAACTATGTAGATAGGATTGCTTGTAATGTATGAACATTACAAGCAATCGGTAAGAAAATTCTCGGTAAGATAATTCTACCAAAGGTTTAGAATTATCTTACCGATTTACTTCAAACCGATTTACTAAAATCGGTAAGATAATTCTACCAAAGGTTTAGAATAAAAAATTAAAGTAAACATAATATTTTTGATTATTTTTATTCAAATACCGGGTTTCTTTTAAACTGAGACGATCAAATATCTCGACAAATAGAAAATAGCTTTGCTCGGAAAAAGGAAGAAAATTTTTTTAAACACTTTCGCAAAACAACTTTAATTTAATTTAATTTTATTTATTTTATTCGACTGGGAAATCGTCGCTGTTAATATCAAGACTTATAGAATTTAGATCAGGAGCGTTCAATGCTTCTTTCCACACAACATGATACGTGTGACGTTCATTTTCAGGTGGTAACAGAACTATCAAGCTATTTTGTCGTTTAACACGGGAAAATGCTACGTACAACATACCGTGATTAAAGACAGGTGTACGCAAGTCGACGCCAACAAATTCGAACGTTTGTCCTTGAGATTTATGCACGGTAATAGCAAACGCTGGTCGAAGCGGAAATTGATGTCGTTGTATTGTACATCCAAGTTGACCTTAACTGGAGTCGAGCGTAACTCGAGGAATGTGTACTTCTTGTCCAGCTTTTTCCCCAGTAATTATTTTTGCTTTAACTACGTTGTTACATAATTCGGTAACAATCAGGCGTGTTCCATTGCACATGCCCTCCGAAATATCTAAATTACGCATTAGCATAATTATCGTATTTTTCTTTAGTTTTAATTCATGGGGTGGCAAATCAGCAATTTCAATCTAATTAAGAAATTCTGGCCTGAATTCAATACCTCCTTCCTGTTTATCCTTTACAGAATCAAAACTTTTATACGATTTCTATTCTCCTGGGAGACGACCGACGATCTCAGCATTAATATTACTGACTTCTTTGTTCAGCGGCGCGAGAATAATACGTTCCTTCATTCCTTCGTAATTTAGATTCGCAAGGCTATTTCCAAATACTTCTTCGATTAAATTACCACTGGAAATTATATCCTCAGGTAATTCGATTTCATTGGAATCATTTTTTGGAAGATTTCCATTTCCCAGTTTCAGGATGTACTTTGCGAATGCTTCCTGTTCCGGATCGACACGCATATTTTTTTTTAACGAAAAATTTTTGAAATGCTTCCAGAGATGACTTTTTTTTATAGACAAATCGAGTGTTTCACTACGGTTGCTTCGGAGTTGAACAGGTAAGAACTGACGGAAATCACCTCCAGCGACTAAAATTTTCCCTCCAAATGGCAAGTTTGGATTTCCAATAGACCGCAACAACTGATCCATATTTTGTAAACCATACTTTGGTAACATCGGTGCCTCATCCATAAGGAAAACATCAACTTGAGCGAGTTCTGTAGCTTTGACTGAACCAGGTTTAATGCTGGAAATTGAATCTGACGAAAGCGGAACTTTCAGACCAAATGTCTTGTGTGATGTTTGTCCAGTAGGCAATAGAGTTGAAGCGATTTTAGTAAATGCCATACATTTTACTTTGCGATTTTGGCCACAAAGTAAGTATATAAGGCCTTATTCACGAAGGTTTTACCGGTACCGCCTGGTCCATCTATGAAAAACATTTGTTTCAACATAGTTAGAGTCATTGGCTGCACGTAAAATACTGTCCACATTTCAACCTGTTTTCCTTGCAGAATATTATTTATTTTTATATCATTATATTTTGTGATCGAGTGTGCATTGCGTTTGAATTGGAATTTATGCGATAGGGTAAAAAGAAATCAAAATTAAAAAATTCAATAACGAAAAGTGGTTACTTTGATCGAAAAAATTTATTCAAAGTATTTATGACGTCATTCATATGAAAAACGTTTTTCCAAAATTAAGGCCATAAACGAATTTTCCCAAAGTCGTGACCTATCTAGATCGTTTTTTCACACCGGAAAATGGTAGTATGCCAATTTTCAGGAAAAATTATAGTCCCGTTTTCGAGAAAAAATAAACAAATAAATATACATACAATTATTGCTCGTTTAATACTATAGATATATATATATATATATATATATATATATATATATATATATATATATATATATATATATATATATATATATATATACATATATATTTATAAATTTATATATATATATATATATATATATATATATATATATATATATATATATATATATATATACATATACATATATTATATACATATTATATACATATATAAGTTAAGCTGTTTTAATATATATAAATATATTATATTTATATATATTAAAAACAGCTTAACCAAAAATAATATAAATATTTGTAAATGAAATTTTAGATAAAATAATAACAACAGTTATTGAAAATGTCTTTCAAAAATTTTTTTGACCAAACCATTAATATACCTAGCTAGTTTGCAAAAATATATCAGTGACAAAATTTGATTAAAAATTATTAATATTTTTAAGGGAAACAAATGTTCTAGAAAGGTTGACATTTGACAATTATAATGCAGTTACTTGCCAAATCAAGGATATAAATAATTGTGACAATTATTTGGAAACATCTAGCCATTACAGCATTGTACAAAATAATGATTTAATGGGTACCGACGTAATCCAAATTCAAAACAACTTTGTATCTGAGAAGCAGAAAATTACTCCTTAAGACTTAAAAGTAAAAATTATTCGTCCACAACGAAAATTAATATCGGACTATGAATACATTGATATGGTTAAAGTATAAATATTTCCTCTTGATATTTGGAACGAAAATCATAACACTAAAACTTTAGAGATGGATAAATTTAGTATTTTCCGAGCTTCTGTCAAAAATTATTGGTTGCTTAATTTATATTAAAGATAGCCAAATAAATAAAAAATCTATATGTATTCGGGCATATAATAAATAATAAATCTGGCAATCAATGTCGTCAATATAAATTAAACAATAAAAATGTATTGATCAACTGCTTTAAAATAAGTTATACCTCAAATCACATATGTCATCTATTTATAAAAGCCTACAAACATCGTTACTAAAAACATCCGTTGAGCTCATGTCAGAGAAACTTTTTGTAGTTGAAGACAAAGATTTTGTTAAAAAAAAATAAAAAATTACACTACGGTAGATGAACTAAGTGTTTGGGTTGATGGTTGGATTTATGTCCCTCAATTTAAACACCTTCTTGGTTCAATCTTCGGTTGGTTAATTTAATTTTATTATAAAAAATGATAGATGAATTGAAACAAAAATGAGGTTTTAATTTGATACAATTTTTCTAATGTGTTCGAGTCGAACGCTTATTTTGGTGGAATGACCAAACTCGTTTTACACGTAGATCAACCAAATATTAAATACTATAAACAAATAGCTAAATAATATGGCTATTGTCAGGTAGATGTCACTGGCGACAGTTGATGTATATATATATATATATATATATATATATATATTTTAATTAATACCATCGACATATACCACCAGAGCAAAGTTGAACTATTGTATGGTAAGTGGGAAACATAATTTAGTTGATTAAATTTTATTCGGGCTTTCCTGAACACTAAAAAAATCAAATCGGAGGCTTTAATGCAACAAGACAATCACGTAGATGATATAGAAGATCTTTATATCGAAATTAAAAAAACGAACAATTTCAAAAATCAGTATGTGCAGCAGTTATCAAAATGGCCATTTTATATAATAGCATTTAGTAAACTTCAAATAGATATGCTTAGTAATATTACCAGTTCAACTAGTAAAACGGTTGTTTATATGGATGTGGCCGGTGACCTTTGTCGACCACCAAACCCAGAGTCATCAAATATTTTATACTACTCACTCATTATACCATTAAAAAGAAACGAACACGATCCAAGTGCCCAATTTTTGATACCATTTTAACCGACTTCAGTTTAGCTCAAAAAATTAAATATTGTAGATTATTTAAATATATGTCATTCACATATTTGTTCAAATAATTCAACAGACTCAAACAAATATGTTAAAATTCATCTTTGTTGCTTTCATCTTTTAAAAAACATTATAAATGATATTAACGATCATTTTAGACCATCATCCGATGTTTTCAATTTTATAAAAGAAATCATGGCATCATTTTTTGTATGTAATAACTACACTCAAATAAAGATTACTTTGACATACTTTGTAGTTTTGCTAAAATCTAGATATGCTAGCATTGAAGCAGTGAATGCATTCACTGAAACTATGAAAAAAGCATTACCCTAAAGCGTCGCATTTAGGGAAACTTCCAACAAAATGCCTTCGCTTTTTGAAAGAAGTTAACCAACGAAATACAATAATATCGGAAAAATTCAATTCCGAAATTTTAAAAAGATATTTAAAAAACCTATCTTTCAAAACTAAAAACAAAACAGATACTCTAATAGAAGTATTAAACCAAAAAGAAACTTGGTGTAAAAACACAATTCTGACAAGAAATTAAACCATAACTATTTCAATTTATCAAACATAACAGAATTTAATTAGAAAGTTACGGTAAGATCAAATTAATCTTGCGACCAACTTACAAATTAAACGGTCTTCTGACACACCCTTGACAATAGCAAACAAAAATATGAAGATTTAACTAAGAGTATCCTTTTAAAAAATGGTAACAATATAGATTCCCAATTTTATAAAACTACAAGTGCATTTGATGCAGCAATTCAGTGCATTGTCAATTTGAAAATAAGTTACAATATGCTCTTTCCTAATAGCGATTGTAAGCTTATAAATGTAGTAAATGCATTATATGAAAAGAAAGCCGTAAAAGCAGCAGAATTACGCCATGATGCTCTTAAACAAAATTGAACAAAATTTTAATTACGATTTTGGGCTTCAAAGAATAGCGCAAATAACGGATATTTTTTTTAAAAGGTATCCATTATGCACTGCAGAATTTATTTGTAATGTTTGCCTGAAAAGTACAATCGATTATAGACCGTGTGTTTCAATCGATACTATATTATTAGAACAACATGGAATAGAATACTTAGAAAAATGTTTTTCTGGTATTCTACTTAAAAAATGTTGTGGCGAAGTGATAATACCAAACAAAATAGTATCAAATAAATATGCTGTAATTAATACTGAATATAGAAGAAGTGAGAAACAAAGTCTAATATCGTTACAAAATATTCCAGAAACATTAAAAATTCATAATGAATTATATCAATTTTTTAGTGCATTATAAAAACAATCATTATACTACTTAATGTAAAGGAAATGAATTTTGGGAGGAATTTGATGATCTTAAAGATCATGTTGTAAATACCCGAAACCCTTTAAAAAAAGTAGTACCACATTTACTATGTTACAAAAAGAAAAACCTTGTAAAACATAACCATCGGTAATAGAACCAACACACACACAGAAACTAACATAGACACATAAAACACACACACACATTCAAACACACATCAACACATACACACACATACACACGCACGCACACATAGAAACACAAATACTGACGACGGTATCATGGAATACAAAGTCACGGGTGGAGTTCCTCAAGGATCAGTATTGGAGCCTTTGCTTTGGAACATTATGTACGGTTGGCGTCTTGAGGCTCAGCGTACCTGATGGTGTTGAAATCGTGGGCTTCGCGGATGATGTTGCCGTTGTTGTGGTTGCGAGAACCATAGAGGAAATAATGGAGGTATGTAGGCTGACTATTATAATTATTAAAAAGTGATTGATATCATTTGGACTCCAGCTAGCTGACCATAAAACCGAAGTAGTTTTAATTACCAGTAAGAAGGTGATAGAAACTGTAAATATCGATGTTGGTGGAATTTTAATTCCCTCGCAGCCTTCATTACGATATCTCGGTGTTGACATTGACGTACGCATAAACTTTAAGGAGCACCTAAAGATAGTGAGTAGAAAAGCTGCCAACGTTACTGCAGCCCTCTCGCATTATGCTTAACATTGGAGGGCCAAGACAACGCCGAAGGATTCTACTGGCAAATGTGGTAACATCCATCATCCTATATGGATCACCTATATGGAGCGATGCGATGGATGTCAAATCGTATAGATGCAAGTTGCAATCGGTAAACTGATTAGGTGCTTTAAGAGTGATATGTGGCTTTCGCACAATATCCGATGATGCGACACTGGTTATTGCAGGTATGATCCCCATCGAACTTTGCAAAGGAAAGGAAGAAATGGTACCTACACCGAGAACAACTGGGAAGTAGAGCATCAGAACGCATTGCAACAGTGGAAGAATGGCAAAGGCGCTGGGATAGCTCGGTTAAAGGCCGATGGACTTATCGTATGATACCATCCATCAAAAAGTGGATAAATAGACGACATGGCAAAGTCAATTATTACCTGACACAGTTGCTAAGTGCGCATGGCTGTTTTGGTGCATATCTTTACAGATTTAAGCATGCTGACACTCCAGAATGCCCTGCTTGCAAAGGATCACAAGAAGATGTGGAACATATTTTCTTTCAATGCCCATGGTTCAACACAACTCCGAGAGAGCTTTTGGATGTCCAAGGGCAGCGACCAACACCCGACAACATAGTTGAACTGATGATTGCGTCTGAATAAAAATGGAATGCTGTGAGTCACACGGCAGCAGTAGTACTGAAGGACCTGAGCCGATTAGAGCGTGCTAGAGAAGAACAACATAATATGATTAGATAGCGAAGGCAATCTCAATCTTAGGTTGAGACGCTGGGGAGAATAAACAGTTTAAAAACTAGTCACCTCCATGCGAAGTAATGTCTAACGATAGTTCCGCATGGAAGATGAATAAGAGTGTGGGTTTTAGATGGTAAAAATCCATCACTGTTGCTGTGATGTTTGCCCATCGAAGCTTCGTCTTCTTGAAGATTTCCTCACTTTACCCAATAAAAAAAAATAAAAAAAAACACATAGAGACACACACACACACCCATATACAAATACACACAAACAAACACACGCACACACCAAAACATTAACACACAGACACAAAATTCGTGGGTGTTGCAAGTCTCCGAGTGGGCGCGTCCCCAGGTGGTGTTTTTACCGTTAAATGTCGACTTTCGCCGCATTTCGGACTTTAACCGTAACATATACACAAAACTAGTATTATATGTTTTTATATAGTCACTATAGCAATTAATCAAAGTTGTTTACTTATCGTGACAGTCATTTTTTGGGCTGAGCTAATCTAAGCTATCATGAGAGTTAATTTTTCTGGGCTGAGTATATGAAAACTATCATGATAGTTGATTTTTTCGGGGCTGAGAGTAAAAAGTGTCATAAAAGTTGAGATAAGTGTTGCCATCGCTTTTTTCTGGGATTAATTCTGGGCTAACTTTACATGCATGAATAATATTTTCAAAAAATTTTGCAATGTCACTTTTTATCTCGATACACTTAGTCCTACGTATTTCCAATTTTTAATTAGTACTTGAAAATAACTTTTAGCCATTGTGTTGTCTGTTTTCGATGGCTGTCAAATTTTTAGTTCAGTTTTGACAGCCAACAACACAATGGCTAAATGGTTGACAGATTTGTCCAAAAATTTTAATTTGGTCTAGTAACAGATGGTATTGACACATGACATCTAAGATTTGAATGTGGCGCCATCTGTTGCAATTTTACCAGACTTCTCATTCCGCTCCCGTATCTGCTTCGTTTGAGTATTCGGTTGGATTATTATCAATTAACATGGATAAATACGTTTTTGTTATAAATAGGGATTTGTTTACCTTCACTTGTGACTTTTAACGGAATGAACCAGTTTATATTAACCGTAGTTAATAATTTTAATCTAAAACAAAAATTATTTTCACTTTCAGTATATAGTCGACAAAAAATTATACAGTTTATAATTCCACAAATTCTATTCTTAAATAAGTCAGAAGTTTTTTAATAGATGGTGTTTTAGTTACAATTATAATGATAAGAGATGGCCAGTTACAAAAACAAAAAACGTAAACATTTTCTTCATATACAACTTGTTTACATGTGAAAACTCCGTGTAAATTACAAAATATAACTGTGGTGGTCGTGATTTGGTTATAAAGGCAAAGAAGCACGCAGTTTAAGAATGGCTTATTCAGCAAAAAGCGAATCATTCCCATCCTTTATTTATTAAGTCAGTGGTAACAAAAATATTCGGTGTATGCTTCTAACTTCTAGTCAATAATACTGACTGCATTGTTCCATGGTCAAAAAAATATTTTGGACATTTCAGTTGTGGTTGAAACTCTTTGACTTTGTTCTTACCATAAATGTGATAACACTTCTTCTAGAGATTTTAAATGTTTAAGCGTAATGAATGCTTATTAGAAAAGTATACCCTCTAGGTATTGGCTATGAAACCGCTATTAAGTATGGTTTTTATAATAGAAGGACAACAATCCTTCTATTATTATAGTCCTTGCATTACATCTATTTATTGATACCACCAGGAATCGAACCCGAGACCCACGAATAACAAAGCAAGTACTCTAATTTATCCACCACGCGGGTGACTTTCACTAAAACTTTCGAAATCATTGAGAAAGCATGATTATATTCTCGTCCATATTACGTACTAATAGGAAATTATCGAAATAGAAAATAAGAGTAGCTAAAATTACCGTCCCTCTCGGATTGAAACGGACAGCGAACCCCAAACGTTGCGCAATCAAAACCAATTTTTTATTTACATCTTTTATTAGCGTTTCCATATAACACGAATAAAATGAAGATTAGCTGATTATGTAAAGCTTCGTCTCAGTGCCTTGTCGTTGAATTGAAATATCTGTTTGTAAAGAGAATTCTAGTTAAAAATACTTAAGATTTATGACAAAAGCAATATAATTAATAATCATTTTAAAGAAAAAATGAAAGTATTTTATTACGACTGTACGTTGGCCTGAAGCAGTAAAACCATGTTAAAGAATCCAAAACAAAATACAAAAAGAAAAATGTGAAAACGAAACTTTTCAATTTATGTTACGATTTGGCAATGGTATATGGTTTTATGGTCGAAATTTTAATTTGTTTTTCTTTAAATCGAACCAGATGGGGTCCTTTTTACCGAGAATTTGATATTCATGTTTATTTCTATTAAAAAGCATCCTCCTTACCAACATCATTTTTATTAGTCAAACTTATGAGTCGAAAGTTGTATAAAAATAAGATAATTTTAAGTTTATCGATTGGACGAAATATTTATACAACAAGCATGGTGTGAATATATAAGGACTAATTTAGAAAGATACGTTTTATGACTAAGAGAGGGTCTCAAACACTAGATACACTATACTCCTTGTCCTATTTTTAAACCTGAAGGACGTTATTCTAAGGTGGAAGCTTTGAAATACAATTTCCAAACTTGAAAGTTTGTGATTGTGTTAAGGTGAGATTAAACAATGCTCGGAACTTGGACCTTACATCGTACATTAAATTATAAAATGGCAATCTACTTTTCATTGGCCTGTACTAATTTGTAATACGCATCCATTCTAAGTAACAAAGAAATCCGTGGGATAATTTTTTAGTTCGACCATTCTTCATCAAAAATGTGAGAAGTCAAATAAGCTTTAAAATTGGGATACTTCAATAGTCATCTTATATGGTTGAGAGGGAATTAAAAAATATCGATAAGGTCCTTCTGACGCAAAATGGCTTTAATGAGGTTGCCTTTACTGTTAACTTCCAGTTGTGTGTGTGTTATCTATGGCAATCTACATGAAACCAGAAAATGTCACACTGTCCGCCTGTCTAAATAAAAAACTCTTCCACAAAACGAAAGTGTTAAATATCTTGGACTACATTTAGACTCACGTGGGAAAAACACATCGAAGCTAAACATCAACAAATAAAATTAAAATGCGTCAAACTAAATTGGTTAATTGGAAAAAACACTCTAAGTTAAGTCTAGATCGAAAGGTTTTGCTGTACAAAAAGTTACTTAAGTCCATCTGGACATATGGTATTCAGCTATGTGGTTGCAACATAATAAAACTGGAAAAATGCAGTTGCAAAAATACTTTGAAGTACAGCAGAATTACCAGCTAAACCAAGTTTGTCACCCACGAATTAGCCGGGGAACTATTAAATAGGCCAAGAAATAGACGACTTTAAGAATTGGATCCTCTGGATCTAACTAGGTAATTCAGAGTTTACCGAGTGCACCCTAATATTAAGAACTAACATATATAAAGTCTTATTAAATGAATTTATATTATCCTTTAAGATTTGATTACATCTTGTTAGTTTCCTATGTAAGAAAGATTCAAAAATAAAAGCCATAGGCAATGAATAAAATTCAAGAATAAAAAAATGGGGTTGCGCTGAAACAACAAACTAAGCGATAAAGGTTTTTTTATAGTTGCATGAAATTAATACCGATTAACGGTGTGCTAATGAAATTTTAATTAAGTTAGACTTACGGCTAGGTAGGTTAGACTTACGGTTAACATCGTTTGATAGCCTTATCTTCTAAATGAGTTCAGGTTTTTGGAAATAACATTCGTTTATAACTTATTATTTCATAGTTGGTGGGTGAATTGATTTTAATCAAAGATCATAATATAATAGAGATGGTTCACTCAGTAGAAAATACAAAAATAGAATACAGGCACTCGAATTTGAATGACGGGCGCTTAAAACTTTATATATATTTTTGTTTTCTCTGTTTATAAGTATATTTATACTGCGTTTTTCTTGTATATTTCTCGTGTTGGATTTGTATGAGTATTTCGAATTCTAATACACACACGCTTTTAAACAAAATAAAAACATTTGAACATATTTATTTTCAACTCAAACATTTAAATTATTAGCAGAAACGATGAGAAAGCAATACGAGGATCGGTGTTTTATTCTCGAATATCCCAAGTATTCTCGAATATCGATATATGATTTTTTCCTCGTTTTATTCTCTTTGAACCGAATTTGAAGAAGCTCGAATTTGTTTGTAAACAAATGGGTAAGCAACGAAAATGATTTAAAATGACTAGATAAAAATACAAAACAATTATTGTAATAAAACGATCGCGCCGATTGTAGATAAGTGGATAGGAGAGTTTCTCAGTAGGTCGCGAGTTCGATTCCAGCCATTGAATAAATAAACATGCAACCGGATGGCATGATAAAGTAACTGTGTAAAGACATTCGTTGGGCTTATTTACTCAACATCTATAATGTTTCACATCAGATTTAAAAATGATCGAAAGGTCTCAATCGAAACGAGGTAAAAGGCCCGTTTAAGTAATAGATTATTAATTATCATTAAATTTTTTTTTCAATCACATGTGCACTGGTATTATATAGTTGAATAGAAGAAAAAGATGTAAATTAAAAGACTAATATGTAATTAGTGAAACCGATTAATGATTATTTTATTGATGTAAAATTGATAACCGAGCATACCAACAAAATTTTGTTGGCTTTTTCATATTGCTTAAACTGCTTTTCTGTGATTGAAACAATTACGGTCCAAAGAAAACCATTCTGAATATTCCATTGAATTATTCGCGACTTCCACACATCTTTCTACAATTAAACTTTTGATATTCCTTTCGTGACTTCTTTTATCAAAAATGTTTCTAAAGTTTTCAATTGGAAGTTTGTATAACAAAAACAAAGGTTCATTCGGAGGTTTTAGAGATCCATAACTGTTATCATTATAATAGTTTTTATCATATAAAAAGAATTCGTTTTCCAACTGTACTGTTACCACATGAAAGCATGTATTGTGTACATTTTTCGCACTTTAATTTACCGATTACTTTAAAAACTACGTAGCCTACAAAATATTTCATAGAATTTTCCACCAGTGTAGTTGTAATGTTCATCGATTTGGCAATTTCACACAAAGCTTCAGTTGGTTGAGAAATGTTGCCAAAATTGTTTGTATTAAACCATTAAAAAAACTACATTATCTTTCGATAACGCACATATGAAAGGATTTGCAGTGAAACGGGTTTTGCTATTTAAGCAATCAAATATTCTATCTAGAATATCCAAATACTTTGAGGTTGATATTGCTAATTCATTATTATCAATTTTTTTTTAAATTAATGGCTGTTTTTATTCCAGCAACATCACTCTTACTGAAAATTTAAGTAGTAAATCGAACTCTCATCTTTTCAAAAGTATTGGGATAAATATGTTTAGTGTTATTTGTTTCTAGTAAGTTTAGGACACAGTTTTGTTGTAGCATTTCTTTCCCTATTATTTAATTGTTGAATAATAGTCCAGTAAACCATACCATCCGGACATGCAAATTTTATTCCATTAAATAAATAATTTCACAATGATTTAATTAAATGACAGATATTTTTTTTTTTTTAAATTCATTACCAGCTTTATTTAATAACAGATATATACAATAATATTAACATAACAATAATAGTGGTAAGAAAAGTGAACCATTGGATCATATATATCACGTGACTGATTCACTGACTACAAAGTAGAAAATATATATAATTTTTAATTTATATAAAATTTAAAATAAGTGATTTATAAATAGTAATATTTAAATAAAAAATAATAAAAATTTTAGAAAATAAAATTGTCTAACACCTTATAAAGTACTACTTTTTTAATTACATTGTGAAATTATTAATTCAATAAGAAAAAGAGGTGGTCGATATCTTTCGTTTGGTGTAGCCATTGTTTTAAAGTTTTTGAGTAAACTTTCTTATGTCGAATGGTAAATTATTATAAATTATTGGCGAAGCGATAGTAAAAAACCTTTTACGCAGATCGAGGTTAATTTTTGGGATTTGCTTTTTGTATAGTTCATTTGTTCGTAGGTTATGACCTGTGTGAGTCACAAATCATATAGTGCATACATATTTTGATCACCATAAAAAAAACGCATGTTCTTTAGTGATATTTAAACTTTTAAAATATTTTTACGATTATTGCTTCCTCGGTCCCAACTTATAGCCGATACAAATAATCCAGTTGCCGTACAAATGTTTACATTTTCGTATATCATTTTTTTTAAATCTGACCCCGAAATATTTGTTTTCGCAGCATTATAACTTAACACAAACTTCCATTGCAAGAAAAGTCTCCGTACCATAAAAACACAAACCGTTTGCGCTAAATGAGGCTTCTTAATAAATCCTGGGGGCCTAATATGAAATTTTTCGATTTCAATTTTTTCCGATATCGAAAAAATTTGATTCGATGCGGATTTGTCCTAATATGAAAATTGGTTTTCGAATTTTTTCGATAGTCGAAAAAATTCGATATGTCGTGGTTTTACCGTAATAGAATGGTTTTGGTATTAATTTGGTTCTATTTCGTTTTTGTATATGTATCTTATAGTGTGATTAATAAAATTAATTAAAAATAGTAATTAAAATAAAAAAAGATTCTCTTTGATTTGTGTTGAACATTTGAAATTTTATTTAAGATTGAAGATGGACAGTATCGGTATTTTTGTTAGTACAAAACGTTTACGAGTAGATTAAAACCATTTTGATATAAGTAATAAAAGGTAATTCAAAGTTTCTTATCGTTAACATTGTTAATTGATGTACAGTTAATTTTAGATTTATGAAATTATTTCGGCAGTCGAAAGAACTTTACAAGTAGAGCCCCATTTTACCAAACGAACAATAATAGACGTAATTCTACCTTTATTAAAACTAACGGCTACCATACGGTTTTTAGCCGAAGGTAACACCAACAAGCCGTAGGGCAAGATTGTTAATAGGAATGGCTCAACCAACAGTTTCGGTAGTAATTGCAAAGACCCTTAATATATTCTAAGTTATTAGAATCAAAAAAAGTAGTCAAAAATTATATGGAGAGCCTTCGTCATTTAACTTTTTTTGTCAAATCCTCCCATAATTTGTTGGTAGTCTCTTTCAATTGAGGGGCATTTAAATAATTTATGCTATATCCTCATTTTTCTTCATGAAGGAGACCAGCACATCAAATTGGTTGGCGTTTGTAATCCTGAATAAACCAATTTGCATTAAAAAATATTTAGTAATTGTGTTATATATTCAATTTTAACATAAAATCATCAGTTTCAACAGTTTAATAATTAAGAATAAAATTTACATCGAAATTTTTCAATATCGGATATCCAATATTTTCCAATTATATTATTATTATTTGAACACATTATGTTTAAAAATATAAAATTCGCCAACTGCACACGAGATTTTTCGGTGCGTTCGGAAAAATTCGCTGTCGTCTTTTCTTTTTAGTTTCATAATAGGCCGAATTTATTCGATTACATGTGCGTTCGAAAAAATTCGCCTCGAATTTTGATTTTTAAGCTTTATAATAGGGCGAATTTTCTCGATATCGAAAAAAATCTGCTAAATTTTGTCTTTTTTTCACTTCATCAAAAATAAGAGTGACAAATCTCTCGTTTGGATTTAATTTTTGTACGGTAGCCTTAAGTCCATTTAATAGAAGTTGATTTGTGCCGGGTCTCAAATTTTTAATAGGTCTCCATCGATTAATAGACGACTTTGAGGGCAAATTAAATTTAAAATAGGTAGTGGGCGATTTATAATATTATGTCTGCGTTACTTGTTGTTGAGAATTTGAATAAACAGCTTTTTTCTCTTGCGCGACCAACATTTCAACAAAAGATTTTGCTGAAGATTCAATACTTCGCTCATTTATATTGGCCACGATTATACAACTCGCCGGATTTACTGCGGCGGGAGTTCAATCGATCCGCATTCGATTCGCAATTAATTTTTTTGCATTATAAAAACCACCAGCAACCTGTACTACCGATCCGCAATGAAACTGCGATTTCACTAGCTGTCAATATTTTAATATATGAATTTTATATTGCACAGTAGAGAAGCGGTGAGAAATGTTCATGGAAATATATTTTAATTGTATTTTTCTTATTAACACCCAGTAAGAGCGGAATGAAAGAGATACTTGATCCACTAGGGAACAGTGTTTAGCTTTCGTTGATCTCAAAATCAACGAGTCCAAAACCAAATATCTGATCTCTGGTTTTAGAGACCAAGACGCAAATATAACACAGAAAGTACATTGTGTCTCAAGCAACGTATCAGGTGGTCAAGTGACTAATTTCTACGATCACCGTCTCATCATTCACCGATAATAGAAACACTGATCTCAACATTCTAAAGTCGGAAGCTAGATACATCCTTCAAACAAGCATACTTAATAGGATTAATTTAGGAGGCCAGTCGAACCAAATTGGTCTTTAAATATTCCGCTCATTACAAAATCTGTTTGAATTAGCTGTTTTGAGGAGACTAGCTGGACAATCTACAATCGTTCAAGAAAAGAAACGTATTTGATGATATTGTGTAACTCTACCTTATGAAGTGGAAAACCCAATTTTAAGTGTCTATAAATTTTAAAGTTAACTCTAAATAAGTCAATTTATAAAAAAGTTAAGGCTCAAAAAACTGCTTTTGAAAGAGCTGAAAAGCAATTTACCAAAGGTAGTAAAGTCATCTTCTATTTAACTCGGGAATTTAAATTGGCAGCTACTTTACACTGGAAGTCGGGTAGCAGAATGATGTTGGTCAAACTTGTTTTGTTAAAATGGTACAAACCACAGTGTCTGTAATTATTTAGAAATATAAATAAATACACCCAAAACCCACTTTAATAAGAGCCGGTCGAAACATCATCGAGTGCACAATAGACGTTTGGCAAAACGAGTGAAGACATCTTCTTGGTGTAGCCCATCATTTACATAACATGTCAGAAAAAATATATCGATAGACATATCGAATAATAAAAAAATAAACTTAATTTATTAAATAAATTTAACAAATTTAATTTAATTTATATTTGGGCTTTCAGCAAAAAATCACAAATAAAACTTTCATCGTATGAAATCCGCATTCAATTTAATGCGGATTTCAAATGACATAATTTACATGGATAGCGTTTCACTTGCGAATTCAATAATACCTATTTTACACACTGCATTACCTTCATTCGTTCACATCACATCCGACGTTTTCAATAATACGAAAAACTTCAAAATCGAATTAAACTCCCGCCGCAGCAATCCGGCGAGTTGTATAATCGGCATGATTATCAATAAATGAATTTTTCTTTTCTTTTAGTAAATTATTAGTTTTTAATAAAATAAAATATTAATAAAATATTTTTATTTAAAATATTCCTTATTATGGAATTATGGGGTAAATTTTATTATTTTATATATAATTATTTCGGCAACGATCTTGCCATCATCAGTACATTTTATTTACTAGAAAATAAATTTAATTTGCATGCATTTTTGTACTTTTTTCTCTAGGGTATACTGTTTGAAAATGGGTGTATTTTTTATGACGTATTTTTCAAAAATAGCTCGTATACTTTGTTCGTCATGGTATTAATTTTGTTGTTAAGTAGAAATTTATTGTGGCGATTTTTATTATATTTCAAATTCTTCTAGCCTGTTCATTTGGTTGCTTTTATTCATCTTGTAGAGAATTTTTAATATTGTATCCATATCTGTGTAGTTGTGTAGTGTATTATTGATATGAAGTGCAAATCTTGACTCAGTATTCATTTTACCGATATCCTTTATATTTTCGTTAAATCTTATTTTAAAGGATGTTTGTCCTATGTAAAATGATGGACAGTCTGAACATGTTAATTTATGAATTCCGCTATCTAATGTAACGTTACTGTTTGGTCTTATTTGTTGTTCTAATTTGTTATGTTTTATATGCAACTTTATATCCAAAGTTTTTGAATATTTTCTGGATATGTTGATAGTGTTTTTATTATAATCCACAATAACGTACTTTTCTTGGGTATTATCATCAAATTGTAACGTAGTATTCTGTCGGTAATTGGTTCTGAATATATATTTTTGATTTATCGCGTCCACTTTGGCCGTGGTATAACCATTTTTATGTGCGATGTATTTAATTATATTAAGTTCATTTTGATAATCTTTTTACATCGGGGTCTTATTTAAGCGGAATGAATAAATAATGAAAAATTAACTGACGGAACTGCTTGCTTCAAAAGTAACATTAAATTTGGTTGTATTTTGCAAGAAATCAAAACCATTCTTTAGCTTGTTTAACATTTTTTGGAAATCTGAAAAATGTTAAATCAGAGAAGATCTACAGTTTGAAACTAGACAAGTAACACCTGATTAAAGTTTATTTTTACTTTTTATTTTTAAATGTGAAACGAATAAACTGAAAAATCTAATTTTTTGTTTGAGCATAAAAATTTATCACACTAGAATTCATCATCACTTGATTTGCACTATGATTTAAACATTTACATCACATCAAACGTGAATTGTAGTTAAACTTTAACATTAATGCATAATGAAAAATACTAATGAAATTTTATATAACTATCGACAAAAAACATTTATAATAATACACACACACATACGATTTTTTATTTTTTGTTTTATACTGTGTTCGTAAATACATACACAAAATGAATGAGACCAATTATAAATAATTATTTTTTTTAAATACTATATTTTTTTATTTTTTAAATGTAATCCCGTTATTATTCCACATTACAATATTCTAGTACGTATAAAGCATCTTAATTATATTATGATCTTTGTTTGAATGTAGCGTTTTAATTTTCCGAATTTAAGAAAAGCATCTAGCTACTCCACCATAAGACAAAGTATTTGACCAAGATTGTTGTGTGTATATGTTGCACTAGTATAAAACTGTTTCATTCGGTTCAAATGGTACGGACTTGTAATCGTGTTAGAATCGAGATTAAAGTGGAGTCACAGCAGTTGCACAGTCTAACTTGCCGTATTAGCTCGTATGCCTAGGAATTTTATATATAAATTGTCTCCAGGAACTAGAATTATGTGGATTTTAAAATATAAGAACATGTTAAGTACGATGCTTATAACTGTATAATTTTAACCTTACTGTCTTCATAGATTGCAATGTCTAGTATGGGTGCCATACTGTACTACAAGTAGTTAATGCATTTCTATTTTCTATCTATCACCTAAACTTAGTACAAACTGCAATAATAGTTAAAACCGTTTGTCAAGAATTTCAATAATCTCACATAAGCAGCATTATGAAGTGACTCGAAAACTTCAAACAAAGAATTAACATCGGTTTGCTTATGGACTTTACGCCAGTACAGTCAAATCAAGGAGGTACAACTATTGGTCCGATTTGCGTAATCTATTTGCATACTATTGAATGTGTAAAATATATAGAAATGCAAATGAATTAAAGAAACAATTTAATACAGCGAAGGTGTATTGGTCAAAGAGTTTTTTCTTATTCCATATTTATGTCAAACATCTCTTATTTGAATGGTACTATGCAATCTTGGCAATTATGAGTCTAAAAGTATTAAAGGAAAGAATGCTTAAAATACTCAAGCATGTTTAGGCCATACGATCTATGATGATCATAAAATTCATTAACATTTAGACCGATCAATTGAAGGGAACAATAAAGGATGGTCATTGTCATTCAAGTAGCATTCTTATACAAGCGGAATATTGCAAATTTTTCTTGGTCCATACTGAGGTATTTAAGGTGCAAAATGTTCATCCGATTAAATACTTTTGATGGATGATTAGTCGTTCAAAAAGTGGTGCAGTGAACTATAAGTTTTAAGGACATAACAACGCTTATCTTAATGAATGTGCTGTCTTCATTCGATACTCTGTCGTCAATCTTTTCATACGATGAATCGGTAAAATCCGCTGAAAAACTAACCACTCATTTTTATGACGTGGCAAATAGTGTCAAAACAGCCTCGATCAAAAGTTCCATCACACTAAGAAACACCCTGTTCAATAATATTTTTTTAAGTACTTTACAAATGAATATTTTATCAAAATCCAAAAGCTCTTTCTCCACACACCCGCTATTTGAACGTTGTAATGGATATGGTAGACGAAATGTATGTATACATAACTCAACGAAAACCCGGATAGCAGATGAATAATACTTACTCATACCTTTATCTATACCTTAGTTGTACTCAGGTACCTAATAAGAAATTAATATGAACATAATAAGCTAATAAAATCCTTAACATAAAAATAACAAGAACAAGGATGAGAATAATTTAAAAATTTTAATTAAACAAAAAATTTTGTTATTCCAGGTTTTTACATCTTCTTATCAGTGACAGTAAATTATTGGATTTCTTCGTATACTGACATTTCTTCTTATACAAATTTAAGTTTATGTATTGTTAAGATTACAAAACAAACAGTAAGACTAATGACAAGATTATTTAACCGATCAGGGTACGAAAAGCCCGATGTTATTATTCCTTAGAATTCACACCTATATACCATGTAAGGTTGACTTGTGAGATGTGACAGTATAAAGGATAAAGATTTCCAAAATACCTTTTATATTCCACCTTTACCAAAACCCGATTCCATCCGCCCTTTAATTTCCTTTAAGTTTCGTATGATATTGAACCAATACGTGTACGTTTTTTTATATACGTAAGTTCTTAATATTTAACTGCGTGTCTAGTCAGTTAAGTAAACAAATCATAAAATTAAATCAATTTTCTTGACCTTGATACAAACATACTTAAAACGAAAGTTCATTTTTCTATATTGTTTACAATATGTACACGAAAAAATTATATTCTGGTTATATAGAAAAAGAAAGCTCACCACGTAGAAAACGATATACAAATAATGAAAATGGGACTAATGTATTCAGATTTAAATTGACACAAGTTTGTTTTGGTTGAATAACCTTCGGGTATTGGAAGAAAAAAAGATTTTATCAGTAATTTCTTTATATCATGTGTCCTTCTGAAAAATGAAACAATCGTTACTAAGTAATAATCAAATTTCCTTAGTGAAATATACATTCCAAAGATTTAATTGTTGTATTATTTCACAGTCCAAGATTCCAAAACGGAATCGTTTGTTATGATTCACCACACTATTTACGAAGATTCATTCCAAATTCTCTTAAGATATACTGATTAAATTATATCGAATATTAGATTAGTTAATCCAAACTGTCACTTTATTATGTCTATCTGTCATTCGAAGTTAATACATCTACGTACCCTCGTTTGAGTGCAAAATTCATGAAAGGTCCATCTTTCCAGCTCTGTAAGCTGACATGCGGAGAAAGATAATGCAGATAGTATACGTAAATCTTATCTATAGCTTTATATTATTAATTTCGCTTCGGCGTACAAACTCCGAATTATAAACTCAATTTGAACATATTTTAGTGCTACTCTAAAAACAGCAGCAGTTTCCACCAGATACTATAGCTAGATTTTAGCATATTAGATTCATCATTAACAGCAACCTTACAACTTTAAGTCAAATAGGTTGGATTATATATAGTCCTAAATTCAAAAAGGTTCTGGTTAAATAAATATCTGAGCCACACTAGAATACTAGCGGCGTCTTTTTTCTGTAATCTACTATGTCTCTGTTGCCGCACATGAATTGTCTTATTTAAGGTCTTGCACTGTTAATGCTTTGCTCTAAGAAAACAGTTGCATTCACAACGAGAAGCCTAGAATCGCTCATGTTATATTCGATCAATCTTATCCCTGTTTATCGGTACCATATATTCATGTGCTAATGATAGTTTTCCTCCACTAAATTCATCCCAGTCCAAAAATAATAATTGTAATAATTGTTCAAAATAATAGCACACTAAAGAAGTAAATCACCTATGTACAGTTTTTTGACATTTCTCTTCATTATTAAAAAAAGACTACTAGCAGAGAAAATCGATAATGTTGTTTGCTCAAAATATTCATAATCGGTGAACCACAATTATATTCATTTAGTTAAGGGAATCATTTTAAATAAAACAACCTGTTATTATGTTGTATTTTGAACATCATTATTAATTAACTGTTTGAACAGGTCGTATCAAATATTTAATTTTAGAAACACATAAAATGAGCTCAGGAAAGCTGCAATAGCAAACAATATTTCAAAAAATTATTTAAATTTTAAACCCAACTTATACATGGGTCACGCAAAGCACTGCTAGTGAATTGAAATGACAAATCGGAACTCGGTTAAGAATTGAAGGCAAACAAATAATCTAAATAGCTGACATTTAGGATAATCAAGAAAATTAATCGTAAATGCGTTAAAATTAAAACATCTTGAAGAGTTTCGCAGCCGTCCTCGAAAAACTTCCCAACGAGATGATGCGATAATCATTAGAGTATCAAAAATAAATCCATTTAAAACATCTAAGTACATCAAAAATGATTTAAGCCTAAATATTTTGGCAGCCAATTTGAGAGGAAGCCCAGCTCAAAAAGTAACTTGTTTGTCGAAGAAAAATATAAAAGCTAGGATAAATTTTGCAAGAAACATCTTGAAAACACGGATCCTGGAAAATGGATAAAGACACAATGTCGGCTGATACCTACGTTAAAATATTGAGTGAGATGATGATCAACTATGCTGAAAACATTATGCCTGTTGGATGGAAATTTTAGCAGGATTACGACCTTAAACACACGTCAAAAAAAGCAAAAACATGGTTTGCCCAACATAATGTCGACGTCTTAGTGCTAGCTCTGCCATCGGATTAAAATCCTATAGAAAATTGGAATGAAATCAAAGGATGATAAGCACCAAAAAATGTCAAAATAAGGACGAACTATGCGTAGGGGTCCAAACCACATTCGAAGTGCAAGAAATTAGTCGAGTCTATGGAATGTCGGTGCAATAAGGTGCTTAAAAGAAAAGGTTGCACAACTAAATATTAATAAACAAGTAAGACTGTTTGAAATTAGAAGACTGATAACACTGATTTAGAGCATTAAATACGATTTGGTGTTGTAATGTGCTATTATTTTAAACACATTTTTATAAAATAAGAATTTGTTAGTTGTAATTTTCGATATTGTTTTGTTACAAATTGAAGTTAAATTATTTTATTTTATTGATTTTTTCATTATTTTTGAATTAATAAACCAATTCAATAGCTACTCTGATGGAGGTTACGAATGGTAAACCACATGGTTCGGTTTTAGGACCACTGCTCTAGAATATTCCATATGACGGTATTCTGGGAATTCCGTTG
The DNA here is from genome assembly GCA_963932295.1 of Tipula lateralis. NCBI lineage: Eukaryota > Metazoa > Arthropoda > Insecta > Diptera > Tipulidae > Tipula > Tipula lateralis. Next base: position 120,431,832 of record OZ010737.1, read on the forward strand.
CCCGAGGACTCCAAACTAGTGGGATATGTCGATGACTTGGCACTTATTGTATCGGCGAGATATGAACAAAAACTTGTAGAGCAAGTAGAAGCCGCAGTCGAAGTCATTTTCAATGGGCTATGTACTCATCGGTTGCAGTTGGCGCCGGTAAAGACCGAGGCAGTTGTAATGGCAGGTAGGCGGATGCTTTTGCCTATGGAATTCAACAAAGGAGGAATAAGAATAGTACCAACAGCAAAAATTAAGTACCTCGGAGTATGGCTGGACCGTCGAAAAAGCTTCCAAGAGCACATTAGACTAACGGTGTTATAGACGAATAGAATAACCACTGGTCTTATTCGAGTAATGACCAGCGCTGGCGAACCGAGTGCAAGTAAGAGGAAATTGCTTTCCTCGATAGTCACATCATGTTACGTACCTCTACGATGACTAACACGATCAAATTTGGGTACACTGTAATCGGCAATGGGAGGTTCATTTTCGTAGATTGTCTCGATACGTACAAACACATCGTGTCCTTTCTTCAACTCAACGTGGTTTACATCACCATCAACCATTAAAAGAACTTAATTCATTCCATACTTAATTTTAATTATTTATTATAAAGATCAGAAGTTTTAGTTAATACAAAAAAATGAAAAATATTACGTAGTTTTAAAGAGAAAAAAAATGAAAATATATATATACTTAATTTTAAGTGGAGATTCAAGTGGGAAAAAAAAAGAAAACAGATAAAAATTTAAAAAAAATATGAAAACTTACCATAACCTGCCGAGAGTACTCTAGGAGCTATGGCTACAAAAAAAATTTATTTAATAAAAAAAAACCCTTCACCTATCGATACTTTTTTTTTCACTTTGATATTCCACACTTTAAATTAAATTATTATTATTAACAAACAATACTAAATTATTTCTAAAATTACAAACTATAGACTACAAAAATTATAATTAATTTTTTTTTTTTTAATATTTTTGCACTTTTTTTTGACATATTCAGTCCATAATAAAGTTTCAAGTACACTCAAAATTAAATATGGCGGTTTTTTTTCAACAACCATGTGCGTATTGGGGTTATTCCAATCTGGTATATCCGTTTATCCGTAACATGTATGAATCAACAAGCTCTCTGTGAGGCGTTATACGCTCAATTCCTATACACCATATATGTATAGATTTATGTGTATATCTATGTATATAGATATATAAATATATATATCTTTCAGATATATTCAATAATTTAATTCAATCTGTATTTTTAGGAAAAAAATACAAAACAAAATCATTTATTAAATGCCGTAACTCAAAGCCAGAATAAAAAAAAAACTTACCATCTGAATGAAACACTCGCGATTAATATTCTTGTCTTTTAATAGTGACTTATCACTTTTTTTTTCAGTTTATGTAATTATGGTTTTGGTAAATTCACAGATTTTTATTTTTTTATAATATATATGCTTTACATATAAAGCCTCACAAGAAAATGAATTTTGTAAAATTTTGTAAAATATATTTTTTTTTCATAAAGACCTATATATAAGATTTATAGTATGTACTCGAAGTATACAATCATATTTAATACATAGACCGATGGTCTATTACATAGACCCATACACCTATATGAATCTATAGGTATATAATAAAAATGCATTTCAACCTGTACACACAATTTAGGCGGAAGAAAATTCAATCATCATGAAGATTATGACTAATACATTATTATATTGTATATTGTATATACTTCCCAAAGATTTAAATTCATTATATAGCTGTATATATGTATATACCCGTATCGAGAACCTCAACGATACACTACGTAAATTATATTGCCGCAAACGACAACAACAACACAAGATTTTTAAAAGTACAAACATCGAGTTGAAACAAAAGTTATCATTAAAAATCATATGTGCTTTTCGATATCCGTAACAATCAGCCTTATTGTATGGGGTACATGTATGAATCCGAGCATTGGACACTGCAAAAGCCCGTGATCCAGTCAAGCGCGTTCAGCGAACTATTGCACTCCAGGTATGTACTGCTTATAGGACAATCTCGAAAGAAGCAGCCTTCGTACTATCTAGTATGCCACCTATGCCGTTTATGGCCAAACATAGAGTCACTCTATGTTAAAGAGTGGGTGGAGCGTAAGCATGGTAAAATCAACTTCCACCTACTATTGCAATTCCTATCCGGCCATGCCTGTTTTAACAGCTAAACAGTGGGAGCGTGAACGTCGTGAGTGATAAAGTAGGTCAGCTGATAACAGAAAACATTTTCACTCAGATACTGTTGGAATAGCAAAATTGGACACCATGATAATGATAATATTACGTCAAAAAATGAAGCAACATGAAGCTAACATCACAAATTGATAAAAACATGGACATCTGTCGCCTGAAGTTATGCAAATTTTACGATCACGGTCGTGTGTAGGAGCAGAGTGTGAGTTTTTAGTCGGTAAGAGTCCGGCACAGAGCCTCCCATATATGTATATGTATATATATATATATATATATATATATATATATATATATATATATATATATATATATATATATATATATATATATATATATATATATATATAAAATATATATATATATATATATATATATATATATATATATATATAAATATATATATATATATATATATATATATATATATATATATATATATATATACACGGTTAAAAATTTGGGTATATTTTACTATACCATCGCTCCTATTAAACTTATTTATACAATTTTAGGTATTGATTCAATATTTTGCTAAAGTATTATGATTCTTTATATGAATTTCATTATAAAATAAACACAAAGATTGTATCAAATTATATCAAACACCTTAGCATGAATATTTTGAAACGGTTTTAATAATTTGATAATAATTTAATACAATAATCATATGAAAATAATTTAAATAAAAATTATCAAAACAAAAGTCAAAAGAGATTTTATACCATGTAGATATAAATATAATAATCTAAATTATTGTTTTTACACATAATGGTATTAATATTTTATAGTAATAACTGCAAGAATATTTATACCTTTAATGTTTTAAATTAATAAAAACAAAATATGAAAAGGACATAAGAGAGTTTTATATTAATACCTAATTGGTATTAAAATAATTTTAATTTGGTCTAGATTTTAGAAACTCTATTTAGTAGACAGTGAGTTATATGTTAATGAAGAAAGCTTTCAAATTAAACAATTAATAAAGGTTTTATTGCTATACTATAAAAAAGAATGGCTTTTTGGTAGATATGCAAATCACTGCCTGATGAAATTCATCATTGAAATTCATCACTGCCTGATGAAATTCACAGCCAAGGGTAAATTTAAAAACTGTGACTTTAAAAAATTACAAATTAGCACAGACAATTTCTCAATTTACTGAGATTGACGATATTTTTGCAGAATTGGTGAGTAAAATGTAGTTTATAAATTTTTGTGTGTCCGCAATTGGTGAGTAAAATGTCTTTTATAAATTTTTATATTTATGTTTTAATGAGTAAGTTTTTGGATAGATTACTACATGACAATATGGTTTGATGCAACACCAAATATAGAAATTGTGTGGGAGGAGTACCTGAACCACATTTTTACTATTTTAACAAATTCCAGGAAAACTCGATGGTATACAGTGAAGTTGGTAAAAACATATGTAGGTAATTAAACAATTAAATGAATTTAAAATACTATTTTTAATTTTGTGTGTCTTAGATTGAGACATATTGCCACCATCTTCCGCTGGGCGGTCCAATTTAATAGAAAAACAGATGAGCAGCCAGCCAGTTGAAATCAAGTCATTAATAAATAAATTATTTACAAGTCATTAAGAAAAAAACTTATGGACTTGATGTATTTTTTTATAGATTGTTTTAATTAAAATAAATATTAAACCTAAATGAAATCTGTTTGTTTTATTCCTAATAGAAATTTAGTTTTTGTAGTAATAACCTCAAGCAAACTTAATACAATTTCTGTATTGTTTTAAAGTATTAATTTAATACAATTTCTGTATTGTTATTTAATAAAAATCATTTTTTACACAAAAATTGTATACAATTTATATCTTTAACATATTAAAGTATTTAATACAAAAATATATTTAATTTTATATTTTATTGGTATCAACTGTTTTAATACATCTTGTTATTAGAATTATATCATAGGTTAGGTTAGGTTAGGTTGAGTGGCTGCTACAGCACACTTAGACCGGAAACGGTCCGTTGTGATACCACAGGATCTTACTCCCCTTTTACCCCTATGAGAACCAGTTAGAGCTGCTTACGTAGCGTAATAAGTCTCGCACATTACAGTTCTCGAGATCGGAAAGGCAGTCCATTAAAAACATACCCAGATATTCATGTCTTTTGTGTGCCAAAGCCGGGCATGAGCATAGGAGGTGGACTAACGTCTCTTCCTCCTCCTCGTCCCTACAGCTTCTGCAAAAGTCATTTACTTCCAGACCCAGCCTTCTCGCATGTTCTCCAAGAAGGCAGTGTCCTGTGAGTATCCCCACGATCGTTTTAAGTTCACGTCTTCGCAGGGAGATAAGTGCCTTTGAGCGTTTCAAGTTCAGCTTTGGCCAGACTTGTCTTGCCACTCTACATGAGAGGGTGTTCGTCCACCTATTGTTCGCAGAGGCTTCCGCCTCTTTTTTAAGCACAGTCCTTAGTGCGTTAATGGGTCTCCCCAACTTCGCCCTTTCCGGTAGCAGTTGGAGAGTTGTACCGTGCCTCGCTAGTTCGTCCGCCCTGCAGTTTCCCATAAGAATTATATCATAATACTATAAAAATATTTCACACCATTTAGTATTCATTTAATAGTTTTATGTTATAGAATTTTTAATATTATATTGTTATTAAATTAACAAGTATGGGTATAAAATTTAATACAAAGTGAATCTATTAGTTTAATAATAAGTTTTGTTTGGAATTATATGAATACTTAAATTTTATCAATTTTAAACCCTTTTTTTCAACCGTGTATATATATATATAAACATGTTAGGGTCACTGTAGTCGATAACTGGATCGATGGGACTTAAGACTCTCCGAAGTAGGTCTCAAGAGGTACACTATTATTTTCCATTTATTTATATTTTACTTGTAATAAAATACTTTTCTCAGCTACTGTTTAATTGATTTAATTTAATTTTTATTTATATTTTGCCTCATTGGCATCATCAGAATCTATGGTAAGTAGTAAATTAGTATATACAAAATTAATTAATTAAAATTCTATAACATTATATTTTACAAGAAAAACATTAAAATTAATTATTTATATTATTTAAAACTGGTAAATTGGCGGGAAATATGGCTTACATTTTGGTTAATAATAATAAATATATAAATACATAAATAAATAAATAAATAAAAATAAAAAGTTTAACAATCACAAATAATTACACATATTTTAGTTAAGAGTTAAAATATTATTCTATATTTAGTTAATTATTACAAAAATATATATGTTGAACTTAAATAATAAAATGTATTATATACAGAACCAATACAGCAGTTTTTTACTCAAGGAGGACTACCCGAGATTAACGAACAAGATTATAATGAAATTCATCCATACTAAAGAAAAATATAATAGAATCATACCAAGGCGCTTTTTTCTTTTAAAATGTAAACATTGCAGTAAAATTCCTAATTTCATCATGAACAAAGTTAAATATTTGTACACGATCAACAATGAATTACCATATTTGAAGTTCGAAAGCGAAAACAAAAAGTCCAGGTTAGTGAAGGATTTGTTGAATTTTGAAATTAAAATTACCCAAAAATATAAAAATTTACCGACTACTCATAATACAATTGAATTGAACTCAGAATACATTGAAAACCTTACAAATGTTAAAATTCCAAATGGTGTAAAAATCTTTCTTAGTTTTGGTCCAAAATTTGCAGCTCCAATAGAAAATAAAAATATTCCTGTACCAAGGATTATTGCCGACGTTGAAAATATCCTTTTACAAATAGAAGATGAAAACGTACGCACAAATAATAGAGCTATCATTACGAATAACATCGAGTTATTTTCAAAATTCTTATTTTAGCTAAATCAAAATTAAACTAAATCAAAATTAATTAATATGCAGAACCAAACAAAAACTTTTATTAAAAATAATCCTAATATTATAATCACAATCAAAAGTAATAAAACAGGTTTTATGGAAAAAGTCTATGTTAATAAAATGAATGAGTTATTGAACTATGTTGATAAAATTCTGACAAAACTCTCAACAAAAAGTACTAAATTATTTAATAGCTTACTCAAAAAAAGATTTATTGATAAAAGCACTCTTCTGAAACTTAAAGTTAATAATCCTATCCTCTCAAGAATATACGGGCTCCAAAACTCCATAAACCTAATATACCCCTTAGACCCATAGTATCCACAATCAATTTTTCTGTTTATAACATTTCCAAATATCTGAACCAGATCCTAAAACACTTGACACTCTCCAGTCAGTATAATATAAAAATTTCTACTGAATTTAAATATTATATTAGATAAGTCAATTTAGTAGAAGATGATGGTTTGTGTTCCTTTGATGTGATTTGCTTGTTTACCAATATTTCCATTGACATAGTTTTTGGAGAAATTAATGATAGATTTGAAGAAATAAAGTATGAAATTGACCTCCAAAAAGCAGAATTCTTAGAATTACTTAAATTTTGTATAGTAGATAATAATTATTTTACGTTTAATAATAAAGTATATATACAGAAGAAAGGATTAGCAATGGGCAATCCCTTATCACCAATACTAGCTGATATTGTGATGGAGAAGTTATTTAATGAAAGTCTTAAACAACTTACCAGAAAACCGACATGCATAAAAAAATACGTAGATATCGTCATTTTGGTAAATCCAAAAGATTTAATAACTTCTACAAAACAAATTTTTTAGTTTTTTAATGAAAGTATTAAATTTACAATAGAAGAAGAAATAAATAATTCGAAATTTCTTGATTTAAAATTACATAGCACTGACAATAAAATTATTACTAACTGTCATCAGAAAGACACGGCTTCAGGTAGATTATTAAATTTTCTCTCATCTCATCCACAATCCTTAAAAATCAATATTGCTAATTCGTTTATAAAACGAGTTACACATCTTAGTGACAACAAATATCTTAAAGAAAATATACAACGTATTAAACACATATTAAGTAAAAACAATTATCCTGATAAACTGGTCAATCGTCTTATTTACAAAACAGTTTTCACAAACATTATAACATAACAAATACAACATCCACAAATGCCAATAGTACAACAACTACAGATTCCCAATCAAATATTATATTTGGTAGCATAACGTATGTACCACAGTTGAATGAATGAACAAAGAACAAGAATAGCTAACAAAACTATTAACACATCTTCTAATGTACTTTTCACTAAACTTAAAGACAAAATACCACATACTGACATTGCCAATGTAGTTTACAAAATTTCTTGTTTAGATTGTCCGAACAAATCATGCATAGGGCATACTTCAGAAGCGCTGTCAGAACGATTGAAACATAAAAGAAATATTTTAAATCAATCAAAAATGACAGCACTTGCGAAATATAAGTCGTGTTTTAATATTTGCTCTGGATAGCGGCTCCGGATAGCGTTGCGAAGCAAGCAGTTTTCTTTATTTAAAATCATATTTAATGCGCTATTTATAGGTAAATACAATTTATTTAACGGCAAACTATAATATTTCATTCAATTAGATATCAAAATTTATAAAAAATAAAAATTTAGCTCTACCTAGTTTTATAGCGCACTATCCGGAGCCGCTATTCAGAGCAGGTATTATTTGATGGGAAATTTACGAAAAATATGGGTATTTTAATGTTCATCCCTGAAAATTAAAAACTTTCAAAATTCGGTGTCAAAATTAATTTTGGTTTTTCGTATTTATACAAAAAACATTCGCATTGCTCTTTGAGCTATCTTACATATAAATAAAACATTAAATTTAATTGTGAATAGTAAAATAACAGTAAATTTAAATGTGAATATTAACGTTTATTCGGGTAAGTTCTAGTGATTAACAAGTAATGAGTTAATTTCAAAATACACAGGTTACAAAAGACAATCCAAATCGGGAATGTAGTAAAGACGGATACAAATTCTCTGGAGATGGCCGCAAAATAACTCATAGACTGCAAGGAAATTGTTATGAACTATATATATATATATATATATATATATATATATATATAATATATATATATATATATATATATATATATATATATATATATATATATATATATACATATACATTTACATATATGTATATATATATATATATATATATATATATATATATATATATATATATATATATATATATATATATATATATATATATAAATATATATATATATATATATAAAGGGTCATCCAAAAAACGCGCCTACATGTTTCTTTTAAATAAAACACAAACTATTTGCAATTTTTTCAAGCTGTTTTTTTTATTAAAAGTATGATCCATTACAATTATACGTGGAATAGAATATCATTCAAGTGTCCACCACGACTGCGTCTGCAGGCATCAATCCGAATATCGAAATTTTCAATGACTTTCCGACATGTTGCTGGTGTTATTTCACGAATTGCAACTTGAATGTTGTTCTTTAGATCATTAATTGTTTGTGGCTTGTTAGCATACACTCGACTTTTCAAAAAACCCCACAAAAAAAATCTAATGGTGTTAGATCACATAACCTTGGAGGCCAATTGAAATCTGAATTTCGTGAAATTACACGTTGAGGAAATTTTGATTGCAAAAACGTAATGTTTTGTCGAGTTGTGTGACATGTAGCACCGTCTTGCTGGAAGTAGACGTCAGACACATCAATATGACTCAACTGTGTCCATAAAAAGTCTCTCAACATTGATTGGTATCGCTCAGCATTCACAGTAACAGCATTTCCAGCATCATTTTCGAAGAAGAATGGCCCAATGATTCCATTTGCCCAAAATGCACACCAAACAGTAACTCTTGTTGGGTGTAGAGATTTTTCATGAATAACACGAGGATTTTCATCACCCCAGATACGACAATTTTGCTTATTGACGAATCCATCCATTGTGAAATGAGCTTCATCACTAAACAAAATTTTGCTTGAAAACAATGGATCTGTCGTTCGTTGTTCAATAATCCAACTAGCGAAATTACGACATTGTAAATGGTCTCTTTCTTTCAATTTCTGGGTTAATTGAATTTTGTAAGCGTGTAAATGTAAATCTTTATGCAAAATCCTCCATAAGGAGCCATAAGATATGCCCAATTCTTGCGAACGACGCGAAATTGATGTTGTCGGTTCATTTTCTACATTTTCACTAACAGCAGCAATATTTTCATTTGTGCGTACAGTTTTTGGTCTTCCACTTTTTGGTTTATCAGTAACACAACCAGTTTCATCGAATTTTTTCACTAATCTTTGAATTGAAGATTGATTTGGCCGATTATTTACACCAAAAAATCACGAATTTTGCGATGGGTATTTTTCAAAGAACGCCCATTTTCATAATAAGTTTTAATGATGTAAACGCGTTGTTGCAATGTGTACCTGTCCATGGTTAAAACTGTACTGCCTTCTAATAAAACAAAATGGCTTATGTCATTTGAAAAGATGTCACGTGTAAAAATTATATACTGCTGACATCTAGGCGTCACATTTGGATGACCCTTTATATATATATATATATATATATATATATATATATATATATATATATATATATATATATATATATATATATATATATATATATATATATATATATCTAGGTAAAATGAAAGATATCACTAACAATTTTAATTTATTTTAGAGTATTCAAATATGAGGAGACGATTTTGGACATTTAACGAAACTAAAGCTTTACTGTTTTGTTACAATAATCGAAAATTTGAAATGCAACACACACGGCGTAAGAAACACACATATTCTAACATTTTAGAAGATTTAATTTCAATGAATGTGGTGGTATGTATGTTTTATTTCTATGTATAGAATTATTATTTAACTAATAGTTATTATAGGAATCACCTTTAACAATTGAAGGAGTAGAAAATAAAATCAAAAGATTAGAACGGGCCTACAAAACCGCAAAGGATAATGCCAACCAAACCGGTGAGTCACGAAAAGTTATTCCTTTCGAAGAGGAGCTAGATGAGATATTAAGCGATCGACCAGTTTATGGTCGATCATCTGCTATTTCAACAATGTCATCTGATGCAGCCATAACACATTTAGTTTTAGACTATTTATTTGATTTATCATTATCCAATAATTACTTATTCCTCTTCTGTAACAGTTCATCGCTTTCTTCTACAACCATTGCATCATATTGTGAAACCATCTCTACTGATGGTTATAATTTTCAACAATCTTCCGCAGCCTGTTCACAAAATATTGAACCATGCATTATTACAACTCCTCCATCAAACCAGTCAAATTCTCAAACCGGCTCACGTAAACGAAAAATAGACAAGAAACGAGACATATTCAATCGAAAAAAAAAGCATTATTGCTTTATTTGGATGAAAAAACACAAAAAAGACAAAAGGAGCTAATGGATGCTATTAATGCAATAAAATAATATTTATATAACTAAGATTTTATGAATTTTATGATAATGAATTATAAAACTTGATATATGTGATTTAATTGATAAAGCTGAATTTGTGACTTTTAAATTGAATTTAAGATTTTTATTCAAAAAAATAATAATGTAATAACTATAAAATATGTTTTCTTATTAATTCTTCTAAGAGTAGATCCCGACGAGTCATGTTTTCCTCGGTTATTTCATTCGTTTGGTTCTGAATAAAGTATCGTAGAATCGACTTCTATTTCATCGTTTCTCATAATACAAATATTATGCAATACGCAGACTGAATATACAGTTTTTTTTAGAAGTTGCAAATCTCTTTGCTCGGTGAAATTTAGTAACCGACGAAATCGAGTCTTTAACATGCCATTGGAATTTCCACAAATACCAATCCACAAATTTCCACAAATACTCGCAGGTATCAAATATTTAAGATTATTATCTTAAATATTTGATATTTAAGATTATTATCTCGAATGTTACCTATCAAATCTAAAACTGTATCTTGGTTTAAACGAAAATTTTCTTTAAAATCTTTGGCCGAGTATCTATAGATTGTTTCGATAAAATTAGATTTTTTCGCATGTCGTTCATATTCCGAACTTTCACTAGAATCTGATGAAAATAAAAGATCAATATCTTCATCATTCTCATTTTCTTGTGCATCTTCTAGTAGTTGCTGAGACACAAAATACATTCTTATGTTAATTTACATTATTACAATAGTGTTTTTATTTTATATATTACACAAAATATATACATACAATTATTTAAAAATATACACAAATATTTATAGTTACTTTTACAAATGTTGTGTTCGTTGTTCAATATATTTTAACTTAAAGTTTATTTATTGCACTTATTAAATTAATATTTTAAAACTATGTTTTTATTGACATAATAGTCAAGCTGCCAAACACACAACCGTAACCCAACAACTGCGTAAAGTTAGATAGAATATTTATTTTTTTTATTAACAGCGAGACCCACGGATAATAGAATAAATTTGAATAGAAATTTCCCTTGCTCCGGATAGAGAGCTCTGGATAGCGCGAGTATTAAACCACAGCTATAGTAAACTAAACAACCATAGTTTCAATTTCCCTGGAACTAAAATTTTAGAAATTGAGACCAAAAAACGTAAACGAGAAACATTGGAAATGATTCACATACATTTAAACCAAGAAAATACAGTAAACCACAGATCAGAAACACAATTTTTAAGTTTCAACCAAAAGACTCTTTTGAACATATTTAAATCTATAAAACATTGAAACAAGATCACACATAAACCATACACAGTATCAGACGATTAAGTTAATACCAACACAATGTCAACAACTCATGAATTTTGACATTATATGTTTGCAATTTGTTCATTCAATTCATTTTATCACATTTTATCACATTAAAATATAAATAGTAAAAACTCATCAGTATTTTACAACATTACCAACTAACTCTATTATTTTCCATCGGTTCATAGTAAAGCAACTATCCTTTGAAAGGAGTTTTATCCATTATAGTATAGTTTTTTCTGAGTATCTTTTGAAGTTCTACTGATCAATGCAGTTTATTGAATCTTTACAGAAAGTAGAATCTGCCTAATGACGCCCTCTTAAATCATCTCAATTTGAGGTTGTACACCATTTGAATACCCAAATAACATTTTCATTTAATACCTTACTCTTCGGAGTGTGTGAATGCTATAGGGCTCCGTTATAGATCTTAAGCTGAAAGTGATTATCATTACGGTCTCCAAAACTGAACTCAAACATAAAATATTGAAAAGTCTCCGGTTCCATTTAAATCAGTTTCTTTTTTGACCACTACTACGCAAGGTATTTATTAGCTGCTTTCCAATCGACTTACCACTAGCACCCGCTAGTGAACCGCTAGTAATTCGTAGTATGTCCTTGCTACTTTATCTAATCGCAACTGCTCTTGCTATTTTCCACGAGTAGCTAGTAGCCGTCACGCATAATTTCATCACTACGTGGCGAAGTGTAAAACCGCTTCGATTTTTCTGTCAAAAATTATGTTTTGTTTTTGTGTCAAAAAAAATTGTTATTTCAGTTTTGGTTGCTTGAGTTTTTATTCAGAGCTTTTTCATAAAATAAATATAAATTAAAACAAAGTGTTTTTGATTTTTGGGTGATTAGTTGGTATATGGAGTGTTTTTGGTATATTATAGAGACAATTGTGCACTATCTTATAAAATATAGCAGTACGATTAAGGTAACATTAAAAATTATAGTTTGACTATAAGTATATATATATATATATATATATATATATATATATATTTATATATATATATATATATATATATATATTTATATATATATATATATATATATATATATATATATATATATATATATATATATATATATATATATATGTATATATAAATATAGATAAATAAATATATATATATATATATATATATATATATATATATATATATATATATATATATATATATATATAATATATATATATATATATATATATATATATATATATATATATATATATATATATATATATATATATATATGAATATATATATATATATATATATATATATATATATATATATATATATATATATATATATATATATATATATATATATTTAATTAAATATTTTTATTTTAAGTTGGCTGAACTCCTCAAGCTTAGAAGACATCGAAGATATAATTTGGACCGATCTTCCAGTTCGTCAGATGAAGAAGTTCCCAAAAAGAAACGTTCTCAATTTTTTTGGCTACCACAGATATGGAATTTATTAGTAATTTTCGACTAAAAAGAACAACTACATACTCATTAATAGGTAATCTATACGAAAACATTATCAGTTTTGTTTTTAATTTATTTATTAATTAATTTGAACATTTAAGACAAATAGAAAAAATCAATGAAAAGGTGTAATAAAGGTGATGTTCAAGAAATCGTTGCTGAAAAACGATATTTTATAACGCTGTGGTATTTGTCTTATACTGATTCGTTACGAGAAATATCTAATCTCTTCGATATTATTAGTATTAGTTCAGCACATCGATGTATCAGGCCTTTAACACATTGTTTGGTTCGTTGTGCACATGGCCGAAAGAAGAAGCAGTTCAAGAAGCCATTGAAAATAAATTTAAACAGATGAAGGGATTTCCTCATGTATTAGGAACTATTGACGGAAGTCATATACAAATCCCTAAACCTCAAGAAAACTATATAGATTATTACAATCGGAAGAAATTTTATAGTATTTTGCTACAAGGTGTCGTTGGGCCAAATCGGAAATTTTATGATATTCATGTTGGTGAGCCATAAAGAATGCATGATGGTCGTATGTTAACGAAAACAACTATATAATCGGTGTAGTGCAAATCAAGACTCTTTGATTCATGATCGACGTGTCATATTGAGAGACTCAGCATATCCATGCCTTACTTGGCTAAAACCACCATTTAGGGACTTGGGTAATCTTTCTGATTCCCAGAAACAATTTAGAAACGCTTCGACGCGGGTGGTAGTCGAACACGCGTTTGGTCTTCTAAAAAATAAATTCAGGAGACTAACAAAGTTTGAAAATATATTACAATCGATGTTGTTGTTAATTGTACAATTGCGGCTTGCGTACTCCATAATATTGGAATTGATAAAAATGATATTGTTGAGACAGATGGAGAAATCGATACTATAACACCAGGTACTATCGTTGAAGAAAATCTATAAAAATCAGAAATGTTTCGTGATATTGATTTATAATTTCAAATAAAATACTTTTAAATATAAATTCAATTAGTTTAATTTAATCACGGAATGTGTTTTTGTCTGCTGGGTTGTGTTGATCTTCACACCGAGTGGACGTGTTTTTTTCCTCTCGGTGTTATTAAATAAAATAAAATAAATTCGTTTGTTGTGTGTGCGTGGTTTTAAATCGGATCACAGGTGAGTATCGCTATTATATTATTATATTATATTTTATTATTATTGTGATTACATTATATATTATATTGTATTGTGTTGTGTTGTATTTAATTATATTTTGTACGATACTATTACATCTCCATACGCTATTACGCATTGACATCTCACAGGCAATGCTTTATACAAGTATTGGTATTATTGTGTTACATTCAGTTCTTGTTTCTCCGTTATATGTTTAATATTGTAATTTGTAATATATAACGATTTGTCTTTGTGTCTTATGTACATCAATTTTCAAATCACACGCACACCACAGTATTCCATTGAAAGCGATCGCATGCTTTGTATGTTTCGTCTTCTTTCGTTTGCCTAGCACATCGCTCTTCATACAATTCTCTTATTCCCCTTTCCTTTAGATGTTTTTTTATATTTTGGTTTATGTATCTTTCAAAACATACAGTAGTAGGGATTTTGTATATTTAAATTTTAACACGATCACTGCCATTGTGCGATCGTTGTGTAGGAAAATGTTAATATATTCAATGTAATTGGCGAATTACATTTTATTTTTATACATTTTTGGATTGTGTTTGTGTTGTATATACATCATTATTTGATTGTTGAAAACGCAAATTTACACACGACTGTCTCATTTAAATGCCTAGGTATTCATATTATGTATATAACAGAATTTTCGTTTCGTCCATCAAAATTCTGTTTCCTATGTTTATTAGAGAATTTTTTGTTTATTTTTATTTTATATATTTTATGCAGTTGTTATATATACATATATACAGGTGATCCTTGACTTACGTCGTAGATTATCATATACATATATACAGGCGATCTTTGACTTACGTCGTGGATGCGTTCCTGAAAAGTTCGACGTTACTTGAAACGACGTAAGTCGAAAAAGTATTCAAATATGTAATGAGGGAATATGTTGGTTCTGTGCGGGGTACAATGTATTTAAATTCTAAATGTAATTTAAATACATTGTACTTTTTACGTTGCCGGCATGTTTTTTCATTGTATATTTGAATACTTTAATGTAATGTAATCTTATCAGATGATGAAATACTTTCATCATTTATCCTGCTAGGTTAATAAATTTTCTACGTCAGACGGATCAGCATCTATGAAGCCAGTTTTTTTTGGCCATGTTGATGATTTGAGTTTGTACTTCAGCTGCATCTTCGATAGAACTGGTGGACTGATTCGACCAAGGCTTTTTCCACGATCCAGACTTGGTGGTGTCGCTGACTTCATCCCAAGATTTGCTTATGTTGAAAACATGTCATTTCGTGTAGAGACTGGCAGTAACCCAAGCCTTTCTATAACTTCTTCAAACAACAAGTAAACTTGTTTTTGTGATACTCTTTAAAGCTCTCGGGTTCTCCGAATGGTAAATCAGCAAAGGATTTAACTTGAAGTCGCCGACGACATTACCACCAAGCAGAAGCGTCAAACGGTCTTTTGCTGCTTTAAAGCCGGAAGCATGTTTTTCTGCTGTGGTCAAATATGTTCGCGAGGGCGTTATTTTCAAGTAATAAGAAGCTGTTTCGTCGTTAAATAGTTGATGGCTTAAATGGCCATCTGCAACGATGCTTTTAATTGTTTGCAGAATGAAGTTTGGTGCAGCTGTGTCTGCGCTAGTAGACTCACCTGAAGTTTTAATATTTAGGAATTCGTTCCGATTTTTAAAATTTTGGAACCAACTCCGACTATAGTCGGGTTGCTTGACGCGCGGTGGTCCGGATCGGGTCGCGTTTTCCGTGCGGGCCGGGGACACATTTTGATCCAAATTTCATTTTGGATCAAAATGTGTCTGGTTTGCATGGAGGGTGTGATCTGGCCCGGATCGCTGTGCGTCAAGAAACACGGCTTATATTGGAAAGTATTTGTTTCTTCGTTACTTAGTTCGACAAGAGGTCCGCAAATACTCTTGGCTTTGGTTTGGATGATCGACGTACTAAATGTATTTTTTTTTTGGATTAGTCTTTTATCCAATCTATCAACAATAATTCCATTGTCTCGATTCTAAAATTAGCAAATATTTTCGTACTTTTTGAGGTTCCCGCTTTAGCATGATTTAGATTCTTTAGCGAATTTTTTTTTGCATAAAAATTGTTCTTTCAGTTGTTGGTGGAATATTTAAATTTCTGGAAATTTGTTTTCTGTATTCCAATTCGAAAGGGTGCGTGTGTGTGACACTTAGTTAATAAAGAAGGTGTACACATCCTCAGGGATTTTGTAGGACAGGAGTGTTTAGATTTGGTGCAGAACACGGGTATGTATCTTCCATTATCGGAGTTACATTTTGGGATTGCGGTTGAGGGTTGTTTTAGTCTGGAAGATTGTGATGGGTCGGGCGGGTATTTGAATCTAGTGGCGAGGATTTGGAACTATTTAAATATTTGGATGTCGGTGGGATCGTAGCTGTTTTGCAGTGGTGGTTTGGAGGCATTCAGTTTTGCAGAGTGGTGGGAGGTTTTGATGTTTTGGTTGGATTTTTGAAGGATGTCGGAAGCGGTTTGAAAGAAGCGGTTTTTGTAGGTATGCTGGTGATTTGTTCTTTGACTCATGATACTGCTGCGGTTCGCGGGGGGGGGGGCGTTTTCGAAACTGGATTTGATTGAGACGGGCATGAGGGTTAATGTGGAATTTTGGACGCGAGTGGGATTTGTTGGGGCCTGGAGGATTCGCCGGAATGTGGGGTGTTTGGATGAATTTCGGTTTGTTGAAAGTCAGTTGAGATATGTCTGTACTTTCTATTTTTATTTTTTATTTTTATTTTTTTAAGGTTGGTGTTCCGTTGTTGAGGGTGCTCTGAAAGAGTTTGTATTTTGGATGCTTACGATTGGGTTCTCGTGTTAGAGTTTATTTGCTACTAATAGATGTATGTTTGGTTGAATGTTGAGTTTGGATCGTGTTTGGTTTGCTTGAATAGGGTTCGCTTCGAGGGGTGTCGATTTCCTTCACTTTTTGGGGTGCTTCTGCTCCATTGCATTATGTGGCGTCCCTGCCTGCTTTATTGCCTGTGTGTCGTGCATACGTGCCTGTGGGTTATCCATGCGTAATTTCAATTTATTAAGTTTCGTATTTGGATTTAAGGGTGCATTTTGAAGACAATATCAATTGTTCTTTTTTGATTTATGAACGGTGAAGGTCGGAGCGGATCTACTACATTTGTAGTAAAGTGACATCCCTGATCACGACCATAATACGGGCATTGCATTACAATTACATTGTATTGCAGAATTATAAAAATAATAATAATAATTTATGGAAAAGGTTTGGTTTTAATTACTTATATAAGTGTAAATATGATTATAGTTGGAGAGGGTTTACAAGGAAAGTTTATTTTATTTTTAATAAAATGTTGCATAATTTTGGAATGTAATACGTTTTAAGAGAATTATTTGGATTTTCTGATAAACATATTCCAATCCAATATCAGCGTAATGGTTGACGGGTACTTAATCTAGCAAACCATATTAATTTAATTTATGGTTACAGATTCAGGAGCCGTAAGTTAATTAATTAAGAGCTTTGAATTTTATTTTAACTTTGATAGGTGTACGGACTGGATTTTAAATAAATAATAAAATTAATAATAATTAAGTTACAGATTCCTATCTAGTAAATTTATTTTTAGACATTTATTAAATGATTTAATTTTAATAAGTACGTTATAGCTAAGCTGCAGGTAATATCTAACTTACTCAATTATTTATTTGTATAATAATTTACCCTATACACGAATGTATGTATATGAAATGCTGTCGGGTCATAAAATAAATAAATATTACCCCTCGCGTTAGATGGTGGTGGATCTGTAAATATAGGGACGCAAATTTATATGCAGCATATGATGAGAAGACCCCAGGATAATTAACCTAAATACTCCAGTTTCAACTGCTGAGGTAACACCAATATATATGATGGAATTGGAAATGTCCTTCCTATCCAAATAAAAATAATAACCAATGATAATGTGAAAATGATATAGATTTTACTAACAAATTATATTATTGAAATAATTATGTAACAGGAAAATGGTTCTGCTGAAGATTGTCGCCCTATAGTCTATTTTGACTCTCTGATGAGCATGTTACAGTATTATGGTAACATTATCGTAATGGATGGCTTAAACTATCAAACTAAATTAATTAAATTGTTTCAGATACCTGAGCGATAAGTTAAAAAAAAAATTCTTTCAGAGTTCTGTACTTATGTTCTAATTAGGTTTGTTGTGCGGATGGGAGTTCAAATAAATAATAAAACTAATTAATTAAGTTACAGATTCCTGAGCGAACTAATAAATTTATTTTAGAATTTTAATTTTAATTTAGTTTTAATTTTATTCAAAATACAGAAGAGCGGATAGGCGTTGCGGACTGGAGAATGCTGAGTGGCGATTGCAGACTAGCAGATTAAAATTGTGATTGTCTTGTGATAATAGTAGTTTAGTACCGACTGTCATGGTGTCTGTAACCGGGTTGCTCTTTCCTAACTAACATACCTTCCAATCCTTACCTATCGTTTTATGTAAACGGCTGTAGGAATAGGCCCGGCGTTATCCGGGAATCTTGCCTAGCGCTTGGTCCTACAGTCCTATCAATCAATCAATCAATCAATGTGTTTTTGTCTGCTCGGTGTTTCTTTAATTATTTTAAATAAAATAAATGCGTTGTGTGTGTGTGTAGTTGAAAATCTAATTACAGATGAGTATCGTTATTATATTATATTATTATATTACATTTCATTATATATTATTACATAGTATTATATTTTATTTATTTTATTATATTATATAGTCTTTTCTTGTTTCTCCGTTATATATTATAGTATATAGAGTTTTGTCTTTGTATTCTATATACATCATTTTCATCTCCACATCACAATATTCCGTTGGAAACGATCGCATGCGATATGTTTTCGTTCTGTCTCGTTTAGTTACCTCATTCCCCATCCCATAATTCGCTCTTCATATAGAACGCTATATATTCCCCTTTCCTTTAAACAATTTTTAATATTTTGTTTTATGTATGTATCAAAGCATACAGTAAAAGAGATTTTGGAGATTTAAATTTAACGCGATCACTGCCATTGTGCGATCGTTGTAATGGCAACTATATGTACATTCAATGTAATTGGCGACTTACCGGGGGTTCATACGTTTGGATATTTTTTGATCCGCTCAAAATCCACCCGAAACTCCAATAAAATTACTCATATAATGATAAACCACGCCCCCTTTGAGTTGAAAAATATTCAACTTTGAGCTAAAATAGCCGCAGGCTTACAACTTAAAAAAAATATATATATTTATTTTAACAAATTTTATGCTCATTATATGTATTTTTATTACCATATTTGACTTGGTCGAGCGAACATCGTACTATGACAAAATTGCGATTTTTTTAATTATTTCTATGCTTCTATGCAGTTCAAAAAATTAGATATTTTTATCATACCAATGTATAATATTTTTTTTTATTTTAGAAATTGGTATAAATAATAAATATATTGCATTAAAATTTAATTGAAATACATACAAAAAATATAATTATTACGAATCATAAAAATATAAATTTAAATTATGGAAAAACAATTGTCATCTGTAAAGAAATTTATCTGTAAAAAAAACATGTATATAAAACCATATTTTTCTATATCATATCCACTCTTCAGCATGCAAAATTACTAGGATTAGTCGTAAACAATAAAATATTTTTCAACCACAAAATATTTTTATTGCTTTTTGTATGTGTTAGTGCGAAACTACACGAAATTTGATAATTATCAAAACAAAAACAATAATAACGCACAATACGACAAAAGTAAATATAGTAGAAATTTGGTTTTACCACAGCCGAGCACAAATCGAAAATAAAAATTTGTCAATTGAAGTGTCAAACAAAATAGACCTTTTTTGAGCACAAATATACATGTGACTAACTTCACAACCAAAATTTCTTAAGCGGATCAAAAAATATCCAAACGTATGAACCCCCGGTTACATTTTATTTTTATATACGTTGGTATTGTGTATTGTGTGTGTTGTATTTACATCATTATTTAATGTTGAAAACGCAAATACATACATTAAAGTCTACATTTGAACGTCCTATGTATTAATATTATGTATATAACATATTTTTCATTTCGTCCATCAAAATTCCTATCCTTCTCTTTCCTTTGTTGGTTAGAGAATTTTTGTTTGTTTTATTTTATATTTTGTGCAGGTGTTCACTTGCACGGGAAAAAAAGAACAAACGAGTTTTTTAAAAATATATATACAGGTATCCCTCGGTCAATGCGGTACTTATACAACGCGTTTTCGATATAACGCGATTTGAAATAAAAATCTGTTTCAGTACAACGCGAAATTTCTTCTTTTTAATAGCGAAGCTATTTAACGCCCAAACCACTTTTCATGAGATATAATGTTTGAAGACAGTGAAACAGATCAGTCCTGATCCTGAACGACTGAACAACAAAATGAAGTTTGTTAATTAACTTTTAATTTTTTTCAGTTGGTTTTTAAATATTATAATACACATGTTAGTATGTACATACATTTATATCGGTAAATACAGCAAAACCTTCCATATTGATGGATTTGCTATTCAAAAGTTTTTGAAATGATGCTTTCATATTTGTATCTTATATCAAATTTGAACTAAGATTATATATAAGATTATTGAGGTTTTAATGTAGTGCCATGTATATTAATGGTAGAGGGGACTGAAGATTGTTTTAACACGATCACTACCACTATACGATCATTATATTGACGATAATATATATGATCAGTAAAATTACCTATTTGCTGGCGAGATTTGAATTGGCTAAAATGTTGAAGTTCGATTTAGCAGATACTTGTTCATATATTAGGATAATCGTGTTTTAAAGGAACGGTTAATATTCCTCTTGATTTTATTTTGTCAATAAAGTCCACAATTTTGCTCTTGGGTATATATATGTACCATGGTATGTTGTACTCTTAAATAACTTTTGTCTTTATTTCCATGGAAAATACTAAATTAATAAAATAATTTTGTTTTCTTTATTCATATAAGTGTAAATGGATAAGATTTCTTGAGTGACATTCTTAACATTAGATGGGGATCACTTGACCGGTAGTCTTGACCAGAAAGTTTATTTTACTTTAATAAGCAGCTTCTTTTTGCTGTATTGATTGATTGATTGATAGGACTGTAGGACCAAGCGCTAGGCAAGATTCCCGGATAACGCCGGGCCTATTCCTACAGCCGTTTACATAAAACGATAGGTAAGGATTGGAAGGTATGTTAGTTAGGAAAGAGCGACCCGGTTACAGACACCATGACAGTCGGTACTAAACTACTATTATCACAAGACAATCACAATTTTAATCTGCTAGTCTGCAATCGCCAATCAGCATTCTCCAGTCCGCAACGCCTATCCGCTCTTCTGTATTTTGAATAAAAATTAAAACTAAATTAAAATTAAAATTCTAAAATAAATTTATTAGTTCGCTCAGGAATCTGTAACTTAATTAATTAGTTTTATTATTTATTTGAACTCCCATCCGCACAACAAACCTAATTAGAACATAAGTACAGAACTCTGAAAGAAATTTTTTTAACTTATCGCTCAGGTATCTGAAACAATTTAATTAATTAATTTATTAATCTTCAGCAGAACCATTTTCCTGTTACATAATTATTATAATACAATAATATAATTTGTTAGTGATTGATAGGACTGTAGGACCAAGCGCTAGGCAAGACTCCCGGATAACGCTGGGCCTATTCCTACAGCCGTTTACATAAAACAATAGGTAAGGATAGGAAGGTATGTTAGTAAGGAGAGAACGACCCGGTTACCGACACCATGACAATCGTTACTAAACTACTATTAGCAGACAATCACAAGACAATCACATTTTTAATTTAAAATCTCCTATCTGCAACACCAATCTGCTCGCCTGCTTTTTATTAAGATTAAAATAATAATACAAAACTCTGAAAAAAAATTTATTAATATATGTCTCAGGAAGCTGTAAGAATTAATTAAAAAATTAATTTTATCATTAATTTAGGCCCACAACCAATCCGCCGCAGTCTCCAGTCCGCAACACCAAGACAATCACATTTCTATTTTACAATCGCCTATCTGCAATCTCCTATCTGCAACACTAATCTGCGCACCTGCCCCCCATTAAGATCAAAACAATAATACAAAACTCTGAAAAAAAATTTATTAATATATGTCTCAGGAGGCTGTAAGAATTAATTAAAAAATTAATTTTATCATTAATTTAGGCCCACAACCAATCCGCTGCAGTCTCCAGTCTACATCACCAAGACAATCCAATTTCTAATTTACAATCGCCTATCTGCAATCTCCTATCTGCAACACCAATCTGCTCACCTGGTTTTTATTAAGATTAAAACAATAATACAAAACTCTGAAAAAAAATGTATTAATATATGGCTCAGGAAGCTGGAAGAATAAATTAAAAAATTAATTTTAACATTAATAAGCCCACAACCAATCCGCCGCAGTCTCCAGTCCACAACACCAAGACAATCAAATTTCTAATTTACAACCGCCTATCTGCAATCTCCTATCTGCAACACCAATCTGCTCACCTGCCCCCCATTAAGATCAAATCAATAATACAAAACTCTGAAAAAAAATTTATTAATATATGTCTCAGGAGGCTGTAAAAATTAATTAAAAAATTAATTTTATCATTTATTTTAAGCCCACAACCAATCTGCCGCAGTCTCCAGTCCGCAACACCAAGCCAATCACACCCCCAATCTACAATCGCTCATCTGCAATCTCCTATCTGCAACACCAATCCGCTAACCTGCCCTCCACCAAGATTAAAACAATAATACAAAACTCTTAAGAAAAAAATTCATTAATTCATGTCTCAGGAACCTGTAAGAACTAATTAATTCAATAAATCAATTCCATTACCAATCCAAGCCCACAACCAATCCGCAGTCTGCAGTCCATACCACATACCGATCCAGTTAGCAATCTAACCACTGAAACAATTATCGCAGCCTACACTCACAGGCACGACTGTGCAGTGACCCACACAGCGACAATGACTCCAATCTCGTCGGCGCAAAAAAAACAAGCTTGAAAGTGAAACGGAATGTAGCCACCCGCCTCGTGAGTCTTCCAACCCCTAAGGAACGATGGGACAACATGGCACTTCATATACCACCAGCCTCACCACATTTTGGTGGAACCCGGAAGGCTGCTGAAAATCAAGTGAAAAAGCACCCATTCAAAGCTACAGGAGAAGCAACACCAACACTCGAAGAACCATCAACAGACAACTCAATAAGCAGAGGCCTGCCTCCAAAACCACCCCCTCCAATAACACCTGATGCCACACACATCCCCCCTTCATCTCCCGTTCACTTCCCAATTGGTACAACACTGCATGATGCAACCAAACAGGAGTCCTGGAAAACCATGGCATTCCGAGTACCTACACCAACCACAACACAGAGGAAAATGGTTACATAAAGAACCAAACACTAAAATATGCAAAAAGTCCCAGTGCCTATCAAAGACAACAAATTGCCACCTTTACACTTTTAAAACGTCTCACTGGACGCACACTCCGGGAAACGAAATCGATGGAAGTACATCCAGTACAGGCCCAGATCGAAAGATTCGAGCAGGTTCACTTCGAGGCCCGGGTGGGGCTCCAACAACAAGGCCAATCCACAAACCACCACCACCACCCACAGAACCCGAGAACAACATTGACCCAACACCAACAGAGGCACCAAACCACAAAATAATGCAACCAACGCCTACAACGCGCGCCCAACCCCATCGAGAACCTAAACAACGAAGCGTGTACCTGACGCAGTCAACATGCGACCAACAAACAAAAGTTTGATGTAAATCTGAGAGCTCATCATCGCAAACAGCACCCAGTTCCACTTCCAATCCAAGCAAATCAAGCGTCACCCAGGCTCGACCGGCCCAGTGCGACACTCCCTTCCCGACGAACACCTACAGTACCGAAACATGCTTGTAATAATACAAATTACCAGATAACTTAATAAAATACCACTTAACAAAGTGCAAGCCATCTGGTATCCTCAAGGCTGTCAGTCAGATCCTCAATAGGCATCGAAAGCCGTGCACTCCATGAGAAGAGTACGAGGAACAGGAACACTAAAGCGTTCAACAGTTTCCTACTCTCCTTCCTCACACTGCTCGCAGCCCACGACGTTCCGAACTTTCATTCGGAACATGATCCCAGCAAATCCTCAAAGTGGGTCCATCACAATTCAAAAAAAAAGGACTGGGATCTTTGGTGATTTGTTGTTCCAAAGAAGACTTTGGACAGTCGACCAGAGATGAAGCCGCTCCACCTGTTCCGGTGCAGATCAAACCTGCGTGATGACTTTGAATTTATGACCCAAAGAGATGCCTCTCACATCGAAAACCAACTCGAAAAACAGCGAACAACTAAAAACATTTATTGGATCTAGTACGAAACCTGACCCACATACAATTGTAAGCACGATAATAACGTCCTCCAACATAACAGAGAAGTGGCCAACAAACAATCCAAATCAACCACACAACAAACTCTCCATCTCGATGGAATGACACACAATTTTCGATGGAACCATGGAATGACAACCAGTGAACTCGATCACCACCAATGAGCACAAACCATCACATCGCATGTGATGCAAACAATGATGCTTATTTGGCTCATCGCAAAGAAACAACGAGTCATTATTGATGTCATTCACAATGCCCATCACGGTCATATTCATCCGGCGTTATCTCCATCACAATTGAAAGAGAAAATCAATCGAAGTTAAAATTATGTTTCATCATCAACCAAGATACCTCCGAATGGAGATGACGATACGAGTCTGTGGCACATTTACGAAATGTTAACAGTGCACACGAGTTACAGCAAAACACATTCTCTTCGTCGTTCTTTCTAAAAATGCTTATCTACTCGTATTTAAATCCATTAATTAATAAAATTGAATCAGAATAAAACTAATCATAAAAGGTAACATTTTTATTTTCAAATCTAATTAGATCACTTCGCAACAACAACAACGTGTAGTATAAACGATTTTTTTAGGAAATGAACACAAGTCAAAGCAAAATCTAGAATTTTACACGACCTACTACAATAGTTATTTTACCAGATTTACAACAACAATACAAATATAAATGCAACTGGTGAAGGTTCTATTATACGTATTGACATACACACACACACAAAGCAAAATATCAGAAGAGATCTTGCAAAGGAAATAGATGTATTTTTCCTTGTAGATTGTATTAAGATCAAGTGTGTGTGTGTCCATACATATAGTAAAACATTGTTTTATATAGTAAAACAGGCTTCGATGAAAAACAAAACATTAGAATACGACTATACGAGACAGAATGATATACGTCGTATTTAAAATATTTTAACGGGATATTGCGATCTATGTATTTGTGGATTCACGAAATAAAATAAAATGATGGCGACTTATACAAAAAATAAATCCAAACGGGAAACCAAAAACCCAATAAAATTAATAAAACCGGTACTTATCCGAATATATAGTTCTATATATATTTATCCATTTATCACTGTATCACTTGTACACATATTTTACCAGCAGCTTCTTTTTGCTGTATAATAATTTAATCACAAACTATTAAACTTTCTGAAACGGACGGCCGCTTTGGTGATTTCTTTCATTGGATTGTAGTGTGTTATACAAGAATTCTACTTTTGTGTATTGTGTGATTGTTTGTTGTAAAATCTTAAAACGGACATAAAGATAGAATGTGTGGAATGGAATGATCGATCAGGTTAGCTAAATATGACCGCACTAAACTATTTATTTATTTAAATAGTTTCCCTTACAAACGAATTGACAATGTATTAGATCATCATATTGTATATAGAAATGCTGTCGGGTCATTACGAAAATTTATATTCCCCACGCGTTAGATGGTGGTGGATTGGGAATTATAGGGACACATCTTTAAATACAGCATATGATGAGATGACCCAAAGATGTTTCTTTAAAAATACTTCAGTTTAACTGTTGAGGCGATACGAATACATATGATGAATTTAGAATGGTCCTTACCTATCCAACTAACAATAATAACAAACTCAAATCCAAATGTGAAAATGATTACACTAACAATATATAATAATTTACTAATATGTAGTTAGCAATGACTCTGCTGTGGATTATCACCTTAGTCGTTTCTGCGATTGTTTCCTTTTCCTAAACCTTATCTGTTGAGATGCAAGCAGGGACTGGGCCCGCATAATTTTGGAGTAAAAATTCTCAGATATCTATTTGGAACTCTGCTGCATATACTCCAGGATTATGGTAACAATCTCAGATTCACCGTAACTGGTTGGCTTGTACTTCTCCTATCATATCATATCATATCAATTAGTTTAATTTAATCACAGAAATAATTCATTTTTTAAAATAAATAAATATAAAAAAAATTAATTATTTTTTAATGCATCCATAATTTCCTTATGGCGTTGCTCTCTAGTGCGTTTCTTATTTTCTATATAAGCTTCAAAAATTCCTTCGTTCTTGAGAACTTTTTATTTTTTCTTCATAATACTTTATTTTTAGATCGCGGAGCTTGTCACTGTTGCTTTTCCTTTTTCTGTGCTGTGGAGATGGTGCTTCCGGTTCAATAGTTTCACTAGATGGTAATGGATCATCATCGTCGCTTTCAGAGAGAGATGTCGCAATTTGGGTTGGAGCACGAACAGGTTCAATATCTTCACTAACCACACCTATGGATCTTGAGTGTGAAGAAGAAATTGTTGGGTGGCAATTAAACAATTCATCCATTAAATCAAGAAATAGAAATCTTGACGTACTTCCGCCCAGTGTTGGGCGCGTAAATTACACAATGTGGTTTACACAGTTATTTACATGTAATTTACATGTTAATTATACAAGTTATTTTTTACATTACGTAATGTAAATAATGACTTTTTCATGTCAAGGACGCTATCTATTTTATAATTTAATAACTAATAGCTAATAATTTAATTATTGTAAAAATTCACTGTGTAACGTTACAAATAAAACAAAAACAAATTAATATGTCAAAATTTTGAGTTATAAGTTTTCTTGTGTTGTTTCATAACATCGTTTTGATAAGAAAAACGTTAGTATGTATTAGGCATTGGTATAATATCTGTATTTTAAATTTGATACATTCCAGATTATTTAATTCTTATCAACAGTCACCATAGATGCACAGTCAATTGATAATACAATTAAAACTTTATTCAACGAAGCTATGATACAATTGAGTGGGTGGACCATTGAGTGGATTACTGTACCCGAGCTTCGCGGACTCAAACATGAAGTTGACTGATTGGAAGGCTTCCATTCTTAATCAGGTATATAATTTAATTCAAGCTTATCTGTCTAAAGCGTATCTATGCTGCAAATATATACTTTGCTTTGGCAAGGGCACCTTAAGAAACTAAGAAGTAATATTCGCTTTGGACTTAAAAATACCTCAACGTTATCAAATTTTCATATAATTAAAAACGGATTTTTATAATGTCTGTTCTATTTTTCAGTTCATAAAGATTAATGATCCAAAACTAGAAGGAAACAATCTCCCTGAATATCCAGCACTTCCAGTAAATTACGATGCCTATAAAAAAGAGGAGACAAAACGTGCCATCCTTTTATATGACAAAAAGCACAAAATAAATAAAGAAGCAATGCAGATTGTTAAAGAATCTAGATAACGATACAGAGACAGAAAACATGCCAGATCCCGTCACTCTAGATAAATTAAACGTTCAAAATCAAAGTGTAAGTGTAGCAAGCAATCTCTCAGGGTCGTTCTAAAGATTACAAATCATCAAAAAGGCGTAGTTGTACACCTGAATCAAAACAATAAAACGTAACGAAAGGAAAAAATTTGACTGTCATGAATAAATTTCAACAGTGGTTTTCATCGGATTTTGCTGTGGTAAAACCCATGTTTTTGATTAAATTTAAATAAAACATATTTAGGCAAAAAATTGTTTTATTTTTTAATGTGTCCTTTAACCTCGATACGTTTAGGCGATTCATGTGCCCCTTCTTCCAGAAATATACAAAATAACGTAAATGTTGACGCTTCATGTACAAATCTAGTGTTGATGCGTCATACATCTCCCATCCTCATGTGCGATTAAATGATTTTGCGCACAATACTCCAGTTACATTTATGAATTAAGGCCATGCTCTTCTTTGTTGCTGTCGGTTTCGTAAATTTTACACTGATCAACAATTATTTTAAAATATTTTATGTGAGTAATTACTATGTTTATTGAGTCACATTGTGATTGTATCGATTAGAAATAACGTGTTTGATTTCAAATTTCACAAGAAACATGAAGTAAAATATTTTAAGTTACCCATTGCAAGTTTAATTAAACCTGACGGACGGGCCGAATCTAGAGATAAAATGATCGAACAGAATTCAAGGAAGATCAATAATATTATGTCTCATTCACCGAGGTGGCAATTAACGCGGGATGGGCATCGATTACGTGAATTAAAAACCTCGAAAATTGGTACCCCGGTTTGTATTTCGGGCCAAGTGTTTCACACCCACTCATAATGCACAAGAACTTTTTTTTACGGTCAATGATGTGATGATGTATACAGTCTAGTTCTACAACAGTTTAGTTTGTGGCTGTATTGTATACCACATCACGATCAGTAGAAATTATGTTCCGTGTTGAAATTGTCCAAACTGTTCATGCTGATGATTGATGTGATTTTAGCTCAACCATAATTGTATTGCCCAAAACGCTACCGAAGCTGTTCGAGCGAGGATTAAAATCGCTTGTTGTGCGTGATTTTGACTTATTAATATGTAAAATAACCGCGTAAAAAATAAAAATATTGTTTAATATAAAAATTTAATTAATTGAAAAATTTACAAATTAAATTTTCGATGCCAGCTGATATTGTAAAAGACGTTTGCCTCAAAATATGAACTCACGAGAATAGAGACCAACATTATATATAATTAAATTAGCTACCTGCTAAAGCAAATTACGTTAACACAAGCAACAAATAACGTACCCACTTACTACTGTAATATGCGATCAAACAAGACGCACACTGCGTGAAAAAGTGATGCCACAAGCAGGACTATGTTTATACGTACTGATTAAGACTTTACACAAAACATTACTTGGTTACATTGCAGGCCCGAAATAACAAAAACGCGAAAAATCTTGGTGGCTATCTTCAACAATGAGAAATATAAATAATGTTGGTTAGCACGTTAGATAAGTAGATCACCCTAAACATTTTTACCAATAGGTGAATCGAAGTAGGTGGTTGTTCTGACCGACGCGACGGGTGGTTTATTTACTAAACTTGTAAAAAAAACCGAACAAACTTGTTGGCTCTTTATGAATTTGGTTCTGGAACTTCTAATAGAGCGCATTCTTGCCCAGCCGAAAACAACTCATCAATATCCAGAACATAGTAGTTCCTCCTTATACAAATAAGTAAAAAAGTAGAATGAAAAATTTGATGCAAATAAATAAGTGCTCTATACATGTTATTTTTAACAGACTGTATATTGTCCAGGATGACTTATTTAAACTACTTCATCAT
This sequence comes from Tipula lateralis, assembly GCA_963932295.1. Taxonomy (NCBI): domain Eukaryota; kingdom Metazoa; phylum Arthropoda; class Insecta; order Diptera; family Tipulidae; genus Tipula; species Tipula lateralis. The sequence goes on from OZ010737.1 coordinate 120,462,113, forward strand.
ATTTAAACTCTGGAGGAGCCGGATCTTTTCCAGGTTTTCAATGAAAAATAATTTTTAATTTTCGAATACATTCCCGTTTGGTTAATTAAACGGGGATGTTCTTCATAGAACGCAACCGAACATATCCCGACCAGCCAAATCTCATAAGATTTCTCATAAAGAATACTTTAGCAACACCAGATGCAATAGTTCTTTGCAACTCTCGTAGGTATTGGACAGAGTTAAATTTTGAATAAGATTCCCCCTCCATTTTGATTCTCATGGTGGTTTCTGATGATTTCGACATGTAGTTAACATCATCCGGTATATTAAACTTTTTACTATATCTTTATGGATTTTTTGGTGATGGAAAAAAATTAACTTCCTGATATGTTGGTGACATTTACTCGACTGTTTGACATTGACGAAGAAATCGTGTAAAATGCTACAATTTGATAATAGATGGCACTATAAAAAATAATATCTTTCTCATATGTAGATAAACTAAACCTAAAATGTCAGTAATCGTTTTTGAGTTTGTTTAAGACAAACACAGATGGCAGTGTAGATACATAAATGAACTTTTCCTAGAATTTGTAGATAACTAAAAGTCTAAAATAATTATGATTGACCGTCTAAATGAATGGTTTGATTGATATTTATGATTCGTATAACCCTTATAAACAAATATTTGTTACATTTATACACTATTTTCAGTTATTTTTCAGAGTTTTCACGTTTTTTACATATTTTATATAAATTAAACGTTTTTTACTGTAATTTACTTTATTTACATAAAAATGTAAATAACGGTGCCCATCACTGAGTCAGTCAGACCGCCACTACATCGATTCTTTCGAAATTTTGTAGGTCCTCCATAGCGTTCGCCACTTCACCTCAATGTGTTCAATAGTTGTGGCACTCTCCTAAAATGTAATTAATCTATATAGTAATATTAAATTTGATTTTGGTTGAAAATTGTTCTTACTATAACGTCCACAGCCTCTAAATCGGTTAAAACTGACTCCCAAAAATTCTTTTTTCACAGTTTTTGCATATTCTTCCTGCCTATTTCCATAAACTTGAATCAACGCCTTAGTTTCCACGTATTCCAATTTTTTTTAGATTTATCAGCCATTTTAAATAACAAAAATGAATTTTAATCTTAAGTTTACTCGAAGTACTACTTTATTCACAGAAAAGAAAACTTTAATAAACTGTCACACAAACGATTAATAGGTTATCTTCTACGCATATAATTCATTTTAAGCGTTCAAATCGACCATAGCAAAGACACACAACGAATTACTATAGCGGTTCACTAGCGGGTACTATTGATTGGTCGACTGGAAAGCAGCTAATAATATTTTTATATACCTTGTCTACTACGTTTACCTCGTACAATAATCGTATTGGAGCAACCGTTCCTTTATTAATGATAAAAAGGTAGGCAATGGTTTCGTTTTTGATATGGAATTATTCTAAATATGTATGTATTTATATACATTGAACGGTAATAACAATTTTCCGATTGTAACATGAATTCGATTGTAACATGAATACGATTATTTTTCCATGCGAAAAGATTATTATAGAGGTACACTTAGCTATCTTATAATACAGGAAGAAACATAACGAGACACTGAAATATATATCTAATAGAACTACGGGAAATTTGATAGTCTAGAAGTTGAAAGTCTTGAGATAAATTCATTGATATAGTACGGATTCAAACAAGATATGGAATCTAATATACAAATCTGGTTCGGAACCATTTGACAATGATTTGAAAGGGAAACTTAAGTGATATGAAGAATATTTAGCTTGCCATGACCATTAAAACAAAATCATACCACAAAATTTCATAACATTTTTTTTACGAAATCATCTCATTCAAAAGAATCAGTTCGGTAAAACGATCCATTCGTTCAAAAGAATCGATTCGTTCAAAAGAATCAGTTCGTATTAAAAGATCAGTTCGTTCAAAAGAATCGGTTCGATTGAAAAAAAAACGAGATGAATAAACGAGTTAAAAAGTGATTTTCTCTTTACGTTGTAATAAAGTCGAGAAAATTATGCTTTATATTTAGCGCCCTTTCACATTAGTAAAATAAGAGTAAAGATAGCAGTATAACATTAAAGGCTGATTTCCATTATGAAAAAAATTTTGTCAGTATTTTTTACTGAAAAAACCAAAGCGAGAAAAAAATTAAAAATGCCATTAGAGTGACTGAGATCGTTTTTTCCTTTTTCCTTTTTTTTATTTTGACAGATGCATGTAACATAACCAATAAATTAAAATTTTTTTTTGTTTTTAAAAAAAAGAACAAAATACTCTTTAAATCTACAACAATAAATTAAAAAAAAAATAAACTAAACATAAGTATTCATTATTTCAATTATTTTCACGATGAATTAAGATGAATGACACAAAACGAATTGTTATAATTATTTATTGACCACAAAAAATCAGCCATCTTTATTTTTCCTATAAGATATTTCTCCAGTACTGAATAAAAATACTTCTCTTGATATATTTTGTCAGTACTGCTATAATTATTTTCTCAGTAACCATAAAAATTTATTCAGTACTGACTAAATTTTTTGTACTGGGATTATTTTTTATTTCACTCGCACTTTAAGAAAAAATTAATTTTTTTATCCCGCCTTGACTAATTTGTCAGTATTTTTTCATAATGGAAATCAGGCTTAAAGCAAAGATTATATACTATAAAGATAGTTCAATCAGAGACACATTTTAAAATACAAAAAAAAATATTCCGGGTACCGCTACATAGTGACGGCTACTTCCGTTCTATAGAAAAAACAAAACAAAAAAATCGTTCATTTTGTAAATTTTTGCTTTGGTTGGTTCATCTTTATGTAAAATAATCTTTGATAAAGGCATACAATGAAAGAAAAAATGCGATTGCGATTTGATGGTTTTACAGAGATGAACAAATCGATTCGTTTAATTCTTTTTATCCTGATCTGTTTGAAACGAATCAATTGATGTTTCGAACTATTTAATGATCAGGTTAAAAAGATTCGATCAGAATCGATTCGAACATCACTATTGCCATCTAAACCAGATAGAGTAAATCATAGAAATAGAAACAGAACACAAGGAAGAGAAAATTTTAAAACGCGTTGTTTGGATTGTGGAGCGAACGGATATGTTGGCAAAATTTTTCAAACAAGGGTAGAGGTGAAATTTGTTCTAAATATTAAAAATTTGGTCACATGTTTTTTACATTTTTTCTTTTTTGGTTACCCAACCAAAAATTCACAGTTCAACATAACACATTTTAAAACAATAAAGATCTCAAACTTGTAATATGTAATCAGAACTGGTGGCGATGATAGTGTGAACAATGGCAGAAGTAACATCAATTTAGAGTTTAAATACAAAATATTAGATATTTCACATCAGGAATAGAACGTGACGGAGGTTTTTAAGATTTAGGTGCAGGATTAAAATCCTAAATTAATTAATATTATTACGTCATCTGAATCATGAGAAAGATCGTGCCAAATTGAAAATAAAGTATTCAAATTCATTGACAAACGTGACTTGTTTAAAAAAATTCTTATATGAAATTAAACAGATGATACAGAAGAAATTCAGTGTTCTCCAAAGAAAATGAGAATCGTACTGACATACAAAAAACAATAATCCAACCACCTCGAAGGCTTCAACCTCTTATAGACGCTAATATCGAAAACACTTACCATCGACCGTTTCATTGCTACAAGTCACTTGACAAATATGATAAGGAATTATCATGGATAAGAACATTTCGGAATTCAAAGAGTGAGTGAAATAAGATAAGCTGTAAAAGCAATATAAAAATTTAATCACGATAATTAGCAGCTTCTTAACATTTAACGAAGACGTCGACTAAAAAAGAACATTGCCACACTTCGGACGCTACTTTAACGATCGATAAATCAAATATTTGAACATAGTAAGAAAACCGACGTAGAAGCGGTGTGTTGCAAATTTTTGTGGCGAACAAATTGCTGAGTGTATTGATGTGCAAGAAGAGAATCAATAACATTTAACAAACCATGTTAAGAAACAAGTACGTATGATATGGTTGAGAGATATTGTCGCTTTTAACAAACCGCAAATCGTATCCGATTCGAATCAAAATGTATGATAGTGGAAGTTATCAGATCCCACTATGTATGATTATAAAAGTTTTCTAACCAGTGCGATGTTAATGTTCATTGTTTTTTTTATGTTACTCGAACCAGTACATAAATCTCAAACATTAGACCCATTATTCAATCGAATGCTCTTAATCACCAAACCGGCAGTTTTCTTCACTCGAATGACGTTTGTGCAGATATTAGTTGAAATTTCCAAGATTTAATCTCACCTGCTCCATTGTTCGAATCATTTTAGTTTCTTTGACTTCCTTCAAGGGTCTATCAAAGGGACACTACAGCATTCAAAGTAAGTTTTGCCTTTAATTTGACAGCACCAATAATTCTTCCATTTTATTTACTGTAGATGTTAAAGTATATATTGAAGAACTTCACTCCCACAAGATCAAAAGTACTCAAACAACTTATTTACATAAACATTGCCCTTACCTATTAATTCTAAACCAGTCAAAGTATAGGATATTAAAATAACTCCTTTTCTCCGTCATTCGTTGCCAACTTGATTCCTTTCAGAATGCCAATCAATTTGGCATTCATTATACAAATTTTCATTACATTACATTTACTCTTAACAAATTTTCCTTTTTTTAGTGTTGGAATGTATATTCCAACTTCACTTGATCATCGCTCAGAGTACCATCTGTATACACTTTCAAATGAGCAAAGTATTTTATTTGCATCTAGGACTATTCTCTCCTAACTGATAACTCATAATCAAACCTTTTGTCGTGCTCCAAAATGCAAGCAAACCACCAGATTTGCAGAAGGAATAGTAGGCAAACCATTTTGGATTGTTAAATATGTTCATATATTCCAAAATCTAGCGGGTTCTTTGAGTCTACCTAAATCTGTTCATGACTGCAACCTGGTTATTATTTCATTCACTAGCGCGTTATCTTTCATAATTATTCGCAAAGTTTTACGCACGGTGATCCAATCTCCCTTGCAATTTAGAGGTGCATCACCTTTTGTAGAATATAGAGTGTGTATTGGTGTTAAATTAATCGCACTCAACACCACGTGCTTAACCTAATCTTAGAGTCATCTTTACACATAAATTTAAATCACTCAAACTATTAATTACCCGATCCACGTATTCCTGAGCTCGAAAGCATGCCGTTTCGATGTTTGGATCCTTACACATTATAACAAAATCATTTGCAAACTGTAGTTTGACTTGGCCACCAGAGTTCAATCCATGGATCAAACTCTTATACCGATTGGAGAGAGATGGCAAAATCTTACTTTGGCGTGGAAATTCAATATCCATCTTTCCTTCCAATCTGTAATCTCTTTCAGAAACCACTAATTTCTTTCCGTCCATTCATAAAATCATCCACCCTATCACAAATTAGATGATCGAGCATAGCGGAGATTATTTACTCGACATGCCTAATCTTCCTGATGGTGTAAAAGTATAATAAGTACACGTTTATAAATAAAATAAAGAAACAGCAGCACGTGGTTGATCTTAATTTAATGTAACATCATTGCATCGAACCATTTTGTTATTAAGTTTAAAGCATTTTTAAGGTATAGTCGTCCCAGTTTTAAAGCACAGTAGGGATTTTACAAGTAAACACTTTTTATACATTTTTATGTAAAGTCTGTAAAAAGTATAAAAGCAGAGTTAATTACATAACCATATAGTTAACCGAGTATTTAAAGAACACATAAAGAAGCTTAAACTGAAACTTATGTGAAAGAGCTGGACCTAAAGCTGACAAAAAATATTCTTTTTGGAACACTACTAAAAGATTCAAGACGCCAATAATCCAACACCCACTTATAGGAACATAAATGGAAAATGGGTGCGACGTAATGAATAAAAAACATAACTGTTTGCCCAACATCTGGCATCAATATTTCAACCACACGACAAACAAACTACGATTGATTCTAACCCAGCCAATAGATCCACATATGAAATGACTGAATGGATTATCGGAATAAAATATTGTCTTCAGGTGTTTCACTTTTACGAAGTATGTATTTCAACATGAGATTAAAAAGTATCGGAGACAGCGCATCTCGTCGAATACCAGAAGTAATTGCAAAAGTTTTCGATTGCCTGTTCTCAACTTTGACACAGCATTGTGATTGCGTTTCTGTCATTTTACACTAATGTACTTACGTATTCCTAAATATTCAAGCGCGTACCATAAAGACTCTCTCGATTGATCGAGTCATAGGCCTGCTTGAAATCTAGAAATGCGTGGTGTACATGGCGAGATGTTTCGTAGTACTTGGAAAGAATCATCCAGAATCCTCCTTGGTAGTCACCGACAATTTCCTCCGGCAGAGGATTTATTCTTCACAAGATAATGTATGTCAGTACCTTGTATGCTGTGCAAAGAGAAAAGAGCTATACCGCGATAATTCTTACATTTCAAGTGATCACTTTTTTTTTAAATATTGGGCATAACGCGGCCACTTTCCATTCTTCAGGCATCACTTGACTTCGCCATACCAATTACATCAGTGGACACATGTACACATACAATTGACAGGTTGGCTAATTTCATGTGCAAGCGAAGCTTACACATTCGGTTATCAACTGCCTGGAAGTGCAAGACAGCCTTTTTGAACTGTGGCCCAATGAGAAATCCAACTCCAAGATTTCCGAGGTCATCTTCACTGTGTAGCAACGTATAGCCTTGGGACACACGGTCTCCACTTTAAGGCCATCGATTTTCTTGGTGAGCTACGAGTTCCAGCCGATACTCTTTCATGTATGTGATAAGGTCGTCAAACGCGCCAGGTTTTCGAAATGACTGCACGTTCCACGTGCCGATCCTCAATCTAGTATCCGGGTACTTAAGCGAGGGGTCATTATTTTTTGGCGGTATCCGATTTTTTTGTTTGTATACATTTTTGGGTTTTTACGGATGCGGGTTGTCAGCCCAGCGATCCAACCAGATTAAGTCGCCTCCTACGACAAACTCTGGATACTGTGGTGGTATTCTGCGGGTCTCATGTTTCGTTCGTAATATTTACGAAACACGAATGCCTCTATCCACAGGGTTCGTACTTATATTGTATTGCATCACTTTAACAATGATTCTAGCACGATTAACGCAAACCCTTCTTTACACTTCAATTTATCGTTTAAAAATTAATTTTATTAAATTAAATTTGAAGAATAAAATAATTCATTTTTCGTAATTAAAAGCATAAAAGCAAACTTTTTAATCTCATTAATTTTTACCGTCTTGATTATAAAAAGCTCATAAACAAGAACTTTGTTTTGTTTTTAACCATTTTCTTGTCTCAAATTTTTTATTTTTCTTGGTACAGCATATTTTTTATTTTCATTATCTTAGTGTACAAAAATATTTTATAACAACGAGCGATGTGTAATATGAACATACATGCTTAAAAAACGGTAATAAAAATCAAAGTAAAACAAAGAAAAGTGCTTTTCTGGAAAAATGATTATTTTCGGGAGAAAATTATTTGTATGCATATTTTTACTTCTATGAAGCCACTGTGCTTAGGCAATAAGTAATTTGAACTTTTCTATATCGTCTGTTACGAGTACAGTGGTAATTGTTCTCGATTTTTTTATAGTAGCTTTTCGGAGAAATGCTTTAAGCACAAGGGCACCCATATTTATTATGTAGATGGAAATTTAATGTTTGGATAATAGCAATTCGTATGCAATTGCTAAATGTAAATAACAAATTAAATGCAAATTTCTGGGAAAAGATTGCTATTTATGCATTTTAAATTGAAAATTGTTGTGGAAAACACGAGCATCATAAATTGCATTTCAAGTACAAAACATAAAATAAGTCATTTTGTGTTGAGGAGATGACGAGTACATAATAAATTAAATAAAACAGTAAACTCATAATAAAGTGTGTCGAATGCAATGAAGTGGATATATAGTTGAAAAAGCTGCATAAATATGTATATGGATTCTGATTGGCAATTTCAATTGCAACCATTTGTGTACTGAGATGACATATATTTTTTACAAATTTTGAACAGAATATGTAACAGCATATAAGGTTACCATAAATCTACGGTTGAGTGGCAATCTAGAAGATGTCGTGTTCTCATTTGAAACCTCAGTTCAAACAGGGAGAAGATCAAAGACCTAACTATCCCACTTGATCCGCAAATAGACCTGACGTTGTATATTTTGTTTGTTCAGGACAGTAGTCACAATTTAACAGCCTTGCCAAATAACAGCAACATCATATTAAAGTAATTTGGAGTAGTATAGAAATAGATATAGTGAAGTATTGGGAGAGGTAAACCATTTAGGTGATCGAAATAAAAGTTCAAAGATTGGAAGAAACTGCAGACTCTCATATACGTAAACACTGCCGAATCGAAAACAAAAAGAAAGTGTAAAGAATTTCGTAGTGTAATTCGGTCTCATTAAGTCTTGAAAAATGCAATGCCTCGAAATCTAAGTCGAACTGCAAACTGATATAATTAATATTGGTATGACGCAGAATCTAATATAATAGTTACAAGTTTTTTGGGTTAACTATTAAAAAATGTTTTATACATTTTTTATGTAAATTATGTAAAAAACAGCGTAAATTACATTAAACGTAAATTACATGTATAAAACGAAGACAACATCATTCACAGCGCCATCTTTTTTAAAATTTCAAAAATTTACCGATCGGCAGTTCAAATGATTTTTAACCTCTTAATAATTACTAGGTTACAGTCAAAACAATTCTACACAGTTAATAATTTTACAAATTCTATTCATAAAATAGTAAGAAGATTTTTTAACAGATGGTGTTTTAGTAACAATTAGATTTAATAAGAGATGGCGCATCAGGTTTTTTTTACTTAAAATTGTTTTTTACGTTTTTTGCATATAGAATGTAAAAATTAACCATATGTAAATAACACATTTTTACATGTAAAAACCCATGTAAATAGAATCGTGTAATTTACATGCCCAACAACGGAGGCTATCCATCGCACGGTACATAGTCTTTTCTAAAATAAGAATCTGACTGTAACAAGCGATGTAGATGAGGGAATAACTGTATCAAATCAAAACAAGTCAGTTTGCGGAAGTTTCAGTCTTTCAACGTGGCAAAAGTCATATTTTGGAATGCGGTTCAAAATAGAATATATTTAAGAGGAATACCTTGTAATGGGCATCCTTAATTTCCTGTTATTACCCAATTTATATTTTTATCGTATTGCGTCATCAATGGATAAACGAAACGCTGTTGGTATTCAATGTCGTTGATTGAATTCTAAAACGATGTTCTGTTTACATTTTTTTATATGAACCAGTAGAGTAGGTGTATGGGTTGAGTTAACAAAAAATTTGAGTCGGCATACGACATCAAGTAGGTTTAGTTGGTTAAACATAAAAAAAGTGCAGCTAATGCAGTTGTACTTGGCACTAGTATATAATAACCACTTAATTATCCAAATAAGAGGAATAAACTTAAGATCAAACCTTCCTTAATGGGTGGTGTTTATTCAAATGTTTTACCGGTTAAGTGAGCGAAGAGATTTTCCATGTTTTCCTAGATTAATTTCCCCTCTCGCTTAACTAAGTAGATTTGTATAATACCGCCCAAAATTTGATTGATGGGCCAGTGAGGGAGTCGGACCACAGTCAGAGTGATGGAGATGATCAAAGTGATGTAGTCGGATGAGACAGGGTCCAACGGACTTAATCAGATAAAGAGGATGTCAAGCCGACTTGACCAGCGGATTTTACTAAAACCAGACAACCGACTGTTCCCTTTCTGTCAGCAACGTGGTACCATCTAAAAATACTTACAACCGAGTATTTTTTTTAATTACGTGTTATTAAACAATTTTGTAGGAGTACACGTAAGTAGCATACCCTACCAATGATCCTCAATCCTCTCTCTTTCTTTTGTTTATTTAAGCGGGCGTAAAACGTTTCACCTTCAACTCAATTGAATGAGTGCGGTTATCTAGGTCTTTAGAGATGCATCTCACCACCCCCGACCGTTTCCTCTACCGAAATGAGCTGCGAGAAACCATGTCGCAACGGAGATGCAATATTTCTAGAGGCGATTTTGAGAAACCGGATCTGCTTTGCGTGAGCACATGAGAATCACAAATCATGTTCACAAATCATTTTCCATATTCTACAAAATAACTGGAACTATTTTTTAGAATATGGAAAATCGACGACCAAATTGAACATAATGGAGTGCATGAGAATCGCCATTGTGGGAAAATGGGATCTTAAAAATAAATTTAAGTCCATTTTAGGCACAAATGATATTGCTTAAACACCGAGTATGGAGAAGAATGGAACGAACTGCATGGTAGAAGTTCACCTTTTTTAGGATCAACAAAAGTGTTGCCAAACTTAGATTAAAATTTTATGAAAGTGAGGTGCAGCTTTCACATAACGTAAAATTATATTGCTAGACCACTCCTGGAAACAATTTAAGTAAATAAGTCCATATAAGGTGATAATCCACTATTCCACGAAATGCCCGATAACTAATGCATTACAAAACTAAGAAGAAGTAACAGTGAGCATTGGTCCATGTGTCAATAGATATTAAAAGCCAGCAGATATACGAATATAGGAAGGAAGTTCATTTTACAAATATACGCTGAGCAGTGCCAGACACCCAATATTATAGAAAGATTTAAACGATTTTTTAAACCCACGATGGAAATTGATTGCAGATAATTGCACCATGAAAAAAACATGGGGAAAAAAACAGGATTGATCAACTGTAATTGTTCCTGATGATAATAGTTTCAAATGCCACTGCAAATCGAAGATTTGGTTAAGTTTTCTCTAAAGTAACTGCCTTATATGATATTTTTAGTTACAGACCGATAAAGTTTAGTTTTCTTCAGAGTTACAAGACACGTAGCCAATCTGAAGCATTCAACATAGCAATTTTTAAGTTAACTAGGCTGGTATTGTTAACCTCGAGAAACCATAATCACAGAAATACCACACATATCTCTACTTATTCACTAAGCCATTGTAGCTATAAATATCTTAGCCATGAGTAACAGTCCATTACATACATATCTATAAACCAAATGTTTTCTTTGTTTCGGTGCTAGACAACAACAAAGAACGTCAGCTACCGTCTACTTCTTCTCTAGATTATCACTGTTTCTGTAGAAATGATTTTGTATCAGATCCAGCGTTTTCTAAGAGAGACTGTCCTTCGAAAAGACCCACAACCGTACCCTTATGACATCTTAGTAATAAAATCAGAGTTTTCGAGTGCCTCAAGTCAAACTTTAACCAAACTTGCTAGATAACACGTTTTAAGGTGTTTGTTCACTTATCGTTCGACACGGCCATTCTATTCCTATTCTTTCCTCAAAAGATTTGAGCCATTTATGGTTAATTTGTTTGTCCAGAAGTACCCTATCCAATAGACCAAGCACCCTAGCGATAGGGTAGACATGAGTTAATTAATTCCAGCTATTTTGGTTGTAGCCTGACATAGAATGCGTTATCAACTATGGATACCATTTATAACACCTTCAACAAACTCAACCTCCTTTCCCCTGCTCTCATTGATAAATAAACAAGCACACCTCCGCTTATATTTTCGCACTCTTCAAACCAGAGTAAAACATTCCCAAAAGCTCTTTAAAAAAAAATTAGCTCTCTTTGTAGTGCCTTGAATGTTAAAATGAAAGAAGGTAGAACTAACACTGGATGACTCACCCTAATTTCATATATGCGATTCACTTTGATTGTATTAATAAAATGTTGTGTTTTGTGAATTTAAAAAGTATTTAACTTTCATTTTTAATACAATAAGAAAATGAAAGCTTCTTTAGTATTCTTCTCTTATGGGATTAAAAATTAATTTCCTCATTTATACGGGTACATGTAGCTATTGTGTATTTGTACTAAATACCATATACTGATACTCGTCGGTATATAGATATGGGTAGATAGCAATGTATATATATGTATACTCGTATATGAAAAAATTATGGGCTTAACGACTGGAAGGAAAGTAATTTACATTTTTCATGAATAGTCATGGGGGATGGTGACGTATTCAAAGTATACATTGTAATTGTTGATACAAGAATATCAGAGTAACGTTTAAAAGTATTTTTATTAGCTAAATTACCTTAGTTACATTAATGTGGTTTATTCGTTATTTATAGATACATTGTTTTAATAAAATTCGAAATATGTACTTTGAGCTTTAAAGCTCCCATATGTTGAACATTTAGAATGATTGGTTTGTTCATCAGTTCAATTTTTTTTTTAAGAACCAAACTATAATATAAGAACCAAGGTTATAATCAATTATTATTAATTTGCTATTCGTTTAACATTGCTAAGCAATGGTGTCACAAGGTCTATGTGGTTCGTCAAAACTTAAGCCAATATATTAAAGTTCACCACACAGCAGTATAAATAATTACCACGACCGCTGCACAGTCATTTGCCTGCTCTTTCGGATTATGAGTGGCTGGGCACACAAAAATGTGTGGAAACTTCAAACTAGTTTTACAAAGTTCCATATTTCTCTTCTAGTAACGCAATTGTTCCTCTCAATCTTCGACAGTACTTGATTTAAATACGTTACCACTCTCTAATATTGTCCAATACTTTGTGATAGAAAATACCCTGTCCCCACATTGCTGGTCGTAGTATCCAGATAAAATTGATGTGTCGGTATTGGTATAGTAAACGTTTTTTCCCTCCAGGAACTCAGGCTTAATTGCGCTATTGTGACATCTCTTCCCATAAAAAAAGTGAAAGCTGCCAAAACGGGCAAATTTATCAGCCAAGACGTTTCCTTTGATACCCATGTGACTGGGTATCCCCAAGGAGGATAGATAATTTGACCTCGGAATATTGTATGTATATAACACGGCACCAACTAGATTACAGCATACTAGGATGGGCTGTTGAAGTCTTATTTGTCATTTTCGGTTATAATTACACAAAATAATTTCCCAAAGACGTATTTCGTCACCATAGTGTCTTAAGGCATGTGGGCAGTTGTGTATCGGACTACCTCTCTTCATATTTCACAGTACTCAGATTGCCTCTGCATTGTAGGCGAGCGGCTGTTTGCGCTTCTCACTTTCTGTTCCAAAGAGCAAGTGGCAGGGGACCCACAGCCACTTCAAAGGCTGCAGTGCATGTGGTGTTCAAAATTCTTACAATACCTTGATAAACAAGTCTATGAAGGCGATTTATATGTATCCCTCCAACCCCACTCATTGTTCTTAAGTCCAGTACACGCGTCTGGGTTTCAGGATTTACCAAATGATTGTTTGCATTTCCAGTAAATGTTACATGCTTTATTGAATTTCTCTTGTATAGGTTTTTGCCAAGTCATCTATCTATCTAACCAGATTCCCAGATCCTTGCCTTCCGAAGAGAGCGAAATCGTATGAGCCGTAATTATCGGAAGACTTAAATCTCTCAAAGTCTTGCGTCTAGTGGAAAGAACTATCTCAGTTTTGATTGGGTTGACTGTTAGACTCTGATCACTACACCAGACTACAACTATTTAAATGTCCTAATATTTATACCTATTTTATTATGGCGATGTCATCGGCATACACCTGGAGTAAAATCAGTTACCGTTAGGTGTGGTGCATAACCTTTTCTTAAGCTGAATAAATGTATGGTTGTACTTTATTGGCCACCTTCAGTTAATGTAGACTCTTGGCGATTTTGGCATAGTTTTCTAAACTTTGTATTTGTGGACATTCCTATAGATATCAGCTAGTTCTTAACGTTCTTTACACTATCCGGATCCATTCTAATTCCACTCTCTGCAATGATGTAGGCCAAATAACTTCACTTTCTCTTGTAACAGCCTGCGCATTTCTCCGGATTAAGCTTCGTGGTTGCGTTGCTTTGCAGTACTTTCTACAATTTCCTAAAATGTTCTTTGAACGTATCCAGTATGATGATGTCAACGAGGGAAGCAAGGCATCACTTTAATGTTTATCCATGTAGCACGCACCCCATTCGTCTCTTGAAAGTTGCTGAGTTATCACATTACCCGATAATATTACGCCGAACTCCCATAATCCGTTGTCTGTCGTAAACGCTGTCATCTCTCGATCATTTGGCTGAACTTCTTTTAGCCAGTACTCACTCTTTTGATCCAGTGTACTGTACCATTTTACCCCTGCTGACTGGATACGTTATCCGGTCGAGTTTCGTTTCCTAATTAGTAACGGTTACATGATTTACCCTTAACCCCATGAACTTTTTAATGGTGTCCTTATTTTTGCATTTTGTAATATCTTCTGTAGTTCTGTTTGCCGTTAGCTAAGGTAATCTCGTTGGTGATTGTTTGATAGGAAGAATATATTCTCGGTGTTTATTTTATGTCGGACGATGTTTGTTCCCGGTTCGGTATATCTGCTATATTTCTTCCCATTCTGACAGCTGATAATGTCTTCTACCGGCTGGCACTTTCTAATTTGTTCGCCATTGTTAAATGTGATGTGTTTGTTGGCAAGATTAACAGTTTTGCTGGTACCGTGACCATTATATTCCCTCCAATATATCTGATTATTACTATATGGCTTAGTAAACATCGTTGATTTAGTGTTGTAGGTAAGTCTGGTTCATATTAATGCTTGCTGGAATCTCGGCTTCCGTTTCATTGATCATTCGAACTACTAAACTATTTTCGGTACATGTACACAGAATAATTTTAGTTTTGGTTATATCGCAAAGTATGGTTTCCAAGATCCAATCCTAAACTGCGGTTGCACTTAAAAAATCGAGACCGTTTATACAATCGTGTGCTATATGTCTGCTACCCCGAACTGATGTTTGAATTTACTGTTTCCAACTCGAACAGCTAATCACTCTTTTCATTAACAAAAGTGGTTTCACATGCCGTTGATCGAAGTGAATCTCGAGTGCTTGATTAATCAATATCGTTCGTTTCAATCCCGTCTAGCCCCAGAAAAGATCTCGATGCAGCTGTGCCTAATTGGGGTATGCCCATATTCTTTAAAATTGTTCCATTTAGGAACAGGCTTCCATTTACCTGACTTAATTGCAAGCTCCTTTCGGTGCCTAGGGTTGTAGCTCGGGTATGCTTATTTTACTAATCGGATTCCTGTTTCCAACTTTTACAATGATTCCGTAGCTATATGCGAATAGAGAACCTGCATGTGACTATTACCGTACCGGTTATTATCAAATTTTTGGTAGCATTTGGTGGTGGGTCCTCTCTAAACCCATTTATTTGTTGTTGAACCACCTCTCCTACCATTGTGATTTGAAACTATACATTCTTGGTTGCATTGTGACAAGGTTAGCTACTATTGTCTTGAAAGCCACTCGAAGTCTACCAAGTATTTTCTTCATTCACTGCATTAGTTGGGGATATAAGCCAGCGAAAGACTGATTCCCGGTTTTTAGGTAGTGTGTTGAAGTCAACTTCATAAAAAGCATTTGGGCCTGATACTTGGAAGGACTTTTCTGTTGAAGAATTGACAATAGATAGAGATAGTTTTGGTTAGGACGAGTTATATCTATGCACATCTTCCAAAAAGGACCAAGCAGGTCTTCATTAGATTTGTTTGGCCAGTAGGCATGGTGACCGCACATATTCTATTAGTTAATCATTGTTTCTTTGAAACCCTAGTTCGAAATACAGAATGATTATAGTTCAGGCTTTGTTCAAGTTTTACGATAAAGGCGGATTTCTTAAGACATTTAGTGAGTTGTAAAAATCTACACAATTTCTGATTCATCAAACTACCGATTTGTATCACTACATATTTGTTGCTTCTACTACAAATTTCATTTCTTACTATAGCCAATGAAATTATTTTCCAGTTCCTTCACCTTCACAACTCATGCCTGTAGTTTAATACATTTTGGATTTATTCACGAAAAGCTCGAGTTATTTATAAATATCTTTTTGAGCTTTTTTTTTTAATTATATTAATAAATTAAGATAACGTAAAAGGATTTGAAATACGTTCTTTAAGGATGTTCTCGTATATGTATATTATGCGTGTATACAATTGAAGAATACGATTTGGTTAAATCTGGGAATATTTAATGTGAATTCTGCATATTTTTGTGCCCCACCCTAATTCCGCATAATATCATAAACTAATTAAATATACAAAAAGGATGCTCTCGGATATATTCCAGTTCATTACAAGGTCATATATATATATATATATATATATATATATATATATATATATATATATATATATATATATATATATATATATATATATATATATATATGTATATATATATATATATATATATATATATATGTTTATTTATATATATATATATATATATATATATATATATATATATATATATATAATATAAATATATATATATATATATATATATATATATATATATATATATATATATGTGTGTATATATATGTGTGTATATATATATATATATGTGTATATATATGTATATATATATATATATATATATAATATATATATATATATATATATATATATATATATATATATATATATATATATATATATATATATATATATATATATATATATATATACTTAGGTCTATCTGCGAGCGAAGTTTATATTAAATTTGGATCACAGACCAAAAGATACATCTTTCGTCTCGAACATGTAAATGCGAGTCGATTTTTATGTTTATTGGGTTCGTTTGTTAGTTTATTTATTTAATTTAACAAAATAAAATACAATTTATGAAATTTTATAGCCCAAACAATATTTAGAGAATGTTTTGTACAGATATCACACTTCGAGATGAGCAACGCACAGCAGCTATATAACAAAAGAAGAATATATTAACATACGAGGATGCTGTGTGTGCTAAATAAACGCCCTCGTTAAATGTTATATTTTATCGTCTTCAATGTACGTCATACGATATAGATATGTACAATTTTATGATATGTGCATACATTGGAAAATCCTTGAGCTTTTGTTCTACATAAACATTTAGTGGGTTTGAATCATCGTGTTTGATGTGTTAACACTAAAGAGTATTTTTATTCGTTTTCGAATTGTTGAAAATTTTAATATTTATGGATCCATTATGGCTTATATAGCTGTTGAAGGTGAGCAAGCTTCAACTTTATGTGTCCATCGTAAATTTGAAAATCATCTATACATTATATACCCTTCTCACTTTTCTAATCATATACTAACCCAATTTTAAATAGTCTAGATCTAATATAAAAATACCTAGCATTCCATTCGGCAGCCTTATCTAGAAACTAGATTTTTTTGATTTGCAGTGTGGCATGGCCCACCGTCTTGTTAAAGCCTGTAATCATCAAGATATTTTTCACGCATTTGCGGGTACACATAATAATCCAACTTCCACCGGTATGAATATCCATCGACCGTTTCGTTTTTTTAATAAGTCCGACCCAAACTGTTATGGCGTTTCATGGATTTCATATGGAACTTATTTTCCCCAACTGTGGCTTGTTTACTTATTAAACTTATACCTGAGTTCTGGCAATCGCTCTTTTTGACCGCTTCAACCAGTTAATTGAAACAAATTGGTCGTTGTTGATCAGCATGTTAACTATCTGTCCCGTATAAAACCAGATTCGACACCAAACGACAAATTGTTGCCAGGCGGTGCCTGTTGGCCCTGATATTTTCGACGATACGCACGTTGATACCGCAACTGAACGACTATGAATATCAATGTCGAGTTGTTTCGATTCACAAATGTCAAAGTTATTCAATGTCTACTTACCAACATAAAAGACGGTGCACCCTGTATTAATGATTGAGCTACTCAAGCATTTCCAATATTTTCGATAACGCATCAGCGATTTGGCGTTCGTGTCAAAAATGATGCGATTTATTCGGTATTTTTCGTATGAACTATTTCCACATTCAAATCGTTCCCATGTATTCCTAATTTACTTTAGTATACGAGGGATGGTACACGCTGATAAAATATGTTTATCTCAGAATTAAATCATTCTGTTAAATGAACTGAGTACATTTTCTTTTTATTGTTCGAGAGCTTTTATCACTAAAATGAAATGTATCGTGAACTTTATTATTATTTTATAGGCAAAGTGATTTCCATTTCAATCGTAGCATTGTTGCTGTAACCATATAGTCAATCAAAAGGCTCAGATGAGGAACTGTGTAAATATTTAAAACATTTCAATATGATAAAACTGCCAAATGGCTATACTTAATGGATGGAAATCACATACTGTATTCGTTCTGATGATAAATTACCCATTACATGGTTTTCTGGCTGACGATTTTGTTTGATGTACCTAATACCTCTTATT
This sequence comes from Tipula lateralis, assembly GCA_963932295.1. Taxonomy (NCBI): domain Eukaryota; kingdom Metazoa; phylum Arthropoda; class Insecta; order Diptera; family Tipulidae; genus Tipula; species Tipula lateralis. The sequence goes on from OZ010737.1 coordinate 120,480,535, forward strand.
ATTTAAAATCTCACTATATGATAGCCTGTAAGCCATTCTCGGGTGAGAATGAATGATATGCGTATCTTTTAGTATTTACTTTACTTACTCTCCCACTCGGATTATACTATAGGCTACAAATACTGTCCAACGTTTTGAATGACTTGATAACCAGTCCTAAACTATTTGAGAATCTGTGAATAATGCTTGGTTTTTGAATTGCATTGAGGTTGGCGGAACTAAGAGAAATCATCTACATCGTTTTCAGTAAATTGGCCAGTATAGTAAAGTACCCATTAATCAATTTTGGATGTCTTAAGTAGATCTCTTCAACTATCTAGTCATAGTTTTAGTATGTTTTGAGGTACCATTTCATTCCATCGTAAGCTTTGCATCCAAAGATTCAGCCATAAATAATTTTTACCTTTACTTTTACTTTACATGTATATAATGTGCCAACCGATTCCAATATTTTTAATGTTTCCTCTGTTGAAAATTTAATGACTTGCCTAAAAGTCATGATTATTAGCAATCAGCTTGCAAAGATTAATGTCATTTTATTATTATCATTTCATTATTTGTGTTGAATTACTTTATGTTGGTTAACGATAGCCATTTAGATAACTTAGCCGAAAATCAATCTTGAATTTCATTGTACTTCTGTCTTGAACTTTACTTTAACACGACGTGATGCGGAAGATAACGCTTAGCGTATATATCTGTTTCGTTTGTTTACTCTTTCCTTATATGTCCAAGTGTTTTATATTTTTGACGAAGTGGAATTCGTTTGAACTATATTAAGCACTATATGAGTGACTACATGAGTGATAGTGGCGGCACTATATGAAGCTCCAGTCATATCTCCATGATATATAAAAGGCAGTTTTACTTATTGCCTTCAGCCTGTTTTGTTGTAGTTTTGACTAATGCATCACATTCTGTGTTTGTTTTGTAATTATTGTATTGCTTTTAATTCCCCAGAAATTGCTGAGTGCTTTGACAATATCTAGAAGTAAATAAGCCAGTTACAACCCAAACAATAAAAATCCGGACTGCTCTTAAGCCCTTTGCTAATAGTTCTGCTCTAGAATGCCCGGAAGGAGAAGTCTATCTAAGTAGAAAATCTAGTCAGCGATTTAACATTTAGCTGTCCTCTTCCAATCATTTGTGCTCGTAGGAAATATTCCATAATTAGGGTAGTTCCATTGTAATTGGTAAGTTAGTCGAACCCCTGCTTGTATACCATTCATTTTACATATAAACCCGTTACCTAAATTCGTGAATGCTTCAATTCGAGGCTCAGTTAACAGTCATTGTAGTCAATCCTCCGATATGATTAATGCCTGGAATACCGAAAATAAAAGAGCTCGAAAAAGTTGAAAATTACCATTACTCTCACTCCGTTTAATTAGTGCGGTTCGATGAATTGCAATGTATGTTTTGAGGTTTTTGGCATCTTAGGTATTAATCACTTCTTCTCTTCTTCATGGATGAATCTACAATTTCTAAGAATGTAATCAACTTTTCGATTGTGAAAAGATATTTCGTCAAAAAGTAAGTAGTAGCTGCTTTCCAATCGACCAACCGTTAGTACCCGCTACATAGTAGTTCGTTGCGTGTCTTTAATAAATTTACTATGGATTATAAAGCAAAGGCACACAACAAACTACTAGCGGTTCACTAGCGGATACTATCGGTTGATCGATTGGAAAGCAATTAATACCTTGCCAACCGGCAAACCGCTAGTGAATCGCTAGTAGGTCGGCTTTTATCTTTGCTAAATAAACAGTAGTTAATTTAGCAAAGGCAAGAACCAAACGACTAGCAGTTCACTAGCGGGTTACACTAGTGGTTGGTTGATTGAAAAGCAACTAGTATTTAAACTCAATTTACCACTTCTAAACTTTTCCAAAACCATATGATATTGAAAAAATAACTGTCATCTGTCTAGTTAACAAAGTGACATCTATTGTCAACTAGCAAAATTAAATACAAGGTAAAAATGAACTAATCAAATAACTTATAATAACATGATATAATTCCGGAGAAGATCAAAAGATTGCACTAGTAGTAGTTGAACGAAATGTTTACATTTTTTAACTGCAGTTTTTTATTTTCAACGAATTATTAACGAAACCAAAATTTAAAATCTAAAAAAAAATTTCATTTTATAATCGAAATTGGAAATTTTCAAAGTAAATGGGCTTATATTTATAAATAATAATAAAAATTATGTCAATTCATTAAAAAATTACTTCGCGTCCCATCTATTGTTCTCGTTAAAACGCATTGGTATGCCATCTAGATTTTTTCTCCGAAACTAATATTTAACGAAATCAGTCGTTGACATTTACTATGAAAATTGACTCGATTTCCCTTATTGTATTATAAGTTATTTGGAACTAATTGATAGGTTAATTAATTGAACTTTTGACATCTCTCAATTATGACGTAAATAAACAAATGATTGTTAAGTCTATCAAAACCGAAAATTTCCGAATGACTAAGAACATTTCCGTGGAAAGATTACATTTTATTTTTCACTGGTGCTACAGTGCTTTCTGACATCGACCTCATAGAGTTCGTCAAACAATTATTTGTATTTTGGATATTATCACATATATCCACATATAGCAACCCACCCATCCCTTATATTTCTGCATGAGGGGTTTACATAAATATTAACCATGACTCAAATTTCAACCGTATATTTTGAACTTGGGATGTCATTGTCCTTCTTGCAAGTTTTGATTTCTTTGAATAATAATTATTTTATATAAGTGAATTCCCAGAACCAACTGAAACTTAAGACGAAGAAGTTGATATTATGTTCAAAGTATATATAGCAATCGAAACACATGCATGAAATATATAAGGTACATTCACATGGTTTTCCAATAAGAAAATATGTTCTTGCAATGCTGAGCCTTCGAGACATGGCTGAAGCATACGTTTGCACAAAAACATCGATTTTGAACATGTTATATAAATGTATACAGGTTTTCGCATAAATAACAAATTTATTGATTGTTATTCCCATTTATTACCCTCACACAATGACAAAAAATGGTTTATTTTCTTAAAAATGTGTTGGGTGGTGTGTTATTTTGCTCAATTTTGAGTTTAAGTGTTTCAAAATCTTTATCTTAGCCTACATAATTTTGATTCTTGTTTCGTAAACATTTATTGTTATTCTTAGGGTGTGTTTATAAATAAACAAGACAGGACAGTTTAAACTTTTGATGGGCGAGGGTTGATTTTAGGTTTGATGTTTTTATTTAGTCCCCATTTGTATGGGTTTTCGTTGTAGGGTTAATCGTGTATCTGATTTGAACCATATGTTACAATATTACAATTGTATTTAGATTGGCGATAACAGAGAATGTTGCGCTCCATTTATTACCTCAACAAATCAATTGAATATAATTTTACGACCCACAACTGTTGAATAACAAATAGTTTCACCTAACATATAAATCAACACATTAGGATATACTAAAGGCTGTTTGTGTGTGCGTGTGAATAGATAAATTGGTCAGAACATTAAGTTCTATTGTGTTCGAAACTTTAAGTAGTTGTTTGTTAACCAAATATTTATCAATTTTTTATTGCCCGGCGTTAGTGCTTCATAGGGTGGAAGCGTCCCTTCAAAGATTGGCCAATCATATAATACACTAAGTGGTTTAAGTCGTTACAATTTTTGATTGTTGATTCGATTTTATTAAACGTTAATTCATTTATATTATTCGTAATTGGTAAGCTAATTGGAGCTTTAAAGCATTCGTTCATGTTGAATAAATTTCAATACTTGGTAAATTACCTTCGTGAAGAGTCCAATTTAATAAAACATAAACTCATCTCGCAGAATTATTAGATACAAGATTCTTCAACGATATGATCAAACAGCCTATTAATCAACCTGCTAATTAATCAACCTGCTCACTAATCATCTAACGCAGCTCTTTGACAACGCTGATAAAGTGAATGGTTATAATCGTGGAATTAAAGTATAGGGTGGTGCAGTAATCATTGAACATTGGAAGAACAGAACTGTGAGGCTTATTTTGTTTTAACAGCACCAAATAAGAGTGGATGGGTACACCTCCCTAGGACAGTGATTACTTTTCCCAAGTCCAAATTACGGATAGTATCAGGTAAAATATTTACCACATTTCCAATTAATGATAAGATAATAGGTTGAATTGATCATACAGGACCCACTATGGACGATGTTCTTGCGGTTCCGAAAGTGAAGATGGTATAATAACCTACTTAAAATAAGTGTGTTGGTAACTTTTAGAGGATCCACGCCACTCATGCAAGGTAGTTTGTAACGCAGATCACCTACTAAAGCAGTGAAACAATACCAGCTGTTAATAGTGACATTGACATTGGGATGAAAACTCGATTTGTAGGAGAGCTGAACATTATTCCCGAACAATTTGAACGTATAAATTCTGTATAGTAATTCAAAGGTACATATATTGGTTAAATGTCGGTTGAAAATTCAATTACATGGTCTTAGTTATACAAACATATCTGCAAACGCAGCAACAAAAGAAGCCAAAGGGAAAATCGATTACCAATTTGTGGAAAATTTAATAACTAGAATTCCCAGTTTATTTAAAAAAACAAGGCGACTTAAAACTTTGTTGGGCAGAAATAAGATGTCTTCAGTGAACATTTTTTTGAGGTCTGCGGTTTCCAATTTTTAAATTTAGCTTGCGGACTTTTAGGTTGTCCTCGCCACTTGTTACTGTCATAGCTCCGCAGCCAACGCGCGATTCTTCAAGTAAAGGTTGATAGCTGCCTTAAACTTGTGCATTTTATACTCCAACTGAAACTGAAAACCGGACACCGAATTCCACTTCCTAGATGTTTGATAAATAAATTCGCGCCTTGCATCTTCAGTTCGAGGTTTTGACATCTTCACCGTAAACCTATGCGCATTGATCGTTCCTCATGTTACCCATCCTGGTGTAACAAATGGTGGTATTTTCTCCTTTAATTCTGCAGAACATTTACCATTTTTTAATCTATAGAACACGCAGAATTCTGCAACATCCCTGCGGTGCTGTAGGCTGTCTTTACCTTTCGTAAGTCCGGAGTTTCATATTATTTGGATGGCACGCCGCTGAACTCTATCTTACTATTGGTTAACTTCCCCAATATGCTCCTCAAACGTAAAGTACGGTTCGGACAACGTATGTGAAGTTAGCCCGAAAACCATCCCGAAAATTAAAAAAAAAAATGTGTCTTGGCTAAATCAAATATATACCTCAGCACGAAAAATAACACATAACAAACTAAAAATACAATCCATCCCGAAAAAAATTTGTTCGAGATGGATTGCATTTTTGTTTATTTTGTGTGTTTTTAAGTGTTTAAATACAAAACTCAACAGTGCTAAGAAATAAACCAAAGGCACAAAAAACAATCTTAAATAATAAAATATATGTATATTACATATTATGGTATATAAACTAATTTAGTTGATATTTATCCATATAAATAAAACTCATACTTCCAGCTATGTATTTCTATTCACAGAGGTTGCCAGAAATATTGGCATATGCCAATTGCTTAACAAGACCATCGGCAATCATGACCCGAAACGCCATTATCATACGATGGGGATAGGGATCATTTCTGAACGGTTTTCCGTTTCTGGATTGAGAAATTCGAAGTATATTCATACTTCCAGCTCTGTATTTCTATTCACAGAGGTTGCCAGAAATATTGGCATATGCCAATTGCTTAACAAGACCATCGGCAATCATGATCCGAAACGCCATTACCATACGATGGGGATAGGGATCATTTCTGAACGGTTTTCCGTTTCTGGATTGAGAAATTCGAAGTATATTCATACTTCCAGCTCTGTATTTCTATTCACAGAGGTTGCCAGAAATATTGGCATATGCCAATTGCTTAACAAGACCATCGGCAATCATGATCCGAAACGCCATTACCATACGATGGGGATAGGGATCATTTCTGAACGGTTTTCCGTTTCTGGATTGAGAAATTCAAATAAAACTCATACTTCCAGCTCTGTATTTCTATTCACAGAGGTTGCCAGAAATATTGGCATATGCCAATTGCTTAACAAGACCATCGGCAATCATGACCCGAAACGCCATTATCATACGATGGGGATAGGGATCATTTCTGAACGGTTTTCCGTTTCGGGATTGAGAAATTCGAAGTATATTCATACTTCCAGCTCTGTATTTCTATTCACAGAGGTTGCCAGAAATATTGGCATATGCCAATTGCTTAACAAGACCATCGGCAATCATGATCCGAAACGCCATTACCATACGATGGGGATAGGGATCATTTCTGAACGGTTTTCCGTTTCTGGATTGAGAAATTCGAAGTATATTCATACTTCCATCTCTGTATTTCTATTCACAGAGGTTGCCAGAAATATTGGCATATGCCAATTGCTTAACAAGACCATCGGCAATAATGACCCGAAACGCCATTACCATACGATGGGGATAGGGATCATTTCTGAACGGTTTTCCGTTTCTGGATTGAGAAATTCGAAGTATATTCATACTTCCAGCTCTGTATTTCTATTCACAGAGGTTGCCAGAAATATTGGCATATGCCAATTGCTTAACAAGACCATCGGCAATAATGACCCGAAACGCCATTACCATACGATGGGGATAGGGATCATTTCTGAACGGTTTTCCGTTTCGGGATTGAGAAATTCGAAGTATATTCATACTTCCAGCTCTGTATTTCTATTCACAGAGGTTGCCAGAAATATTGGCATATGCCAATTGCTTAACAAGACCATCGGCAATCATGACCCGAAACGCCATTATCATACGATGGGGATAGGGATCATTTCTGAACGGTTTTCCGTTTCTGGATTGAGAAATTCGAAGTATATTCATACTTCCAGCTCTGTATTTCTATTCACAGAGGTTGCCAGAAATATTGGCATATGCCAATTGCTTAACAAGACCATCGGCAATCATGATCCGAAACGCCATTACCATACGATGGGGATAGGGATCATTTCTGAACGGTTTTCCGTTTCTGGATTGAGAAATTCGAAGTATATTCATACTTCCAGCTCTGTATTTCTATTCACAGAGGTTGCCAGAAATATTGGCATATGCCAATTGCTTAACAAGACCATCGGCAATAATGACCCGAAACGCCATTACCATACGATGGGGATAGGGATCATTTCTGAACGGTTTTCCGTTTCGGGATTGAGAAATTCGAAGTATATTCATACTTCCAGCTCTGTATTTCTATTCACAGAGGTTGCCAGAAATATTGTCATATGCCAATTGCTTAACAAGACCATCGGCAATCATGATCCGAAACGCCATTACCATACGATGGGGATAGGGATCATTTCTGAACGGTTTTCCGTTTCGGGATTGAGAAATTCGAAGTATATTCATACTTCCATCTCTGTATTTCTGTTCACAGAGGTTGCCAGAAATATTGGCATAAGCCAATTGCTTAACAAGACCATCGGCAATCATGACCCGAAACGCCATTACCATACGATGGGGATAGGGATCATTTCTGAACGGTTTTCCGTTTCGGGATTGAGAAATTCGAAGTATATTCATACTTCCATCTCTGTATTTCTGTTCACAGAGGTTGCCAGAAATATTGGCATATGCCAATTGCTTAACAAGACCATCGGCAATCATGATCCGAAACGCCATTACCATACGATGGGGATAGGGATCATTTCTGAACGGTTTTCCGTTTCGGGATTGAGAAATTCGAAGTATATTCATACTTCCAGCTATGTATTTCTATTCACAGAGGTTGCCAGAAATATTGGCATATGCCAATTGCTTAACAAGACCATCGGCAATCATGATCCGAAACGCCATTACCATACGATGGGGATAGGGATCATTTCTGAACGGTTTTCCGTTTCGGGATTGAGAAATTCGAAGTATATTCATACTTCCATCTCTGTATTTCTGTTCACAGAGGTTGCCAGAAATATTGGCATAAGCCAATTGCTTAACAAGACCATCGGCAATCATGACCCGAAACGCCATTACCATACGATGGGGATAGGGATCATTTCTGAACGGTTTTCCGTTTCGGGATTGAGAAATTCGAAGTATATTCATACTTCCAGCTCTGTATTTCTATTCACAGAGGTTGCCAGAAATATTGGCATATGCCAATTGCTTAACAAGACCATCGACAATCATGATCCGAAACGCCATTACCATACGATGGGGATAGGGATCATTTCTGAACGGTTTTCCGTTTCTGGATTGAGAAATTCGAAGTATATTCATACTTCCAGCTCTGTATTTCTATTCACAGAGGTTGCCAGAAATATTGGCATATGCCAATTGCTTAACAAGACCATCGGCAATCATGATCCGAAACGCCATTACCATACGATGGGGATAGGGATCATTTCTGAACGGTTTTCCGTTTCTGGATTGAGAAATTCGAAGTATATTCATACTTCCAGCTCTGTATATCTATTCACAGAGGTTGCCAGAAATATTGGCATATGCCAATTGCTTAACAAGACCATCGGCAATCATGATCCGAAACGCCATTACCATACGATGGGGATAGGGATTTAATTGACGCCAGTACCAGTAATTGATACGTTTTATATTTTGAATTTTAAGACGATAAGATAATGGGTTGTATTATGTTTTAGATGATTTATTTTAAGATTTATAATATACTATCATATGAGGATTTACTCTAGCGGTGGTTGAATTTCTCACAGTAGCTACATATTTTTTTAAATCGTCATATCGGTACCACTTTTGTTTGAATTGACTGTAGCTTATAAAATGGCCACTACTTGAATAATTATTATTAATATATTGTTCGTATCCTATAGCTCCTGCCAAACAATAAATATTGTCATTTAAAACCAAAGTTTGTTCAATCTGAGCTATAGTTACTTTTGGCGGGTTTTCTGTATGATACTCAGTATATATACAAATTATATTATTATATTTTTTGTTTTGTGGAATCATTTTTATCATACAAATAGGACAGCTTTGATTTGGTACTTCTTCTATACAACTACTTAGGTTAGATAAGCCAACTTCCAACAATGTTAACATGTTTATCAGAAGAAAATTTCTTTCTTCTTCAATTACTGTATCACATCGTTCACATTTTAGTTCAACCGTTAAACTTGGAAGGCTTTTAAGTATACTTCCGGCAACGTCTTGAATATTGCAATCACAGTCTACTTGCATTCCAAAAATATCAATAAGCATTTCTTTTCGAAGAGAATATGCCAAATTTAGGTCGTTTGTTAAAACGTTTTTAATAAGTGATTTAACCCTACTTTCTTTAATACCACAGTTTACAACCCCTAAATTAGATACTGCAGCAGCTAATGTTTGAATTAGCGCATCAAAGGCACACGTATTGGAGAAATAATCACACGTAAGATTTCCATTTTGTAAAACCGGTAAAAAGCTTAAAATATTTTTTGTTTTCGGCAGGAGTCTTTTTTTAACTATTTTATGTGATCTTTTTGGTGTATTAAGCTCTGAATTAATCTTAGAGTTTTTGCTTAGTATTTTTATGGTAGAAATTGCGCGTTCCGGTGATGACAAAGTCCTATATTCTTTTATTTGGGATAAGTTAAACGATGACTTCATTTTATTTGTTGGAGTAGATGTATTATTTGGGCGTTTCCATACGGATTGACATTGTTGTGAATCATGAATGGTTAAGTTATTCTCCTTTATATGATTGGGTAAATCAAGACTTGCTAGTTTCTTAACAGCCGTTTTCGGTACACCAGATGAAATTTGCCGATATATTGCAACATTACGATCATGGATGCTTCGAACAAATCTTCCTACTTTCGTTGGTAGTTTACCAATAGTACTAGATGTTTTAAATCTTCGTTTAACAGTGGCGAAGTAATTTTCTACATGACTATTACTTTGGCGATTGCCGTTGTTAAGAATTCCAGCCCATAATGGTAAATATGCCATGTATTTCTTTAACACTAAAATTATAAATTTTGGGTTGTAGAAAGTATTTAATCCACCTGTAGAAAGTATACAATCTGTACCATCTGATGTAATTTCATTATTTCGTTAAAATCTTTATAATAAGGACTTTGAATATAAATTGACGTTGTGTTGTCTCTTACTTTTTCAAAATTTTCTCCGTTTCCTGGAACCATTTCAAAATTGACATCAGATAAAGTTATTAAATAAGTTAACGAGTTCAGTGCTTCTTGTACATTACTAGTTATAAGTCGAGACATTAATATTGTACACAAATCATTCCATATTTTTTTAATTGTTTCATAATGAGTCGTCATGAACAACGATGCTAGTATTTCTTTTACGAGTTTAACGTTTGATGGATATTTAGAAAAGCTAGCATTTATATCTTGAGCCATTGTGTGAGCTAAATGGCAACAACACAAGTATACCTTGACTGTAGACGCTTTCGATTTAGTACTAGAGTGACAGTTGATCCAATTATAGGTTGCTGTTAGATATTCTACTATATCCATGTTATTAAAAGCGCTAAGTACTGCATTAAGTTCAGCAAATGAAAAGTCGATAACAACCGAATCAAACACGGGCCATTTCTTAAAATGAGCCTCAACAAATATTCTATAGGATCTGAGCCAACCTCCAATTGCATCAATATTGTGACTGGAACTTACCATATCTGTCAATGGGAAGGGTGAGGCAATATCACAGTCAGTTGTTTTAGCTGCTATTATAACCGCGTAATATAAAATTGTTGGGCAAGGTTTGAAGGGAGCCCGAACCAAACTACCAGTAGCATCTAAATAAACGGATAAGTTATTATCTTTGAACTGATCTCGCATAATTTTTAAAATATTGTTTTGCATCGTGCTATATGTGATTACAGTAAATGGTCGACGCATAATTTTTTGTATATATTTATTTTCATTCGATTCGCATTTTTTCCACTCCTCATCAATATCTATAAAATCATCAGAATGATGATCATATAATTGCAATGCCTCAGATCTTATTTTTCTCAACACATCTTGCGACTTTGACATTTGTATGGTGTTGTTTTTTTTGACAAACTAAATGTCTTCATCAATAATTAAATTTTCAGACACCTGCTCTACTGTTTTTTCCAGTAGCATCTTCTTCAATACATCCCGATTATAACCTGACGTGAAGCCAAATTGTTTTGTAGAATGAATGATAGAACCATTTGAAGCATAAACATCAAATGTTCCATGTCTTAAATTTGTATTTATTATTTTATACTTTCGGCAATGTTGATTTAAACTTTTATGACCACAATAAGTTCTTATTGTCAAGTGAGTATTTGAAATGTCATAACCTTTTATTTTTATTTGACAGCCAGTTATTTTTGTTAAGTGTTTGGAGATTACAGATCTATATAAATATGAGTTTAACTCTCGTTCATTTTCTAGATATATTCGTTTCCAAATACTATCTGAAATATTTATAGAATTATCACATTTAGAATAAACAATTTTTGAGTTATTTTTTTTAATTTGCTTCAAATTTGAACTGGTCTCAGAAAAAATGTTATTTTCTTGAATATCCATTTGATAAACACATTGATTCAAATTTGGATTTACTTGTAGTTCACTCAAATTACAACTATCAGTATTTACAATCGTTAAATCTTCAACTGTTTCTGTCTCTTCAAAATTATTTAAATTTGTTAATGCATTTGCATCAATTCCATCTTGCTTATATAGATTATTGGAACTAGATTCCAATCCTGTTAAGCACTTATTTTCATTGGCAGTTTTGGAACTAACGCTGCATTTGATGTATCTGCGCCACGCAGTATACACAAGAGTTCGGTTTAATAAACTATTTTTGATAGATAAGAATTTACACAACTGAATCATTTCTTTGTTAGTGGAAGTCGTGCATTTAAAATTTGTGATGCACAAATTATCAATAGCTCTCGTGATTGCTTCGACTGTTATTCCGCTTCTCTTTTTCTTGTAGTTTGATCTACAATTTTTTTTAATGCTATTCTCCATCTTAAGAATATTGATTAAAATTTTTAAGAGTTATCCTAAAGAAACACTTCAATTCTTTAACAAATTAATATCCAAAAAAGAATGTCCAAAATAACAAGCTGAGGTCAAAAACGAAACAATATCAATTCAAAAATTTATAGATTGTCCAGGAGAAAGCAAAGGTCATTAGTTTTAAAAAATACTTTTTTAATATTGAATAACGAAAATAGTAAGAAAAACACACTAAATACGATACGTACGGTACGAAATACAAACTAGGTAATGGAGCGCAATGAAAAAAAAAATTCCTTTTATACTCGAAAATATTTGTTTTCGTTTTCAAACAAACTCATCTAAAATTTATATAATTACTCAATCCCGAAACGGAAAATCGTTCAGAAATGATCCCTATCCCCATCGTATGGTAATGGCGTTTCGGGTCATGATTACTGATAGTCTTGTTAAGCAATTGGCATATGCCAATATTTCTGGCAAGTTGGCAACCTCTGTAAACAGAAATACAGAGCTGGAAGTATGAATATACTTCGAATTTCTCAATCCCGAAACGGAAAACCGTTCAGAAATGATCCCTATCCCCATCGTATGGTAATGGCGTTTCGGGTCATTATTGCCGATGGTCTTGTTAAGCAATTGGCATATGCCAATATTTCTGGCAACCTCTGTGAACAGAAATACAGAGCTGGAAGTATGAATATACTTCGAATTTCTCAATCCCGAAACGGAAAATCGTTCAGAAATGATCCCTATCCCCATCGTATAGTAATGGCGTTTCGGATCATGATTGCCGATGGTCTTGTTAAGCAATTGGCATATGCCAATATTTCTGGCAACCTCTGTGAATAGAAATACAGAGCTGGAAGTATGAATATACTTCGAATTTCTCAATCCCGAAACGGAAAACCGTTCAGAAATGATCCCTATCCCCATCGTATGGTAATGGCGTTTCGGGTCATTATTGCCGATGGTCTTGTTAAGCAATTGGCATATGCCAATATTTCTGGCAACCTCTGTGAATAGAAATACAGAGCTGGAAGTATGAATATACTTCGAATTTCTCAATCCAGAAACGGAAAACCGTTCAGAAATGATCCCTATCCCCATCGTATGGTAATGGCGTTTCGGATCATGATTGCCGATGGTCTTGTTAAGCAATTGGCATATGCCAATATTTCTGGCAACCTCTGTGAACAGAAATACAGAGATGGAAGTATGAATATACTTCGAATTTCTCAATCCAGAAACGGAAAACCGTTCAGAAATGATCCCTATCCCCATCGTATGGTAATGGCGTTTCGGATCATGATTGCCGATGGTCTTGTTAAGCAATTGGCATATGCCAATATTTCTGGCAACCTCTGTGAATAGAAATACAGAGCTGGAAGTATGAATATACTTCGAATTTCTCAATCCCGAAACGGAAAACCGTTCAGAAATGATCCCTATCCCCATCGTATGGTAATGGCGTTTCGGGTCATGATTGCCGATGGTCTTGTTAAGCAATTTGCATATGCCAATATTTCTGGCAACCTCTGTAAACAGAAATACAGAGCTGGAAGTATGAATATACTTCGAATTAATCCCGAAACGGAAAATCGTTCAGAAATGATCCCTATCCCCATCGTATGGTAATGGCGTTTCGGATCATGATTACTGATGGTCTTGTTAAGCAATTGGAATATGCCAATATTTCTGGCAACCTCTGTGAACAGAAATACAGAGCTGGAAGTATGAATATACTTCGAATTTCTCAATCCCGAAACGGAAAACCGTTCAGAAATGATCCCTATCCCCATCGTATGGTAATGGCGTTTCGGGTCATGATTACTGATGGTCTTGTTAAGCAATTGGCATATGCCAATATTTCTGGCAACCTCTGTGAACAGAAATACAGAGATGGAAGTATGAATATACTTCGAATTTCTCAATCCAGAAACGGAAAACCGTTCAGAAATGATCCCTATCCCCATCGTATGGTAATGGCGTTTCGGATCATGATTACCGATGGTCTTGTTAAGCAATTTGCATATGCCAATATTTCTGGCAACCTCTGTAAACAGAAATACAGAGCTGGAAGTATGAATATACTTCGAATTAATCCCGAAACGGAAAATCGTTCAGAAATGATCCCTATCCCCATCGTATGGTAATGGCGTTTCGGATCATGATTACTGATGGTCTTGTTAAGCAATTGGCATATGCCAATATTTCTGGCAACCTCTGTGAACAGAAATACAGAGCTGGAAGTATGAATATACTTCGAATTTCTCAATCCAGAAACGGAAAACCGTTCAGAAATGATCCCTATCCCCATCGTATGGTAATGGCGTTTCGGGTCATGATTACTGATGGTCTTGTTAAGCAATTGGCATATGCCAATATTTCTGGCAACCTCTGTGAACAGAAATACAGAGATGGAAGTATGAATATACTTCGAATTTCTCAATCCAGAAACGGAAAACCGTTCAGAAATGATCCCTATCCCCATCGTATGGTAATGGCGTTTCGGATCATGATTGCCGATGGTCTTGTTAAGCAATTGGCATATGCCAATATTTCTGGCAACCTCTGTGAATAGAAATACAGAGCTGGAAGTATGAATATACTTCGAATTTCTCAATCCCGAAACGGAAACCCGTGCAGAAATGATCCCTATCCCCATCGTATGGTAATGGCGTTTCGGGTCATTATTGCCGATGGTCTTGTTAAGCAATTGGCATATGCCAATATTTCTGGCAACCTCTGTGAACAGAAATACAGAGATGGAAGTATGAATATACTTCGAATTTCTCAATCCCGAAACGGAAAATCGTTCAGAAATGATCCCTATCCCCATCGTATAGTAATGGCGTTTCGGATCATGATTGCCGATGGTCTTGTTAAGCAATTGGCATATGCCAATATTTCTGGCAACCTCTGTGAACAGAAATACAGAGCTGGAAGTATGAATATACTTCGAATTAATCCCGAAACGGAAAATCGTTCAGAAATGATCCCTATCCCCATCGTATGGTAATGGCGTTTCGGGTCATTATTGCCGATGGTCTTGTTAAGCAATTGGCATATGCCAATATTTCTGGCAACCTCTGTGAACAGAAATACAGAGATGGAAGTATGAATATACTTCGAATTTCTCAATCCCGAAACGGAAAATCGTTCAGAAATCATCCCTATCCCCATCGTATAGTAATGGCGTTTCGGATCATGATTGCCGATGGTCTTGTTAAGCAATTGGCATATGCAAATATTTCTGGCAACCTCTGTAAACAGAAATACAGAGCTGGAAGTATGAATATACTTCGAATTAATCCCGAAACGGAAAATCGTTCAGAAATGATCCCTATCCCCATCGTATGGTAATGGCGTTTCGGGTCATGATTGCCGATGGTCTTGTTAAGCAATTGGCATATGCCAATATTTCTGGCAACCTCTGTGAACAGAAATACATAGCTGGAAGTATGAATATACTTCGAATTAATCCCGAAACGGAAAATCGTTCAGAAATGATCCCTATCCCCATCGTATGGTAATGACGTTTCGGATCATGATTGCCGATGGTCTTGTTAAGCAATTGGCATATGCCAATATTTCTGGCAACCTCTGTGAACAGAAATACATAGCTGGAAGTATGAATATACTTCGAATTAATCCCGAAACGGAAAATCGTTCAGAAATGATCCCTATCTCCATCGTATGGTAATGGCGTTTCGGGTCATGATTGCCGATGGTCTTGTTAAGCAATTGGCATATGCCAATATTTCTGGCAACCTCTGTGAACAGAAATACAGAGATGGAAGTATGAATATACTTCGAATTTCTCAATCCAGAAACGGAAAACCGTTCAGAAATGATCCCTATCCCCATCGTATGGTAATGGCGTTTCGGATCATGATTGCCGATGGTCTTGTTAAGCAATTGGCATATGCCAATATTTCTGGCAACCTCTGTGAATAGAAATACAGAGCTGGAAGTATGAATATACTTCGAATTTCTCAATCCCGAAACGGAAAACCGTTCAGAAATGATCCCTATCCCCATCGTATGGTAATGGCGTTTCGGGTCATTATTGCCGATGGTCTTGTTAAGCAATTGGCATATGCCAATATTTCTGGCAACCTCTGTGAATAAAAAAACAGAGCTGGAAGTATGAATATACTTCGAATTTCTCAATCCCGAAACGGAAAACCGTTCAGAAATGATCCCTATCCCCATCGTATGGTAATGGCGTTTCGGATCATGATTGCCGATGGTCTTGTTAAGCAATTGGCATATGCCAATATTTCTGGCAACCTCTGTGAATAGAAATACAGAGCTGGAAGTATGAATATACTTCGAATTTCTCAATCCCGAAACGGAAAACCGTTCAGAAATGATCCCTATCCCCATCGTATGATAATGGCGTTTCGGGTCATGATTGCCGATGGTCTTGTTAAGCAATTGGCATATGCCAATATTTCTGGCAACCTCTGTGAATAGAAATACAGAGCTGGAAGTATGAGTTTTATTTATATGGATAAATATCAACTAAATTAGTTTATATACCATAATATGTAATATACATATATTTTATTATTTAAGATTGTTTTTTGTGCCTTTGGTTTATTTCTTAGCACTGTTGAGTTTTGTATTTAAACACTTAAAAACACACAAAATAAACAAAAATGCAATCCATCCCGAACAAATTTTTTTCGGGATGGATTGTATTTTTAGTTTGTTATGTGTTATTTTTCGTGCTGAGGTATATATTTGATTTAGCCAAGACACATTTTTTTTTTTTAATTTTCGGGATGGTTTTCGGGCTAACTTCACATACGTGTTCGGACACACATTATAACAATTTATAGTCAATCTTTCAACATAATTGGATCTAGGTTCGAGCACGACGAATTTATATTTATTCGACACATACACAAAGGTACATTGATGGAATTTTTTGGGAGGTGCCGAGTTTAAACCCGGGGCAGGATACAAATGGGACTTTTAACCATCTGATTACGTTTAACGGAGTGAATGTACACTTCTGTGATGGAGTGCAGAATTCATGCTCCGACCCAACTTCTATGTCAGTACTATAGGGTGGCTCCACCCTATAGTATGATTCCACGCAAATCGGATATATAGCCGCACGTCGTCGATTATAACGATCTAAACTAAATTTTCCAACATTTCCACGTGATGGAAAACGTGGCAGACATTAGTTCGATATTTGCGTTCAAATCAACAAATGAATAAATTACCTCATCCACGAGTTACACCAAGCTATTCGTGAGGATGCTACTTCTAAGGTAATTATACCTATTCAAGGCTAATCTGCAGCCATTGAACCATATTCAAGAATTTAAAGAAAGATTTCCATTTAAAATGAATTAAAGATGTATGCCAGCCATATCTACATATTCGACTGCTAATTCGGTTGTCTGTATTCTCTTAGCGTAAATATTAATTATCCAAATTATTCGTGCGATGAGCTTTTTTTTCATTTTCATTGTGCTTTGGGTACGTTTTGTCACAATTATTAATTGCCATTAAGTTTTTCTGTCGTACGCAAACGTGTACTGTACAACTTGATAGCTCGAAAATATAAGATATATGCTGTGTATATATACAGGGTGGTCCAGATGAGATTTCATCTCGAGTGTATTGAATTAAGTTGTGTCAAATTGAGCACCCGGCATGACATCGCAAAGAGTGTATTAAATATTTCTCATTTTCGAATCACCCTGTTTAGTTAGATGATTAATGAGCTGTAATTATGTATATGTATATACGAATATAAATTATTTATTAATCAATAGTAATAGAATTATGGTTTTATACGAATCAGAAAATTAATTTTTTGGTTACCTGATAAAAACAGGTGGAGGGTTGAAATTATTTATCGATCTTTGTCTAGCTGAATACGAAATTGAATTATGATAAATGATTGAGCTTTTGGTTTTGTGAAAAAAAATACTTTAGATATTAAAACAAAAGTTGTTTGTGTGGCAAACAAAGCTTCAATTTTTTGATGATTTTGTTTTAATCGAATTTATGCAGATTTCGATATTTTCCATTAAGAAAATATTCAGTTTCATTAAAGTTTTTGTTCTCAAAAGTTTTATAAAGTTGTTTTGTTTTCTAATAAAACAGCTTTTAAAAGTAAAACTTTATGATAAAATATTGAATAATGGTAAAATACATTGTAAACGGTTGCGGTGTAAATGTGTCAAAGACATTAAAAAATGTTTTAGTGATACGCGACAACGAAAAGTCGTTAACTGCGGATTGTACAGGGTTTGAAGTTTTATAAGGGCAGTAGATACTAAAATAATATCCGTTTTTATGTACATGGATATATATATATATATATATATATATATATATATATATATATATATATAAATATATATATATATATATATATATATATATATATATATATATATATATATATATATATATATATATATATATATAAATATATATATATATATATATATATATATATATATATATATATATATATATATATATATATATATATATATATATATATATATATATATATATATATATATATATATATATATATATATATGTTACGGTCAAAGTAATAAATCCGGTTACCAGTGTATTTCGTGAATATAATAAATATCATTGAATTTCGATGAATTAGTATCATTGAAATTAGATTGAATTAGATTTATCAGTTTTACCGGCCATTATACATAGTCGCCTAACTGACTTGGTAAATATTATAAATTGCTTTGTTAGGTTTCGCCTGTTTTTTGGTTTAAGAGAGGAAAAGATTTCACTGGATGAACAAAATTTCATCCATTTTACGTAATAAAAGACATAATCCACGAATTATAACAAAACAAAAATATAATGAATTAATAGATTAAATACGAGAGAGCAAGTCAAAGGCAAAACTCCAGCTGACTACCAACGACTTAAACGTTTTGATATTGTGAAAGTTAGTGATCATATTAAACTTATTTATCCAGTGGCTGCAGACAACTCAAATATTAAGTATTATGTCCATATTGAACTGTTTAATGTTATCCACAAAATACACTTGGAAATAGGGCATGCTGATAGAAACCGAATGAGGCAAGAATTGCAACGCAAATATAAAAATGTTACAATTGAAGAAGTAATGATATATTTGAATATATCCGAAAATTGCCAAAAAAATCAAAGATTCCGAAGAAAGGGTTAGTAGTAAAGCCAATAATTTCAACTGAAATGAACTCCGAATGTCAAGTGAACCTTATTGATATGCAGGCTCATGAGGATAACAATTACAAATTTATACTTAAAATATATCAAGATCACTTGACAAAATTTATCCAGTTACGTCCATTGAAAAGCAAACGTGCAGAGGAAGTGGCTCATGTTTTACTAGATATATTTACGATTTTTGGAGCTCCAAGTGTGCTTCAAATGACAACGGTTGTGAATTTTGCAATAGAATATTAGACGAAATGTTGTCTATGTGGACCAACTTAAGAATGGTTTATGGAAAACCGCGTCACAGATAGTCACAGGGATCTGTTGAACGTGCTAATCAGGATATCGAAGGAATGATAACTACATGGTTAGAAACCAACTGTACCACGCACTGCACTGAAGGTTTGCTATTTGTACAGCTCATGAAAAACCGAACATATCACGAAGGAATAAAATGCAGTCCTTATAAATCTATGTTCGATGTACCCGTGAAAGTAGGCTTAGCCAATCTTCCTCATGATTTTGAAAATATCCGTACTCAAGAAGAATTACAAAACATTATCAATTTCATGGATAGTGAAAGTAATTTAGAAGTAGGTAACAAAGACGTTGGAAATCCCGATGACAATAAGATGTTGAAGACTCCTTTATCAACACAATTTATCACTTTGACCGTAACACACACACACACACATATAAATATGAAACCACATGTTCCGTCTCACTTCTAAGCTCAAATTTTCAAGAAATATTGGCAGTTCATTTTCCAAAAAGTTTCGGTACATTTGACCATTCAAGTTGCCTTCAATTTTATTTCAAAAGTATTGCAGAATCGGTTGTGTGTTCTAAGAAGAAGAAATTGAAAATATTGAATTTCGTCGATTACAACGCCATCTATCATGAACCGAACAAAATATTTCATTCAAATCATACGTACTTTTAGTCGTAGAATCCGATCTGCAATAAAAAATATGGCTTCCTATCTTAGTTTAAAAGTTAACCCGCTTTGTGGGGCGGGGGACTATTTTAAGAACTATACTAAGAGGACAAAGGGGGACTATAATAAAAGACAAAGAGATTTAACTCACCCTAATAGAATAGATCGAAGGTTACAACGAAATATGACCAAGTACAGCACTAATGCCGCGATCAATCGTTGCACCATAACAAAGGCTTTGAAGCTTTTGAATTATAAAGGAATTGGATAAGATATAACCTATGAGGAGTTACTAATCAAGCAGCAGAGAGTTTGTGTATCATAGATATAGTCAAAAACAGATTGAAAAAGGAATCCGTTTGTTCAAACTTAGGATCACATCCTCTGTTGCCATCGCTTTGCTTTTCCACCATAATATCTCATGTTTTTGTTCTTTTACTCCTATGAACTATTTCTAGTTTATTGATATATCGACCTTACTTTTGGAATAACTCGAAAGAATTACTATTTCGGTTTCGTAAGATAATACAATCGGGCAGTAAAAGACTAGCATAAAGGTACGATAACGTTTAGAAAATAATCCAATAAGATGCAGGTTTCAATTCATGCGTTAAATGACGAGTTTATAATATGTGATTGAGGACTCATGGTATCTGTTATGAAAAAAGTTATATGCAAGTTATAACTGAAATCGATATTTGAATGATTGTGATAAGACATTATTGAGCAGTATATTTCAAAGAAAGCAACTGAAGTTTGTATTAGATCAAATGTTTGTGAAAGTCTTCGAAAAACTCCAACGACCGTCAAAATAAGCTAAATATGTATAAGGTAATGAGTTTGCATGAGCCACTTTAATGCTAAAAATGCTTACTGTATATTTAGCTGCGAAACATTATCTCAAGATATTTGATATACAGCAGTTAGATTTGGAAAGAACCTCTGAAATTCTAAGAACAATCAAACGAAACAATTATCGTAAAGAAAGTAGAAACCTCTTGCGAAACGAACAACGAACAAGAAGAATATGGCAACAAACAAAATCTCTTCTAGGTGAAGCTTAATTCAGCCACTTCAATCAGTTACTAAATAGAAAAATCTAAGAATGAAAGACAATGCTAACAGTACTGATTATGCTATTTGGACAGCAACCAGGCAAATTAATCCTTTAATTTACTGAATTCCGGAATTATACTTGGAATGTAGAATCTTCAAAATAACATAAGAGCATACCTACTCGAAATAAAAAAATGAAAGCATATAAGCTTTACAAACAAAAAGGCTTAACCTTTCTCCGTTACCATAAATTAAAAGATTGTACCTTCTTTAAAAAAATAATAATGGTATTGAGCTTTGTGGTTGCTCCAGGCAAAGTAAGATAGATATCATACAAAGATTTTAGAATAAACTTGGGAGCATCGTTAGTGCATCCTGGTTCATTCAGAATAAAGACATCCACAACGACCTTCAAGTATACTACGTGTCCATGATGAAACTTAGCAAAATGCCTGGGAGCAAACAGTCAAAGACTTCAGCAAAATGTAAACCTTAAATTAACTCAGTTATTATTAATCTTTTAAACAACGAAGATATAGTGTGCAGGCTTAAAAAAAAACTTTTGGTTTGGGTCATTTATGCATGTGTGCTATGTCTCACCAGACGCCATGAAATATCATCGGCAATGACTTTAATGCAAAAAACATATACTGTTGCTTTAAGACCTCTTTGCTTGTTTGTTTGTTGGTTTTTTTATCTCTACAATCTTTTTCGGTGTTTGAGGCATTTCCAACTCTTTCGCGGTTTGCTTATTTACGTCCTTACCTTACGCCATTATAGCCAAATCGGGGACGTACGGCTATATGTCCGATTTACGTAGAGCACATTGCATAGCTCCATGATAGCCTATAGTACTGACATGGAAGATGGGTTATCCCATAAAATCTGCACTCGACCCCTGTTGTTCATTTACTCCACCGATCGTAATCGTATGGTGAAAAATCCCTTTACCCGCTTCAACTGCCGCAGCTTTAACCACTGCGCCACCTGGGCGGTGCAATAAGAGCTACTACACCCAAAAGTGAGAAAGTTGTTGAAGACAGGAAATTTAGCCTTATCAATCTAGTGGCTCATCAAATCAAAGCCCGAATATTAGCCACCGAAATTTTCGATAACTAGATTCACATGAAAAACTACGAAACCTTATTTTCGATCATTCTTCTCTTATCATGGCAGTAGATTAAGTAATATAACTAAAAAGGAAATCACTGCACTGAAAATTTATTCGTAAACTGTTAGAACAAAATATCGTAAATCTTGTAGTACCAATAAGGAGTTTTATACAAGCCTAATCTGTTTGCGAGATACCCAAAAAAACATTTTAACCTTTACCAACAGATAATATTGATATATAAACCGTTCCTCTACAAGAACTAAAGACAATACTTTTAACCAAGGGTTGATAATATACATTGGTAAACTAACATACCATTTACTTTAAGCGACTCATCAAAGACTTTTGGCATTGGCAAGAAAATTTCTAAAGATACCAGAATTGTTTGAGTTGTAAATAAGACGTTAATGAAAGAGTACATTGGGTTGGCCCATATTTATTATCATCTAAGATTCTTGAGAGTGATGATGAATAAGACTTTCTACCACACCATGCAGTAATGAAGGAAAGAAGCAGCAACACTAAACTAAGAGTATTGTTTGATGGTTCATGCACGACAAGCTCAAAATTCTCATTAAATGACATTCTCGAAATTGGTCCCAATGGTCAAACAGATTTAACAACCATTCAATTACAATTTCGATGCCCTGCAATTTCCATTGTTGCTGATGTATAAAAAATGTATTGTCAAATTATTGTATACTCAGACGATGCAAATGATGAACTACTTATGTGGCGAGAACATTCTATCAGCTAAATGGCGAGAACATTCTATCAGATAAATAGTCACATATGGAACTGCAAGTTCACGATTGAATCTTTTCAATATCTGTATCCACATGCAACGCAAATCAACAAAACTCAGTTCTATATAGATGATTTGCTCACTGGAATTGACAGTATTACGGAAGCAATTCAATTAAAGAATCAAATTTGCGAAATATTAGACAAACGTGGATTCAACTTGCGGAAATGGAAGTCATACTCACCCAAATACCGGAATACTTTTTCTCAAGAGCAAAACCGTTCCAAAGTTGACAGCGTAGCGACAGGTGGGCAAAGTTAACTGGCCGAAACTCAAGATACTGACTACAGCATCTAAGGTCTACGATTCGTTATGATGGCTATCGCCTACCATAATATTATTCAAAATCAGAACAAAATCATTAGTTCTAG